>CAUYUJ010009935.1:10000-86968 GCA_963575745.1 Prorocentrum cordatum
ATGTTTTTATATGTATTGCGAATTCTTAATTTTTCGTCCAAAATCCGCCTGTAGGGGGACATGTCCGACCTAATCAGATCATGTCGCCAGGTCCGCCGCCGCGACACGCCACGCGCAAGAGCTCCTCACCGAATCGCCCCCGCGTTAAGCAGCGCCCAACCCGCCCGCAGGGCAACACCAACATTGTCCAGACCCTGACGGCCCACGCCGGGTCGAGCTTGCCGGCGGTCTGCGCCTTTTTCAACGCCAAGCCTGCGGCAGGGGCTTCGGATCAGGGCGAGCTGAGGCCACGGCAGCTCAACATCGACCGTTTTGGTAGCCCTTGCAGGGCTCATGTCGGCGCCTCCGGTTCGATTCGATTTCGATAGATTCAGATTCGACTATGGATTCCGGATCGGGGTTCGGTTTTTCAGTGGAGGCCTCATTAGCTTGCCGAATTCCGCCGATCCGACTCCTCCCGACGTGGCTGCCGACTTCCGCCGATCCGATTCCTTTCGATCGCCGATCCGACTCGTCGATTCGATTCTGGGATCCACTGCCGTTTTGGCGGCACTTGCGCTGCGTCGGGAAGGTCTCGGGGCCACGCGGGCCCTTTTCGCGTCCACGGAGGGGAGGGGTGATTCTTGGGTGCTTTTTTGGAACGCCTCGCGAGCGAAGAGCGGTATGAGGCTTACTGATCGTTTACATTCGACCAGGATAGTAAGGATGCGCGGTAAGGATGCAAGAGCCTTGGAACGCCATGTTGACGTTTTCCGTGCGGAGCGCAGCAGAATGCCGAAGGATGCCGAATACCGAAGGGGCAAGGATGCAAGGGCAGCTTTGGAAAGTTGCCCCATCCTTCCTATCATGGTTGACTGTACAGCACGTGTTGTTTGTGTGTTCTGGCCTTCAATCACCACCCACCAAACTATCCCAACCCAACCCGAAGGCTCAAATTTACCCTCGATTTCCAGTGGGGGGGGGGTCGGGAAACATTGAAAAAACACATGTGGAACCCTTGCCCCCCCAACCCGAAATTCGGGTCTTCGGGTTGGGTTGGGGTGGTCTGGTAGGTCGTCATTCAAGGGCTTCCTGGAATCATAAGGAAGGCTTCATGGGACCTCTTCGAGCCTTTTGGGCGCCACTGGTTGTTTGTCGGGAGCTTCCTGGGCTCTCCGGGCGTCTGGGAGTCAGGAGCCGAGCCAGGGCCGTCTTGGGAACATCTTGCGTCCCTCTTGGGCTGTCTTGGCCGTCTTGGGGGCGTCTTTGCCTGTCCTGGAGCGGTCGGAAACATTAGGAAGGAGGTCAGAGGGCGATGCTTCGGCCACGCGCAGAGGGGGGTGGGGGGAGGGGGGGGGGGCTTCTTAGAAGGGCCCCTGCTTCTTAGAAGGCGGGGGCCTTATCCATAGTTGTAAGGCCGGGCCTTCTAAGAAGCAGCCTCCTTCTAAGAAGCCCTCCCCCCTCCCCCTACCCCCTTGTGCGCGCCGCTAAATGCCAGTGGGATGACGTGATAAGGAGGGTGGGTGACCCTCGGAACACTACACAAAAACAGCTTGGCATCCATGGCACTACACTGCTTCACTGCGCGCCAGGAGGCACAGTGGCGGCCATATAGAGTCTGACAATCCAGTATTTGAGCAACTGGTCAAGTGATTAAATCAGTTCGGCGAATCACGCGCTTGAAGCCCAGCGCCCTTCCCCATGTTCGTTTCGTTTGCTTTCGAAGAGAGAACAGCGCTGACGTACCGGGCCAGACGAAGTTGCCTCATTTTTGGAAGGTGAAGGTGAAGCTATCCCGAACTCGAGTCTCTGCGCGTCGTTTCCCCAGTGCCCGCCATGTGTTGAGAAGGTGGAGCAGGATTGGGAGGATCCGAGCGTGAGGAGACCATTGTGCAGGAAGGGTGTGGTTTTGCCGATTGGCCCAATCAAAATACTGATGAGCATACTCTCCATACGCCCCCGAGACCCAGGACCGCGCCTCTTTCTCGGAAACTTGAACATATACATTACCAGTGGCGGGTTGTTTTTTTTCAAACCCACGAGTTTTGAGGGTCGCGGACGACGTCGGGGTGGAAACAACGACACACGTATACACCAGGATCCCGTATACACCGGGATCCGCGTTCTCGTGCGATTTTTTTGCGCAGCGTCGGAGAACGCGTCGGTGTATAGAGCTCGTCTTCCGATCCGAGACCCCAGACCGCGCCACTTTCGTCGTCCCTCTCGCCCCGCAGGGTGCACGCCCAGACCGCTCCGAGCACGGGCGCGCGGGACATATATCCCGGGAGCCTCTCGGAGCTTGGCGGGCCGCGTGTGCCCTCCTGGGTCCCACGGGGCCGTCTGGATGCAACCTGTTGGGTGTCTTCGAGCGTTCGTGGGCCGTCCGGAGACGACGCGTGCCGTCTCGGAGTTCTACACCTTAGGCGATGCTTAAGAAAACCCAAGTTTTCGGCCGGAGTCTCGATATTTCTTAATGTGTCAATATAAGTCCTAAAACTTCAATATAAATTCTGGGTTTGTAATCAAATTCTGAGACTATGCATTTCTTAACCCATGATTTCTTACGCATTTCGCAGGGTGTATATCGAGACCTTTTTGGGCTACATCGAGACCTCCTGGGCCTGTTTGGAGGCCACATCGAGACCTGCTTGGGCCGACCTGGGACCCTCTGGGGTCGCCTCGGGGCTCTCCCGGGCCGCCTGGGGCTTCTCTTGAGGGCTCCTTGGACACGTCGGGGCGCCTGAGGCTGCTTGGAAGCCGGACCGTGGGAGAGCCGTGGAAGCACTGCAGGAACAACGAGGAGGAGGAGGAGGAGGAGGAGGAGGAGGAGGAGGGGGAGGAGGAGGAGGAGGGGGGAGGAGGAGGAGGAGGAGGAGGAGGAGGAGGAGGGGAGGAGGAGGAGGAGGGGAGGAGGAGGAGGAGGAGGAGGAGGAGGAGGAGGAGGAGGGGCATCCGTGAATGCCGCCTCCTGGGGCCCCACATGGCGCGTTTGGGGGGGCCCGCCGAGGCGTCGCCACGCTGCCGCCCGTGGGCGCCTCGATTTGGCGCCCCCGTGCGCCGGGTGGGTCCGCCGAGGGCTCGGCGGCCGGCGAGCGGCTCGAGGCGGCCTTGCGAGGGGCACCGGCCGGATGTTCCCACAGCCTCTTCCTCCTCCTCTCCTCTCTCTCTCTCTTCTCTTCTTCCTCCTCTTCCTCTCCTTCCTCCCTCCTCCTCCTCTCCTCCTCCTCCTCCTCTCCTCCTCCTCCTCCTCCTCCTTCTCCTCCTCCTCCCCTCCTCCTCCTCCTCCTCCTCCTCCTCCTCCTCCTCCTCCTCCTCCTCTCCTCCCCTGGGCTCGGCGCGATCACTCAGCCACGCGCAGAGGGTGGGGGGGGGAGGGGAAAGGGCTTCTTAGGGCCTTATCTATAGATGTAAGGCCAGCGCCTTCTAAGAAGCAGCCTCCTTCTGAGAAGCCCTCCCCCCTCCCCCCCCCCCCTTGTGCGCGCCGCCAAATCATGGGGCAGATGTGGGAGCTGTCTCTTCCCGTGGTGAGGCCGATTCGGTGATTGGGGGGCTTCGCGCGCGCATTGTCAGGCCGCCCCATGGGGCTCTCTGGGTGGGGGCATGGGCGATCCCAGCGGGAAGCTCTGTGGAGCACTGCGGGGTGGGCCTCGCCGTCCACAGGTACGGCCAGGCCAGCGCCAAGGATTAGGCGCACTGGACCTGGGAGGCTGCAGGGCCCCCCTTTGTTCCTCCCCTCTCGGGGCATGCTGTGCTGGCACGACATACTTCATCCGCGGGAGCGCGGAAACTTGGTGGAATTGCAAGCCCCTGCGGAAGCGCGCGGTGCCCCGAGGGCACCAGAAGGGGCCGCGCATGTGAGCTCCATGGCGTGGAAGTGGAGTTTGGGCCCTCTTGGAATTTCCCCTTCTCGCCGGAAGACTAGGGACCGTACCAGGAACGATCTTCATTGGGCTCCATCGAATTCCATTGCGTTCAAATGGTCTCCGTACGACTCCATTGGACTCCATTGGGCTCCATTCGCCCCATTGGTCTCCATAGGATTGCATGAACCTCTATGGGACTCATGCACCCCCTTGCGATCCACAGGACTACAATGGAATATACACACGATTCACCTTGCACCATTGGCCTCCACTGGGCTGCCTTGGACTCCATTGGACTCAACTAAATTCCACTGGGCACCGTTGTCATCCATTTTGCTCCATTGGGCTCCAGCGTTTTCCTGTTGAAACCATTGTCGATGACCAATTTGGAATCCCTTGGACACCCATAGAATTCACGGGAATCCATTGGACTGCATTGGACTCTGTTGGACCCCGTTGGGATCCATTGGGCTCCAGTGGACTCCCTTGTCATGCATTGGAACAAATTGGGATCGACCGCTGGGCTCCATTGGCCTCCGCTGGGACTCTCAAAGGAGCCCGTCGGCAGCCACTGTTTACAGTATGGCTCCACTGGATTCCATGACATTACATTGGACTCAGATTGGATCCC
The DNA here is from genome assembly GCA_963575745.1 of Prorocentrum cordatum. NCBI lineage: Eukaryota > Dinophyceae > Prorocentrales > Prorocentraceae > Prorocentrum > Prorocentrum cordatum. The sequence continues at coordinate 14,474 of CAUYUJ010009935.1, forward strand.
ATGGAACGCTACCGAACAGGGTAACAAGCAAGCAATAGAGAAAGGACGTGTAAGCAAGTAATGCAGCCGAACACCCATAACCCATGTGGATTTCGAGTGATAAATTCGGGAGTTCGGAGCTCAGAACATGTATCGTGTTCAGATGGCCGCATTGTTTTATGGCGACTTGATGGCGTTCAGAACATGTTCGGCGTTCAGCTTAGGTCAGTATGTTTGAAGTGTCTGCTAACACCCGCGCGCGCGCGCTCCAGTAACCTCTTGCGTTGGATTGTTCGAGTTGGGTTCATCTGGGACGATCTGGGACTCGAAGCTAACATCTGCAACAACAGCAGTTATTAAAAGGCGGGTCGTTCCTTTTTGCTCGCGTGCCATTCAGCAGGTATAGAGAAAGCACTCGATACCCGCCCTCTTCGTCTTCGATCGTGCCCTCTTGGAGGTCCATTTTCCCCACCTGCACTGCATGTCGTGCAGCATCTAGGGCAGCGGATGAGAAGACGGACGGAAGGAATTGACAAGGGGGAGGGAGGAGGATGCATCACGAGAGGGAGTAGGGAGTGGGGGTCGAAGATCAGAAAATACGTGGCATAACTAGACGGGCAGAGAGGGCGGGTAGACCCTAATGGGGTCGGGAAGGTGGGTCCAGGCGACCAGGTCGAGCAGGCGGGTTGCTGAAGCGCGAGTCCTGCCCGAATCGCGAGGATGGCTAGAGCGATGGCGCGATTCTCAAATATATATATTGCTAGAAAGGCCAGAGCGATGGCGTGATTCCCGAGTGGCGAGAGCGCGGCATCGGAATCAATCCCGAGGAAGTCCCTCGCGAGAGCGCGATCTCTGCATACTCAAGGGCTCCCTCGAGGGCGCGAAGTTATTCGCGCTTCGCGGTCCTCGTTCCTTCTCCTCCTCCTCCTCGTCCTCCTATTCTCCCTTTGGGAGGGCGGCGCGAGAGCGCGAAGTTATTCGCGCTTCGCGCAGCGCGAAGCGCGAAGTTGGGAGCCCTAGATACTTTGTGAGGACATCCCGCGCAAGAGAGCGATCTCTCAATCAGTTGTGAGGAAGTATCCGCCGGGAGCTGTTGCTGATGTAGCTCAGGTGACGCGGCACTGCCTCTTGTAGACTGAGGATGCGAGCCCCGGGAGGAGCATTTTACAGTCAACCCGCATAGTAAGGATGAGCGGCCTTCCAATGTTGGCATTGCATACTTCCCCTTCGGCCCATTCTTGGCCGCTTTCGCTGGTCGCACCCCGCCCGCCAGGTGTCGTTGGCATGGCCTTCCAAAGCCCTTGTCTTATTGTCGTGCGTCCTTATTCTACGGCTTGATTGCAATTGCAAAAAAAACATACAGCGGCCAACGGAGTCGGGATCAGACACATTTTTAAATGGCGGAACAACAGCAACAAAACCAACACCACCAACAACAACAGCAACAGTAACCTTTTTAAGACTGGTCGCTTCGATCTGTTCGCGTGCCACTCAGCCTGTATATCCCAAAACCTCGGTACCTGTCCGTTTCGACTTCGATCGTATTCCGAATCCTTTGTTCATCGTCCTCCGGGTCCGGTTTTTTAAGGCGCCTTTTTTCGTAAATGAGGGGTCCAGCTTAGTAGGGCGCTTTCTCTGGATTGGAGCTGAGCGGGGGTCCTTTTTATTAAGGCGCCCCCAAATAGAAGGTCGCATTTGGACGGGGGCCAACTTTGTTAGGGGGGGTCGATTCATAAGGGATTTGGAGTACCCCTTTGGGGGAATATCTTCTTTACCTGCCACCTGCATTTAACGCAGCCAGTTAAACAGAGGAACAGAGGACGGATGGAAGGGGTCCGGAGAAGGATGGAGCACAACAGAACTTAGACGGAGGGAGGCTATGAGCAGAAACCACGTGACCGAACCAGACGGGCTGATCGGGCGGGTAGTCCCTAGCGGGCGGGTCGGGAAGGCGGGCCCAGGCGGCCAGTCGAGCAGGCGGGTTGTTTAAGCGTGAGTCCTGCACGAGTCGCGAGGAAGTCTCGAGCGATGGCGCGATGCCCAAGTAAATCGCGAGACAGGCCCAGGCGAAAGCTTGGTTCGTGTGAGTGTCGGGAGCGCGGCGTCTGGATAAATTGCGGGGAAGTGCCACGCGAGAGCGCGATCCCTGCATGCATTGTGAGGAGGTCCCGCGCGAGGGCGCGATCTTGGAATACATTGTGAGGAAGTATCCGGCGGGAGTTATTTTTTTGTAGACAGCGGCCCAACAGCGCAGTTTGAGCGCGAAGAATTTCGTTGATAGACATCAGGGTGCGAGCCCCGAGAGGGGGGGCACTTCAACTGAAACGGCACCATGTGCATCAGTGAGGGGGGTCAGCAATATTCATTGTTCAATCCAGGCTGTTCAACAAGCATGTTAAGTCCGATCGCTCTCACAGGCTCGCGTGTGATTGAGCATGTATCTCCCAAGCCCGCGATACCTGCCCCTTTCGTCTTCCATCGTGCACCCGTCGGGAGCAGCCCCTAAGACAGGGGACAGGAGGGGGGAGGGAAGGGACAAGGGCGAGGGATATAAGGACCCAGACCCCCGACGTAATGATTTGTTCGTGACGTCGACCCCCAGAGGTCCCGATCCTTTCCCCATGACCGGCTTTGCATCCCGAGTCGCTTTCTGACGCTCCGGAGGCTTGGTGAGGGCCCCCCGCGGCCGAAAATTCAGGAAATCCTCCCGTCATGATTTCTTCATTACTCGATCGAGGGGTCTGGGGATAGAGCGCGACAGAGATCAGCAGGAACGGGATCAGGGGACAGGGACAGCGAGCGGCAGGACCGGACGGGCGGGTCGGGCGCGGTGGGACCCCAAGACAGGCGGGTCGGGCGGCTGGGCCTGGACGGCGGGGTCCAGCGGGAGGGGCGTTGTGAGGTCTCGGGCGGCAGAGGGCTCCCAAAGGGAAGATCGTGAGGTGGTCCAAAACGATAGCCTGACGCAGGAGGGTCGAGGGTGCGGCGTGTCAATGACTTGCGAAAGAGTCCTGCACGCAAGCGCGATATGGAATGCATTGCAGGCGGGAGGTGTTGTTGTTGTTGCAGCTGTTGTTGTTGTTGTTGTTGTTGTTGTTGTTGTTGTTGTTGTTGTTGTTGTTGTTGTTGAACATTATTAATTCTAAAGAATAATTATTGTTGGGCCCCCTGGTGCACGCCCCCCCCGCCGCGCCTAGGCCGCAGCTACATTTTCATCATTTTCGTGAGGAAGCCTCAGGTAAAACGATGTGATCAAGATCCGGTTGTTTTGTTCCCCCCCGCTTTCCCTTGCAAAAAACACTATAAAATGACATTTCTTGTTCTAATGTAATCAAATTTCAAGAATCCCTTGCAAAAAATAAGGTAAAGTGGACATTCGCGCGTGCAAGACGAAATCCTTCCAAAAGCTTAGTGTTCGGAGCGATTTTAACATAAAAACATCAAAAAACCAATGGTTTTTCAACAAAAAAATGTCAAAATCTCATCCCGCGCGCTCTTGCGGATTCGTAGGAAACCCAACTCTTTTTCAACATTTCTGTCAAACGGGCTTTTGCGAGCAACTTTTTCGAACTTCTGCGACAACGGTTGCGCACCTGCCAGGGCCATCATCCCTGTCAAATAATACCATGCGGGACACATTCGTTTTTTCTTCGCGCGCGCACGCCGAAATCTCCAAAAACCATTGGGTTCTTAAGAATTTTACCACCGCGCATCATAAAATCACACGAATCGCACCGTAGGTCCTCGAAAAACAGCTGCACGACTTTTCAAAATTTCCACCCGCGCGCGCTGTCCGAATCCTAAAAAAACCAATGGTTTTCCAACATTTATGTTACATGAGCTCGCGCGAGCTACTTTCGCACGCTCTTGCAACGGGGTTCGCGCGCCTGCCAGGGGCCATAATCCCTTGCGGTTGCGCCATAGGTTGCGCCCTCGGCCGCCGAGAATAAAACGCCCCCCTATTGGTTGCGCCATAGGTTGCGCCCTCGGCCGCTGAGAATAAAACGTCCCCCTACTGGTTGCGCCATAGGTTGCCCCAGGAGGCCTTCAAGAGGCCCCAAGAGCCCGCCGTGAGGGCACCAATGCTGGGCACAGCGCGCCCCGAATAAGTGACCAAGTTCTGTGGGTGTGTACCCCACGCCAGTGTAGTAGCCACGGTCGTCCGCACGCCACGAAGTGAAGTGTCCCAACGTCATAGGGCGGGAAGCTGGGTTTGGGTGGTCGCGAAGAGTCGTTTGGATATTTGGTAGAGCTTGTAATGCCCCCCCACGAAGTGGGGGTATTGCCTGGTGTCGTATGAAAACCCTGGCACTGGGGAGAACACCACGCGTTCGGGTAAAATGATTGTTGTTGTTGTTGTTGTTGTAGCTGTTGTTGTTGTTGTTGTTGCAAACCAGGGAACAACACAGTCTCGGGCGGCAGAAGATTCCCAAGTGAGTCGTGAGGAGGTCCAGAGCGACAGCCTGACTTCAAGGGGGGGAAAGAGCACTCATACCAGACAACTGGCGTTCAGTAAGCGGCCTTTGGACGTTTACTGAACAGCCCTGCCCTGCTCGATTCCTCCTCTGGGTGTTTTCACTAGACGGCTTCGCGTGTCGGGTTGGTTACTATCGGGGTGGATTTTCTGCCTTCTATGACTCATGAGTGTCGAGGGCGCGGCGTGTCAATAGCTTGCGAGCAAGTCCTACACGAAAGCGCGATATGGAATACACTGTGAGGAACTATCAGGCGGGAGATGTTGTTGTTGTTGCAAACTGGGGAACAACAACACAGTCTGAGATAAGATGTCCCCTCGTTGAAGACAGGGTGCGAGCCCTGGGAGGGGCACTTCTCGAAGATCAGCAATTTGCATAGCTACGAACCTCCGACGGTGAACCTCTGACGGCGCCTCTGGCGCTTCCACTGAGCCTGGCGCGATCCGCACGCCACGAAAGAAGGTTCCAGCGCGGATCCAAATACTCCGCGCGGCCCTCAAGCACTTTATGTTTATGCAGTTACCTTTTGCTACAGCTTCGATCCAGGACCCCCGACGCCGTGATTTTGTTACAGAGTCGACTCCCAGAGGTCTGGACCCTTTCCCTGGGGCTGGTATTTCGTCCCGAGTCGTTTTCAGATGGTCCCGAGGCCCGGCGAGGGCCCCCGGAGGCCGAAAATAGCGCAGAATTTGCCGTCGTTTTTTTTTTTTTTTTTTTTTTTTTTTTTTTTTTTTTTTTTTTTCTTTTTTTTTTTTTTTTTTTTTTTTTTTTTTTTTTTTTTTTTTTTTTTTTTATATATATATATATATATATATATATATATATATATATACATAAAACAAAAAACTGCCGTCGATTTTTTCTCAGTGCGAGGAGGTCTGGGGCTGGAAGGACGCAAGGGGGGATCAACGAGGTTCGGACTCCTCTCGCCGTCCGGGCCCTGCTCCCTCGGCCTCCGGAGGTCCCCGGGATGCCTCTTGAGGTCGCCCCCAGAGGTCAAGCATCAGGAGGGGAAAAAACACACAGACACAATTATTCGTCGACTCTCCAGAAAATATACGAAAATATGGGAATTGGGCGGGAAGACAAAAATCCAGAAAATATGGGAAAATATGGGGAATCATTTTATTTGTGTGTATTTATTTGTGTGTCCCAGGGCCCCTTCAAAGCAGTGCAGGGGAAGCGCCCGACAAAAACCCTGGAGATCGTTTGTGTTGTCCTCCTGGCGCGTCACGGTACAGTGGATCTTTTTTTGCAAGCTCATTTCGGCATGCATATTGTTGTTTGTTTCTCTCTTGTATGGGCTATGGGAGGCCGCTGCTATTGCCACTTGAAGGCTGCTGAAGGGCGATACAAAGGCAACTGGGCACAGCTGCTAAGACACCAAAGGCCGCAAAAGGCCTGCAGGCTATTGAACCGCAGCGGTATATGTTAGAATGAGTTTCTAAAAACGACTCACCCAATGTCCTGGGCCCCCACCCCCTGGTAACAGTAACCATCGTACGCAGGGGAGGGGTCCTGGACCCACCACACATGCTGGCGCAAAATGTGGCGACCACAGCGCACACCCGCCCCGACGTTCCCCACCCCGCCCACGCGTATGTAACTGCTACTCGGGCCCCCCCCCCTGAGTATCACCACCCACCAAACCACCCCAACCCAACCCGAAGGCCTCAATTTGCCCTCCATTTCCAGTTGGGGGGGGTCTGGGAACGTCGAAAAAACACATGTGGAACCCTTGCCCCCCCCAACCCGAAATTCGGGTCTTCGGGTTGGGTTGGGGTGGTCTGGTAGGTAGTCAGTAGCGCCTGCTAGCCGAGACAAAAAACATCTCCCGATCTTCTTCCCCGCCTCCTCCCGGCGACGATGACGACGAGGGCGCCCCCTATGGCCCGGTGGGCCTCGGTGCTCTGGTGCGTTGCGCGCCGCTAGGGGCCGCCGCGCCCCCCCCTCCGACCGAGGTCCTCCACAACGAGCTCGGTCCGTTTGCCGAGGAGGGGCGGGAGACTCGCCTCCTCCACCAATCCGTCCTTCTCCCTCCGTGTTCCCCCCTCTCCGTCCACCATCCTCCCAGCTCCCTCGCACTCAACATCTTGTCCTCTCCCTCCTCCTCCTCGTCCCTCCTCCTCCCTCCTCCTCCTCCCTCCACCTCCTCCTCCGCCTCCTCCGCCTCCTCCTCCTCCCTCCTCCTCCTTCCCACGCATGCGCACACTTCCGAGCGGCAGCGGCCCCGCCCGCGGTGACGAGGCGAGGCAAGGCCGAGCAGCGGAGCGGGCGCGCGGGACCGTGCCTTCCAGCGATCGCCTTCCATCGCCGCGCTGGGCGCCACATATGGCGCGGGCGCACAGCCTCCGACGACGGCATCTATACACCACCACTTCGGATGCAACTCCTGGGAGGTCAAATTCTGATGCTGTCCTGGTCCGAAATCCGGCTTGATCCAGCTCAATCCCGCTTAATCCGGCTTAATCTTGCTTATGCCGAAGCCCACTCCAGCGTAACAGCTCCCAAATGGGGTTCAATCTTCCTTGATCTTTCCGACGAAAACTTCCCAGTAGTTGCCTCCCAACACCACCGTGCCAGGCCAGGGCCATCCTGTGCCCTAGGATGGTGTACAGCCCCATCCTTGCCTCGGCCAGGAGGGCGTATGCACCATGCCAGGGCCAGGAGGGCCCTGGCTTGGCACGGCGGTGGTGCATATCTATAGAGATCCCTTCTGCGTGTAGCCCTCCGGGCGCGGATGGCGAGGAGGGCGAGCGCTGCCCGTCGCGGGACGCAGCGCTCAGCCGCCATGGCGGACGTGGCCCACCGGGCGTGGCTGGCGGGGAGGAGGAGGAGGAGGAGGCCGGCGTCCCGAGGGAGTGGCCTCGGGCGTGGGGCTGCGGTGCAGTGGGAGAGAGCCACCCAGACCCCCGACGTCATGATTTTGTTCAGCACGTCGACCCCGAAAGCTCTCGATTCATGACTCAGGACCTGTTTCTCATCCTGAGTCCTTTTCGGACGGTCCAAAGGCCTGGCAAGGGCTCCCAGAGGCCGAAACGAGCGACCCCCCCTTCCCCCCCACGTCGCGATTTTTTCATGACGCGATGGGGTCTGGGGGTCGCGATTTTTGCATAACTCGACGGGGTCTGGGGGAGGCGATGCAGTGGGATAGAGCCATCGCGAGTGGCACGGACAGCCAGTCTAGGCCTCCCAGATGGGCTCGGAGCAGATGGGGTCGGAGGATCGCGCCGCATCGCCGATGCATCGCCGATGCGGCTCGATGTGGATCCCGATTTGCTTCACGTCGACGTCGCCAGGAAGGAGTCTAGGGCTGCAGCAGTGACGTTTCGCCACCTTTCAATTTTTCCGAGACGTCGGAGTCCAGGGGTGGCTTGGTCGACAAGGTCGAGCTGACTGGCCGTGAGGGCCGGGAGGGCCTTGGTCGGCGGCTTGGAGGATCGCGGTCGGCGCGCAGTCTGCCTGGCCCGCGAGGGCCAGGGCGCGTCGACGACGCCGGCGTGGGTGAGGTCGGCGTCGAGCATCCGGGCCAGGTGGGAGGCAAGGGTGAAGTCGGCGTGGGTGGAATCGTGGGCGAGATCGACGTCGGCGTGGGTGAAATCGACGTCGGCGTGGGTGAAGTCCGGCGTCGAGCGCATCTCTGCCAGGTGAGTCAGAGCGTGAATTGCCTCCCCCGCTTCTCGCTCCCAGGCGAGACCAGGTCGTACCACGCGCCTCCTCGTCAAGGGGCCTGAACAGCGCAGGCCGTGGTTTGGCATCGTTTCGTATCTCTCGGAAGCGAGGGCGGTCAAGAGCGAGGGAGGTTTGTTTCCCCCCTACGGCGGGAGAGGCCAGGGCGCGGCGCACGGCGTCGGAGGCCGCAGGCGGGGCGGCAGCAGCAGGCCGCAGGTGGCGCGGCGTCTGGGGCGGCCGCAGAGCCTGCCCCTCCCTGCGAGCCACCTCCTCCTCCTCCTCCTCCTCCTCCTCCTCCTCCTCCTCCTCCCTCCTCCTCCTCCTCCTCCTCCTCCTCCTCCTCCTCCTCCTCCTCCTCCTCCTCCTCCTCCTCCTCCTCCTCGCTGCGGAGCTGGCGGGTGGCCTGGCGCCGGCTGCGTGCGGGGAGCCGGCGCCGCGGGCGGCAGAGGTCCAACGGCGCGAAGATCGGGACAAGAAATCGGACCGGGATAGCTCGAGGTCTCGGAGGATCGGCGGGGTTGGAGGATGCCTTGGGCGCCGCGGCCGCTCCAGAGCGCTCGGGAACGCTCTGAGAGCGCTCCGGAACGCTCTGGAGCGATTTATCCCGATCCCAGCCCTGTTTTAAGAGGGGCCCATCTGGGCCTCCTACATTTTAGGTTCCACTCTTATAGGTCGGGCCTGTGCCTCTGCAGGGGGGGATATATCCAAAAGTAGGCACACGCAAACAGTCCGGGGACTATTTTTGGAGTATTGTTTCAACTTTTTGGAGCACGTTTTGAGTATCTTTGATCTTTCGTCGAAAATCCCCCTGTAGGGGGACACGCCCGACTTCAAGCCAGTAGGGGCCCGAGAGGGGCCTGAAGGGCCGCTTCAGGGTGGAGGTGCGCGATCGCGTGGCCAGACGAGCTTGGCACTTTGTCGGGGACGCAAGTCCCCGACGCTCTCGGAGGACCCTCGTGGGCCCCTCGTGGGCGCCCCTTGGGGCCTGAAGGCCCGTCTCGATGCCCTGCGGGCCCCAATAGACGCATGGCTCTTGTCTATTGGCGGCCACGGTCTTGAATTTAGCGCGCGGTTCTTTGTTCGTAGCGCATTGCTTGTGTTACACGACGCGCGTGCTGCTCTTGACGCACACCGCGTGTTCTGTGACGATCTAGTTCTGTCGAACCGGCACTTCGAAATTGGGCACGTGCTTTTCCCAACACATACACACACCATTCAGGTCACCCCCCACTGCCACACGTCGGAGAGGAGTGGCGGGAAGGGATGACGCCCACGATCACGGTGCGGGGGAGAGGGGGACAGGGGAGGAGCTCGAGCAGCAGGGCCCACACCCTCCTCGAACTCCTCCTCCTGGCATCGCTTCGACGTGTGCATTTAACCATCGAGGAGCATCCTTGGTCATTTGGCGAAACAGCCACGCACGAAACCGAAAAGAGCACAGGGAATGGACGTCCGAGCGATGGCCAGTGTCCTCCCTGGAGGCATCCGGAGGTCCGCGGAGGTGCCCTGCCGTCGCTGCAGGCCCGGGAAGAGCAAACCATGCAGCACATTGGGGATGCGTCGTCCGCCCGCGCTCTACCTGCAACGCGCGTGCAATTCCAGACAAAGCACTCCGGCCGAAGCGCGCCGACTCGTGATGCGACCAGTGCCGCAGATGAGCCGCCGAGGTCTTCGGAGACATTCCGAGACGCTCGTCTGCCGCCTGCGCTTCTTGGTTACACGTCCTGGGGCCGATTACAGGCATGCGTTGCAACAAGCAACTGAAGGGCGCTATCATTATCGTACGGTCCCGTCAGATCTTTCAGTGCCAATCAATTTTTCGCCACCACCCCCTTTTACCTGGACCTTCTTTTGATCTGCCCAGAATGTGTTCAATCCTATCCCTGTCCCCTCGACCATTGGCCTCATGGTCGGTGTCGCCCTGCTGGGTTGGGTCAGGATGGTGGAGCCGAGCTGCACAAGCTCCAGATGCAGTACGACGCCAGCGAGGCGAAGATATTGGACGGGGGGGAGTCGGGGATGGGAACGTGCTGGAGGAGGCGGGGGCAGGAATGGGAGGGAGGGGAAGGGGGGAGGAGGAGATGGAAGAACAGGAGACTGAGGAGGGTGAGAAGGAGGAGACAGGGGACGAACCCAGACATACCCAGGACTCATCAACGATATTGCAATAAACCCTTTCTCCAAGGCCCCTGCAAGGATTCATCTTCACTGTAAGAAGTGCCACGTTGCATAACAACCATTTGACAATCCTGAACTGTGCCAGAAGATCATTCCGGGGACTTCAACGCCGCGAATCAAAGTTAGTGCTGTGCCGTGACGATCCTGATTCATGCCAGAGTACCATTCTTGGGACTTCAAAGCCGCGAATCCAGTAACCGTTGCGCCTGGACGTTCTGACATCGCGCCATCACAATATTTCAACAATCTTAATCATGAGAGCCCTTGCAACTATGATAAACTCTTAGAACGGGTGCGCGCGGCGCTAAGGCGAGAGCCATATGTTGAACAGACCATCCCTTCATCCGTGAAGCTCTTGTATTGATTTAAATCCGAATTTGCGCAGCGGCAAGGCGAGAGCCACATTTCGAAAAAAGGCCCGCCACCCACGAAGCTCTTGCAATGTTTTGGAGGCGAATGTGCGCAGCGGTAAGGCGAGAGCGACATGTTGGAAATGGCCCGCCCCTCCATCCGTGAAGCTCTTGCATGCTTTACAACGAATGTGCGCGGTGCTAAAGCGAGAACCACATGTTGAAAGCGACCCGCTCTCCAACCGTGAAACTGTTGCACATGTCAAGCTTCAAGATCATCAACTGTTAGTACGTCTCAGGCGAAACGCCCATTTCGACCGGCCTCGTTGTGTTGTGCGACACGGAGGAACTAGTCATACAGTACAGGAATGGATGCGGATGAGAAGGAGGAGGAGGAGGAGTACGAATGACGCCCATCAAGCAACGAGCCCGCGCGAGTTGCCCAGGCTGCAGGTTGGGAAGCATCGGTGCACGTAAGGGGACAAAGAAGGGGGTGGTGGGGCAGGTGTCGAACCGAAGTGCGGAGTCAGCCTGAGCAGACTCGGGAGAGATCCGTACATGTTTTCGCGGATCGTTCGATCTGGGTGGTTCTTGGGAGCCTCCCTGGAGGAGGAGGAGGAGGAGGAGGAGGAGGAGAAGAAGGAGGACCACTCAGGGCCATCTTGGAGTCTTTGGGGCTCCCCTGCGGCCCTCGTGGGGCTCCCTCTGGGGCCCTCTTGGGGCTCTCCTTGTCATCGTGGGGCTCTCTTGGGGCCCTCGTGGGGCCCTCTTGGGGCGCTCGTGGGGCCCTCTTGGGGCGCCCTCGTGGGGCCCTCGTGGGGCCCTCGCGGGGCCCTCGTGAGGGCTCCCTTGCGGCCCTCGTTGGGGCTCTCTTGGGGCCCCGTTGGGGGCGGACTCCGTCATGTTAAGCCTTAGGCGGCCCCCCCCCGCCGGAGCCAGACGCATTGCCTCTCGGGGTCCCCTTGAAGCGCGAGGCGCTCTCACGGCGCTCTCGGGAGTCGTGGGGCCATTCTGGAAGCCACAATTTTGAGCCAGCCCCAGGCCCCCTCGAGTAAAGAAAGAATCATGACGGGAGGTGTTTCGCTATTTTCGGCCGTTTCGGGGGGCCTTTACCGGGCTTCGGGACTGTCAGAAAACGACGCAGGATGACAAACCAGTCCCGGGGAATGGGTCGAGAGGTCTGGGGGTCGACGTCATGAAAAGATCATGACGTCGGGGGTCTGGGTCTTGGGTTATTGTGCAGCTGATCGGCGTACTCTGACAGTGCATCCCTGCGCAGTCCCCCCGCACAGTTCCTGCGCATCCCTGTCGACTGCCCGCCTTATAAATCTTGGTTACTCACTAGCCCGTTAGGGGCAGCCATATGCGACCTGCTCGGATAACTGGAGACAGCTGGTGCCACCGCGCACCCGTGGCTCACGTTCCGTCGTGCCAGGTCGAAAAGAACGTCATCGTCAACATCACATTCGTATTGCCTTCCGTCTTCTTCTTCCCATATTCCATCATCCTCTGATTCATTTTCTTCTGTCACTTGTGACACGGTGGATCTGCGCAGTCGAGATGAAGTTGAAATGTATTGCATTGGAGTCAAAACACATGCTGCAACAAATTTGGCTACTGGTTGGTGGGGGCCGCCATGCTCAATATCCAGCTGCCTGCGAGTAACTCCGCCATCGTACGCGCGTTGCGTCGAGGTGCTTCGCGCGTCTTAGGGCATTTCGGTTGGGTCCTGTGGCTGTTTAGCAAGCGTCTTGGAGTCGCCGCGTGTCGGTCTTGGAGCGGTACTGTACCATGCTGGGGCCGTTGTGTTGCCAGGAAGCTACCTCAGGGCCACGCGGGGCCGCTTGGCGGCTGCGGGGAGGACGTTTTGGGGGTTTCTTTGGGCTCCTTGTGAGCGACGGGCGGCGTGAGGTCCAAGAATGGCTGCAACAGCGTTATTTGTGCTTGGGGCATCTTATAACCTGTCTGAAATCATCTGGAAAACTTCCTGAGGCCTCGTCGAGCCTTGTTGGGCGTCTCTTGCTCTCTCGTTGGGAGCTGCGTCGGGCTTCCTGGACTCGGGGCGTGTGGGAGGGTTGTTGGGGCCCTCTTAGCAACCCATTAGGGCCGACCTGGCTGCATGACCGTACAGTCGAACTGCATCGCAAGGATGAGCAATTTTCAGAGGCAGGCTGCCCTTGCATCCTTCCCCTTCGGCCCATCCTTGGCCGCTTTCGCTGGCCGCGCCCGGCTCGCAAGGTGTCGACATGGCCTTCCCAGGCCTGTGCAGCCTTGCCGAGCACCCTTATCCTCCGGATTGACTGTGTGGTGAGGAGGAGGAGGAGGAGGAGGAGGAGGAGGAGGAGGAGGAGGAGGAGGAGAAGGAGGAGGAGGAGGAGGAGGGGGAGGAAAAGGAGGAGGCGAGGGAGGAGGAGGTGAGGAGGAGGGAGGAGGAGGATGAGGGAGGGAGGAGGAGGAGGAGGAGGAGGAGGAGGAGGAGGAGGAGGAGGAGGAGGCGGAGGGAGGCACGGAGACGGGCACGAGCCCCCGCTCGCCTCCGCGCCGGGGTGCCGCAGGCAGGCCGAGGCCCGCGTCCCCGAGGGGGCTCCGCTCCCCGTGCCCCTGCAGGCCGGTCGGGCCCCGCAAGAGAGCCCCCCTATCGTTGCCCTTCGCTCCTGCCGCGGCCCTGCCCCTCCCAGGCACGGTCGCGTCGTGAAGAATCCGGGGAGGGAAAAAAGAAAAAGGAAAAAAAACAAGAAAAAAAAAAGAACAAAAAACGAACAGAAAAAAGAAAAGAAAAAGGAAAAACGAAAAAAGAACAAGACACAAAAAAAGGAACAATCCATGGTCGCGTCGTGAAACAAAAAGGAAAAGGTACCCGTACCCCTGCCCTTCGCCCGTTTCCCTATGTTTCGCTGTCCGGGGAGACCCTCGTCGCCGCCACTGGACTCGCCTCGAAATATGGGTCAGAACGCACCCATGGAGAGGTCCCGGGAGTAGCGATATGGGTACCCGTTGGTTCCCCCAGGACCGAAGCACGACGCTGCTTAGCTTGGTTTTGGCCCCCGTTTTGCCTTTCGCTCCGTTTTTTGTTCCCGTTGCTGATCTGGTGTGTTCCGTCTCGGGGTCGTGTTTACCTTTGGCACGAGTTCCGTTCTATACGTTCGATTTGAGCGTCCGGGCTTCGATCAAGCCTTCGTTCTAAACGCCGGTGCGTTTGTGACGTCGCTGTCCTCGGTCGCTGGGGAACTCAGGCCGTGTGTGTGTGTGTGTGTGTGTGTGTGTGTGTGTGTGTGTGTGTGTGTGTGTGTGTGTGTGTGTGTGTGTGTGTGTGTGTGTGTGTGTGTGTGTGTGTGTGTGTGTGTGTGTGTGTGTGTGTGTGTGTGTGTGTGTGTGTGTGTGTGTGTGTGTGTGTGTGTGTGTGTGTGTGTGTGTGTGTGTGTGTTCGTCGCTGTTTTTCTCCAGACGCTGGGGGCCCCTTCGGGGGGGGGTATCTTGCCCGGCCCCCCCGGGGCCGTCAAGAAAAGGCTCGGGGTCTGAGGAGCCGGTCCTGGGGAAGACGGGTCGGGACGTCGAGGGACCCCGCATGAGGTGATTGTGTGTTTTTACTCCTTGTTTTGCCGATCGGCGCGGGCGCCCCCTCCCCCCCCCCCCGAGTAGATCTTGGCCGTGCTTGGCGCCTGCTTCGAGCAGGTGGAGTCTCCGCTCCTAGGACCCAGTGCTGCACACAGTCGCACTAAGCAGAGGTCCAGAGCCCTCCCCCCCACCTCCCCCTCCCCCCCGCCCAGTGTCGAAACGCCGAAATAAAAAACGCGCACATGGAGGAAATCCGGACATCGCAGGCCACGGCTTCCTCCCCCTCCCCTTCTTCTGGCGGCGAGCCCAGGAGGGCCGCGGCGAGGGTGCAGGGCCCCCCTCTCCGAAGGCGGCCGGGGCGTTCGGAGGCCCCCTGCGCCTTCCGAGGAGCCGTCGTCGCCTGCGGCCCCGAGGAAAGCTCGGGCGGCCTCTCCGAAGGCGCGAGGGCTCCCGAGAGGCCCCGCGGCACCGTCTTGAGGAGGAGGAGGAGGAGGAGGAGGAGGAGGAGGAGGAGGAGGAGGAGGAGGAGGAGGAGGAGGAGGAGGGGGAGGAGGAGGAGGAGGAGGAGGACGAGGAGGAGGGGGCGGAGCCCTCCCTCGCTATTCCCCCTGGGCTCGCCGCCGGCGCCGCGGCTCTGCCCCTAGAGCCCGCTCGGCGCCTGGGCGAGCCCGGGGGCGGCAGGACGCGCAGAAGAAGCTGCGGCAGCGCGTGAGCAACTTCTCGCACCTGCTGGAGGAGCGGGCGGGGCCGCGGGGCTCGCAGCCGTCCTCAGGAGGGAAAACAAAAATCACACAGGCACAATGGATCGTCGATCTCTAGGAAGGTATGGGGAAAAATGTGGGAAGTGGGGGGGGGGGGAAGGCAAAAACCCAGAAAATATAGAAACATATATGGGGAATCCTTTTATCTGTGTGTATCGATTTGTGTGTCCTATGGGCCCCTTCACGTCCGGGGACCTGAGGTGGCCCAGCGCCGGTTCCGGCCGGCAGGCAGGTTCGGGGAGGCTCTTGCTGCCTTTTTACTCCGGGGGCCGCTTTCGGGCCGAAAAACAGATCTGCTCGATTCCGGGTCCTGGAACCCTCAACGCTGAACGAATTACGGGCAGTGAGAAGTCCGCGCATGTCGGGTCAGGAGCTACTGCCTTGGAGATCTGGGGTGAAAAACAGCACCAGATTGCCCCCGGGAGGTGTCCAGGGACCGATGTTGTGAACGGGTTTGGCCTGATCCCCCCCCCTTCCTGCCAGAGTGTTGTGGTCCCAACCAGTTCAGGTTCAGCCACTCTCAGAGGGGGGGGCAGGGGGAGGGGGGAAGGCTTCTTAGAAAGCAGGCTGCTTCTCAGAAGGCGCGGGCCTCCAACTGCAAGGGCCGCGCCTTGTAAGAAGCAGACTCCTTCCCAGACCCCCGACGTAATGTTTTTTTCATTACGTCGACCCCCAGAGGTCCCGACCCTTTCCCCATGACCGGCTTTGCATCCTGAGTCGTTTTTTGACGATCCCGAGGGCCGGTGAGGGCCCCCGGAGGCCGAAAATTAGGAAAAACTTCCCGTTGTGATTTTTTCATTGCTCGAGGGGGTCTGGGTTCGAAGAAGCCTTCCTCCCTGCCCACCCCCCCTCTCCTCGCCGCCAACAGACCCGCCGGCCGCCTCCAGCCTGGACTGGGCAGCCGAGGAAGGAACAACTGCATTCAGGAGGGGAAAAACACACAGACACAATTAATCGTCGATCCCTCCAAAAATATGGGAAAATATGGGAAGTGGGCGGGAAGACAAAAACCCAGAAAACATGGGGAAATATGGGGAATCATCTTATTTGTGTGTATTTAACTATTTGTGTGTCCTTGGGCCCCTCGATGCAGAAGCAGAACCTTTCGGAGAGCCGCGCGGGTTGCCTGGACCAGCGCCGGGCCTCCTTCCCAGACCCCCGACGTCATGATTTCTTCATAACCCAGACCCCCTCGAGTAATGAAAAAATCATGACGGGAGGTTTTTCTTAATTTTCGGCCTCCAGGGGCCCTCACCGGGCCTCGGGAGCGTCAAGAAACGACTCAGGATGCATAGCTGGTCCTGGGGAAAGGGTCGGGATCTCTGGGGGTCGACGTAATGAAAAAATCATGACGTCGGGGGTCTGGGAACGTCGACACCCAGACGTCTCGACCCATTCCCCAGGACCGGTTTCTCGTCCTGCGTCTTGTTGTTGATGGCCCCGAGGCCCCATCATAGACCTCTTTGTTTCAAAACCAACAAAAACAAGCAACAAGAACAGTACACTTGTTTAAAAGTAAAAACAAAATAATATAGGTGGTGTAACAGCAAAACATGTTTTGTTTCGCATTTTCTTGCCACAAAAACTTCAATCAAAATAAAAAAAATCACCGCCAGGGCCCCTCGGAGGCCGGAGATCGAGAAAGTCCTCTCGTCGTACTTTGCTCACAACGCGAGGGGGTCTGGGCTTGCGGCGCCTCGGGCGCCGCCCCTGGCGCGCGCTCCACGTGCCAGCGAGGGGGGGCGAACCCGCCGCGGGCGTCTCCAAGACAGACCCAGACCCCCTCGAGTAATGAAAAAATCACGACGGGAGGTTTTTCCTAATTTTCGGCCTCTGGGGGCCCTCACCGGGCCTCGGGAGCGTCAAAAAACGACTCAGGATGGAAAGCCGGTCATGGGGAAAGGGTCGGGGCCTCTGGGGGTCGACGTAATGAAAAAATCATTACGTCGGGGGTCTGGGGAGCGCCTCGGAGTTGATAGACCTCCTGCCCTGACACGTCGATTAGCGAATTGGCAGTTTTCGGTTCGCGCGATGGCTTCGCGGCCGTCGGTTTGGGTCCTCGGCCTTTTTCACTAAAGGCTGGTTTGCTACAGGGAGGTCTGTCCACCGCCGAGTGCCGCAGGTGCCCCAGGATCGGCCAGTGTGGAAGGATCTGGCGTTGGACAGCCCGCCGATCTTTCGAGGCGGAACGACCTACGGGGGTTCAGAATCCAGTGCCAAGGTCGTCCCCCTCGCGTTGCCAATAATATAAAAATTGATTGCCAAGGCCGTAAGGCCTTCGCTCCTCGCGTTGCGAAAAATGCGCGACCAGAGGTTTTTATCGCTGCGTTCGGCCTCCGAGGGCCCTCGCCGGGCCTCGGGGCCGGTCTTGGGGAGTGGATCCGGACCTCTTTTGGGGTCGACGTTGCGAACAAAAAGCCACGGGGCCCAGAACCCCGACGTCATGGTTTGCTCATATCGGAGGTGGATAGACCTCCTACCCTGACACGTCGATTAGTGAATTGTCCGTTTTCGGTTCTCGAGAGGGCGCCGCGGCCGTTATTTTCCAGGCTTGCGCCCGCCAGGTTTGGGCCCGAGGTCGTTTTCACTAAACCACGTTTTACTAAAGGGAGGTCTGTCCATCCCCGATCATAACGCGACCCCCAGGGGTCCAGGCCCATTCCCTTGGGCCCGTCTTTCCTCCCGGCAGTTTTTTTGACGGTCCCGAGGCCCGGAAAGGGTCCCCACAGAGGCCGAAGATCACGAACCCCCCCCGTCGGGATTTTGCTGCAGGACTCGAGGGGGTCTGGGCTTGGGGGGTCAGCACGACACGAACCTGCCGCACTCAGGCAGTGGCGAAGCGTCCTATAGCTCGCCTATATAGGCCTGCCGCAGGATGTTCCGAGAACCTTTTGTGGCCTGCCAGAACCGTTCTCGGAGCATTTCTGGCTGGGTCTGCCCTGCTTCCGCGCCCCGGTCTCAAAGAGCATGCCGCGGCAGGCGCATCTGCCGGAACGGTCGGCCCCCGCTCAACGCATTTCTCCTCCTCCTCGGGGTAATTCTCAGGGGGGAGATAACACACAGACGCAAGTAGCCGTCGATTCCCGGGAACATATGGGAAAATATGGGGAGGTGGTGGGGAAGACGAAAGCCTACAAAATATATCAAAAGAGGGGGAATCTTTTTATTTGTGTGTCTTTCTTTGTGTGTCCCAGGGCCCCTTCAGATTCGGCCGCCCCCGTCGGCCCTGCGGTCGGGCAGGCTTTTTTGGGGGAGGGCGCGCCGCTCCGCCCGCTCGGGCCCGCCGCGCCGCGGCGCCGCGCGCGATCCGCTCCTGAGTCGGGCACGCCGTCCCTCTGCAGGAGGAGCATATTCAAGAAGAGTCACAGTCAGAGCACGGCCTGGGGACCCAGACCCCCTCGAGCAATGAAAAAATCATGACGGACGGTTTTCCTTCATTTTCGGCCTCCGGGGGCCCTCGCCGGGCCTCGGGAGCGTCAAGAAACGACTCGGGATGCAGAGCCGGTCATGGGGAAAGGGTCGGGACCTCTGGGGGTCGACGTAGTGAAAAAATCATGACGTCGGGGGTCTGGGAATTGTGCCACCATGCAAGAGGAGGAGGGAGGAAGTTCGCGGCCGAAGAAAAAGAAGGACGGGGCGGGCGGCATAGAAATAATGTTTGGCGTTCCGCGCGGAGTACTTGGATCCGCGCTGGACCCCCTTACCTGGCGCGCTCCGCGCGCCCCAGAGGCGGCGCTGGAGGCGCCGCCAGGGGGCCCAGCGCGGATCCAAGAACTCCGCATGCAACGCCAAAAGTGTATGTTTATGCCGGTTGTTCTTCCTCGAGCCGCGAAAAAAGCCTCGTGTTGCGTTCCCAGACCCCCGACGTAATGATTTCTCCATCACGTCGACCCCCAGACGTCGACCCCCAGAGTTCTCGACCCATTCCCCAGGACCGGCTTCTCATCCTGAGTCGTTCTTTGACGGTCCCGAGGCCCAGGAAGGACCCCCCGAGGCCGAAAGTGGCGAACAAAAATCCCGTCATGGTTTCTTCGTTCCTCGAGGGGGTCTGGGTTTGCTTCGCGACGCGCTGGTGGTCTGGGCCTGCTCGTTTCTGCACGAACGTGATGGGCACGGAAAGAATAGGTACAGTGCCCAACAGCGGATCCTGTCTGTGCATTCTGACCAAGACTCGCTGTCCACGCCGCCGCGGCCTGAGCCCATTCGGGACAGAAGGCCGCCTGCCAAACAGCGGCCGCTGTTGGTTTGGGACAACATTCCCAGACCCCCGACGTAATGATTTTTTCATTACGTCGACCCCCAGAGGTCCCGACCCTTTCCCCATGACCGGCTTTGCATCCTGAGTCGTTTTCTGACGTTCCCGAGGCCCGGTGAGGGCCCCCGGAGGCCGAAAATGAAGGAAAACCTTCCGTCGTGATTTTTCCATTGCTCGAGGGGGTCTGGGACATTTGTTGTTGGGCATTGTACCCATTCTTTCCGTGCCCATTTCGGGCGTCCAAGTCGTCTGCGGGCGCTCCCGGGGGGGCACGCCGCGCGCGCGGCACGGAGAGGCCGAGGCCGCCCCCGCACGGGAGGCGGGGCCCCCCTGGCGGTGTGGAGAGTCACAGGCCTATATATATAGAGACTGACTTTCGGGCAGAACGAAACCCAGACCCCCTCGAGTAATGAAAAAATCACGACGGAAGGTTTTCCTTCATTTTCGGCCTCCGGGGGCCCTCACCGGGCCTCGGGAGCGCCAAAAAACGATTCAGGATGCAAAGCCGGTCATGGGGAAAGGGTCGGGACCTCTGGGGGTCCACGTAATGAAAAAATCATTACGTCGGGGGTCTGGGGGGAAAGGGGGGTTGCGAAATCTGCTGCATTCTGCTGGTTTCGGCCCCACCGAGAGGCCCATTCCTCGATACATAGCCGTCTCCGGCGCCGGGAGGCGCCGGGAAAATCAGCTGCGTGAGCTGATTCTCACCCCCCCCCTTTGCTATCCCCCCTTTCGCCCGACCCGACTATAGAGACTGACACCAGCACCAATTTCGGCGGTGTGCCTCCACCGAGGGAGGAAGATCCTCGATTTCGGTGATGGTGGTGATCTTCTGGCTTCCAAGGTGGCCGAATCATGACCACCAACACCGAAATCGAGGATCATCTTATCTCTGTGGAGGCAGCCCCCTGTGTTGGTGTTGGTGCCAATTTCCAGGCCTCCAAAAGAAGTCACGACGAGAGATTGTTCGCCCTTCTCGGCCTTCGGGGGGCCCCTTGCCGGGATTCGGGGCCCTCAGAAAACGATGCAGGATGAAAGCACAATCCTGCAGAGGAAGGGGTCGAGAGCTTTGGGGGTCGTCGTTGTGAAGAAGTCATGACGTTGGGGGTTTGGGCACAGCCCGCCCTTACGAGGGCGAGCAGCCCCAGCGGAGGCAACGATCATGATCACAACGATAGTTGCGATGACGATCACAACGAGCACCCAGGATCACAACGACAACGATAACGACAACGACAGCAACGACAACGACAACGATACGACAACGACAACGACAATGACAACGACAACGGTACGTCAATGATACGTCAACGACAACGACAAAGATAGTGACGATGACGATCGCAGCGACAACGACAGCAACGAGAAGAACACCTCGCGCGCGCGAAGGCCGCCCACACGAAGGCGAGCAGCCCCGGCGGAGGCGCGCCGCAGCGTGGCCTGCGCCCTCCTGGCTGGCCCACAAGGAGGTCCAGCGGAGAAAGGGGGTGGTGCAATAGATCTGGGACAGTGGATGTGTGGGGTTGCAGTCGATTTAGGGTTTGCAACACATTCCAGTGCGCAGGTGTATCGTGGATTTTCGCGTGCTATACATTAGTTGCAATACGATGCAATATAATTCTCTTGCGCAGTACATTGGCAACACAATTGCCCCAAATGTATTGCACCCCCCCCCGGTCCAGAGGAGTGGGTCGAGACCTCTGCGGGTCAACGAGATATGTATAAATATATACACATATATATAATAAGAACGAGAATATTAATCAGTTGTTTACATTGATTATAGTAGTACGAATCACATTTTCTCTCTCTCTCTCTCTCTCTCTCTCTCTCTCTCTTTTTAAACAAAGAAGGGCTTCGAGAAATCCCCACCGAAAGCTTGGGCCCCTGTCCTCCTCCTCCTGCCCCATGCCTCCTTCCCCTCCTCCTTCCTCCCCCCTCCCATCCTTAGACTGAGGGACGCAGGCGAGGAGGCCGCCCGCGGCGGGGCGGCGGCAGGGACTGCGGGATTCTCGGGACAACTAGGGGTCTGGCCTGGTTTTGGTTTGTTCTGTGATGTTATCTTGTGCTCTGGTTTGGTTTGTTCCGTGATGTTCTGTGGTTCTCTGTTATGTGACGTTCTGTGTTGGTTTGTTATGTGATGTTTTGGTGTGCTCTGTTCTGTCATGTCATGCACTGTGTGTTCATGTTCTGTCATGGTATGTTATGTTCTGCCGTGTTATGTCTACCATGTTGGTCTGTTCTGGCGTGATATGCTCTGGTATGTTATGTGATGTTCTGTCATGGTATGGTTTGTGTTGGTACTGCCATGTTATGTTCCGTCATGCTATGCCAGGGTTGTATTATGTTGTGTTATCTTCTATTGTGGCACCTTGTGTTCTGTCGTGTTCGTCGCTATGCTCAGTTGTCGTGTTATGATATGTTCTGAATGCTGTGCCATGATATGATATGTCCCGTCAAGGTGCGTTATGGTATGATCAGTCATGTGATGCTAGTGTGTGCTCTGTCGTTTTCTGTTATGTCATGTTCTGCCTGGGTACGTTTTGTGATGTTATAGTATGCTCTGTGTTGTCATGCTATTGCTATGGTATGTTCTTTCATGTTATGTTGTGTATTGTTGTGCTGTTTCCTGTTTGTCGAGGGTGCGAGGCGGGACTCCCAGGGACACTCGGGGACTCTCGGCGACACTCGGGGACTCTCGGGAAAACTCGGGGTCCTGGCGGCCGCGGTATGCACTCGTGTCTGTCGAGGGCGAGGGGGCGGGATTAACAGGGACTCTCGGGGATACCGGGGGATTCTCGGGACAACGTGGGGCCTGGCGGCCGCGGCCTGCAGGGTGGGGTTGGCCGGGGGGGCCTGTTCTTGAAATCCAGCAACCCCAACCTGTCGGGTGGGGGAAACAATACACGACGTCGGTGTGTTGGGGAGCGGCGCGCGCCCCTCCCCCCGGGGAACCAACGATGACATGAACATAACAGCTCCGAGGTCCGCGTGGCTTCCTCAGAGCAGCGCTGGGGGGCCCTGGCGGCGCCTCTGGCGCAGCCCCTGGCGCGCGGAGCGCGCCAGGGACCCAGTCACCATCGGGTAATGACAAACATCAGGACGGGAGGTGTTCCCTAACTTTCGGCCTCCGGGGGCCCTTTCCGGGCCTCGGGACCGTCACCAGACGATTCAGGAGGAGAAGCTGGTCCCCGGGAGTCATGACTCGAGAGCTCTGGGGATCGACGCCGTGAAACACTCATGGCGTCGGGGGTCTGGGGACGGGGGGGGTGGGTCAGGGCCGATCCGAGGATTCCGCGCGGACCTCCGAGCCTTTCTGTTTATGCTCGCGCCTCGGCGAGACGAGGCCGCGAGGCGTCTGGCCGTTGCCGGCCTCTGGGGGCCCGCGCCGGGCCCCCAGGGGCCGCCCAGCCCTGACCTTCCAGGAGGGCTAAAAAATAGCACCCGGCCTAAAAACCTATCCCAGAGCTATTCCACGTCCTGGCTTTAGGCTGCTTCGTTTCGTTTTTTAGGTCTTCAGGCCTCCGGTGCTGAAAGATAGCTCTCTGGAAGGTCAGGGGAGGAGGAGGAGGACCTTCTCTGGGTGGAGGTCAGGGGAGGAGGAGGAGGAGGAGGAGGAGGTCAGGGGAGGAGGGGGAGGAGGAGGAGGAGGAGGACCTTCTCTGGGAGGAGGAGGAGGAGGAGGAGGAGGTCAGGGGAGGAGGAGAGAGGCCCCTCGGGGTGGAAGGAGCTGGCCCCGCAGGGGGGCGGGTCGGGGCGCCCAGCCCCCCCCCGGCGTGCCCCCGAGGTCCGAGGCTGCAAGAGAGGAGCGCAGCATATCGCAGAGAGTCGCGACCGGAGCCCTGGGCCCCGCCTGTCTCAAACGCAGTGGCGGAGCGTCCTGGCGTGCCCCCAGACCCCCTCGGGTAATGAAAAAATCATGACGGGAGGTTTTTCCTAATTTTCGGCCTCTGGGGGCCCTCACCGGGCCTCGGGAGCGTCAAAAAACGACTCAGGATGAAGAACCGGTCCTTGGGAATGGGTCGGGATCTCTGGGGGTCGACGTCATGAAAAAATCATGACGTCGGGGGTCTGGGGCCCCGCCTGTCTCAAAAGCAGTGGCGGAGCGTCCGGGCGTGCCTGTAGCTTTGTGGGCCCCGGAAACGGCAGGGCCGTTTTTGCACCGTTTCCAAAAAAAAGGTCCCTTGAAAATGGGAACGGCAAAAAACGGCGACCGGAAGCGGCAAAAAGACGGCTCCAGGACTGGAACCGGAGCCGGAACCGGTCAAAAAACGGCGACGGAACCGGTAAAAAACGGCGTCGGAACCGGCAGAAAAACGGCAAAACAGAACCGGTACAAAAACGGCCCTGTCGTTTCCAGGGCCCACTAAGGCCTGTAGCCCTGCCAAGCAATGTTCTGAGGCCCTTTGTGTGGTTCCCACGAACTGCGCGTAGGACATGTCTGGCGGAGTCTGCCTTGTTTTATCGCATCGGGCTTCTGTTCTAAGAACCTATTGTTTTTGTTCTTAGAACATATGTGGGTTCTAAGAACATCTCGTGGTAGGACTATAGGAATGCCGGGACGGTCGGTCCCTGCTCAACTGGACCCCACCTTTCTGCGTCAGTCTCGGTCTGTGCAGGCCCTGGAGCTTGGACTTGAGCGAAAACGCCCGCCGTGAAAAAAATGCAGCGCCAGGGTCTCAGGGTCATGGTTTTCTCATGCCGCCGACCACCAGGGATCCCGACCCCTTCTCTGGACCTGCTTCTCCCTGGCGTCGCTCGGACGTGTGCATTTTTTTCTCGGCGGGAACCATCGAGGACCATCCTGGGCCATCGCGCAACAAAAAAAACACGCACGAAACCGAACAATGCACTGGAAATGGACGTCCGAGCGATGGCAAATCTCTGGACGTTCCCCCCGAGTCCTCTTTTTGACTGCCCCGAGTGCTCTTTTTCACGGCCCCCCCGAGTCTTCTTGACAGCGCCGGGGTCTCAGGGTCATGATTTTCTCATGCCGCCGACCACCAGGGATCCCGACCCGGAGGAGGAGGCGGAGGAGGAGGAGGAGGACCCTGACCTTCCAGGAGGGCTAAAAAATAGCACCCGACCTAAAAACTCATCCCAGAGCTATTCCACGTCCTGGTTTTAGGCTGTCTCGTTTAGTTTTTTAGGTTTTTAGGCCTCCAGTGCTAAAAGATAGCTCTCTGGAAGGTCAGGGGAGGAGGAGGAGGAGGAGGAGGAGGAGGAGGAGGAGGAGGAGGAGGAGGACCTTCTCTGGACCGGCTTCTCTGGACGTTCCCCCCCGGGTCCTCTTTGTCGACGGCCCTCGTGGCCCCCAGCGAGGGCGCCCCCGGGGGGGCAGGGCGGCACCACGAGAGAAGCGCCTCGTGGCCTGCGCTCTCTGCCCTGCTCGAGGGGGTCTTTGGCTCCCGGGGGTACAGCGAGCGGCTCGACTAAGGAACACTTGCTTCTCAAAAGGGGCTCGGCCGTTCCCCAGGTTTGACTGCGCCATGTGTCGTTCCCTATATGCGTTATTTTTCTTCTCCATCGTTCCTGGTGCGTCCTTCCCCAGGGAAAATGTGGGTCTTCGTTCCTTGTTTATCGTTTCCTAAGTTAGGCCGATGACTGTACTTCGGGGGGCGCGCTTGGGGGGGGGGGGACCCGTGCTGAAACAAAACGTCGGGGCGTCGGACGGCTGGGCTCCCTTCAAATCGGGCCTGTCCCTGTACAGGAGGCATGTTCAAACATAGTTTTTGAACAATAGAGTCTGGGGACGTTGTTGTAAGCATTGGTGGATCATCTTGGAGTATGTTAGGGGGTATTCTTAATGTTTTCGTCCAAAATCCGCTAGTAGTGGGGATATTCCCGACCCAAGGCTCTCTGGGCTGCCAACGGGGGGGGGGGCCAGGGACGCGCGCGCCTCCCCGTCGGGTCGCCTCCTCGGTCCCAGACGTGCTCGCGCCGGGGCAACACCAGGCCGCTCACACGAGCCCAGACCCCCGTCGAGTTGTGAGCAGAATCGCGACGGGTGGGTTTTCTAGGGGGCCACATGCGAACCCTACCCCTACACCCCCACGATTTCTGAGGGGGAAAGGTGGGGTTCACTTCGCTCGTGAGCTCCCGAACGAAGTGAACCCCGCCCTCCCCCTCAGAAATCGTGGGGCGTAGGTTCGCATGTGGCCCCCTATTTTCGCGAGTTCTGGCTGCTGGGGGAGGAGGAGGAGGAGGAGGAGGAGGAGGAGGAGGAGGAGGAGGAGGACCGTCCAAGACCGACTCGGGACGAGAGACGGGTCCCGGGGAGTCGTGGGTCGAGCCCTCTGGGGGTCGACGCCATGAAAAAGTCATGGCGTCTCCTTTTCCTCCTCCTCCTCCTTCTCCATCCTCCTCCTCCCAGGATGAAAGAGGAGGAGGGGGAAGAGGAGGAAGCGGAGGAGGAAGGGGAGGAGGAGAGGGAGGAGGAGGAGGAGGAGGAGGAGGAGGAGGAGGAGGAGGAGGAGGAGGAGGAGGAGGAGGAGGAGCGTGGGTCGGGGTCATCTTGCCCCGGAGGTGCCCCCAGACCCTCGACGTCATGATTTGTTCACAACGTCGACCCCTGCCGTCGGTTGTTGACGGTCCCGAGGCCCGGTAAGGGCCCCCAGAGGCCGAAGATAGCGAAAACACCCCGTCGAGATTGTTGTCGGGACTCGAGGGGGTCTGGGTCCTGTTCCTCCTCCTCCCCCCAAATCGGTGTCTTTCCTTCTGCCCGACGCGGGCTCGATGCGAACTCGACGCGGACCTTGGCGAGGATGCGAGGATCCGACGCGGATTCGACACGGATTCGACACGGATCCGATGAGGCCGACATGGATTATACACGGATTCGACGCGGATAGGGCCGCGACGGGACAGACAAGGTGCCCCGAGGATGCAATTCTAGGCCTCCTAGATAAGGGGTCGGAGCAGATGGGATCGCAGGATCGCGCCGCATCGCCGATGCATCGGCGATGCGGCTCGATGTGGGGCTCAATGTTCTCCGCGCCGACGTCGCCGATGCATCGCCGACGCCGCCAGCGCATCGCAGATGCATCGCCGACGCGGCGCGATCCGCCGACCCCATCTACTCCGACCCCATCTTGGAGGCCTCCAGCACCGTTTTGTCATTGTTTTCTTACTCACTGTTGTTTCTTATTCACTGTTTTCTTATTCACTGTTTTGCCGATCGGCGCGGGCCCTCGCACCTCCCTCCTCCCCCTCCCAAAATGGAGTAACTAGGTCTTTGCTGTTTGGGGCGCCGGACGCACTGTTGCAAAAACCGCGTTCAGCAAAGGTCCAGCCAGACCCCCTTCCCTTCCCCCCCCCTTGCGTCCGATATCAACACGCCTGATTAAAAAAACGTTCACAACTGAATTGTGCGTCGTCGTCTGCGTCGTCGTCGTTGTCGTCGTCGCCGTCGTCGTCGTGGTCGGTCGTCGCCGTCGTCGTCGTCGCCGTCGTCGCCGTCGTCGTCGTCGTCGTCGGTGGTCGTCGTCGTCGTCGTCGTCGGTGGTCGTCGTCGGTGGTCGTCACCGCCGCCGTCGTCGGCGCAGACGGGCCACCCGACGCCGAGCGGCTTGGCGGGCCCGCCGCGGCCCGCCATGCCCGCCCTCGCCCGCGCCCGTCGGCTGCCCCTCGTGGCCGCCTCCTGGGCGCTGCTGGCGCCGTGGCGCACCGCCCAGGACCGGTCACGTCGTCGTCGCCGTCGCCGTCGCCGTCGTCGTCGTCGTCCGGGTCGTCTTGGTCGTCGTTGTCGCCGTCTCGGCTCGTCGTCGTCGTCGTCCCTGAGACCCGTGCGCTGCAATTTTGTCCACGCTGGGCGTTTTCGCTCACTGTCGGGCCCGGGGCCCTGACAGATTGACCTGGCTCCCCTGAGATCCTTACGTTGCAGTTTTTCCACACCAGGCGTTTTCGCTCAAATTCAGGCCCCGGGACCCTCTCAGATCGATACGGCTCGAAAAATGTTTCAGAAAGATGGGGGCCGGGGATAATGTCGCGATTTTCTGCTATCTTTCATTTTTTTGGCAACGTCGGATTTCAGGGTTCAGAGACGGGAGCCCTGAGATCCTGGCAGTTCAATTTTGCCGACCAAGCGTTGTCGCTCAATTTCGGGCTGCAGCTCGCACAGTTAGGATGCACCGGATGCGCAGTTTCCCAAGGCTGACCTTGCATCCTGGTCCCTTGGGCCTATCCTCGGCCCCTGCCTGATGTCGAAGAGCGGCAACACGGCCCTCCAAGGCCCTTGCACCCGCATCGCGCGTCTTTATTTTTCGTTTTGACTGTGCCGATAGGGTTATGATGCTCCAACCTACTTTAGCCTTGATCACCAGGAAGAGTTCCGAGCGCCCAGAAAAGTACCGAAATTCAACGGTTTCACGTGTCGGGCCCTGGGAGACTCGCCCGACACTGTTTCGACACTGTTTCGACACCCTTTTGATACTTTTCGGGGTGCTCGAAATTATTTCTGGGATGTGGTCCTTAAGTCGGATGGGAACAACATAACGATAGGGTCCAACTGTCGCCATGGGGGAAGCGGGTCCTGAGGGAAACGGGCCCCTAGTTTAAGTCGGGCCTGTCCCTCCACAGAAGGGATATTCAACAACAGCCCAGGGAGAGCCTAGGGACCATGTTTTGGGCATTGTTCCATATGTTTGAGCATTCTTTGGGTATTTTCAATTTTTCGTCAAAATTCCTCCTAAATCTGGTTCTGGAGGAAGGCCAAGGGTTATGATATTCCAACCTACTTTAGCCTTGATCGCCAGAAAGAATTTCGAACACCAAGAAAGTTCCGAAACTCGCGGGTTTTCACGTGTCGGGCCCTGGGAGACTCGTTTGACACTGTTTCGACACTGTTCCGGGTGCTCGGAATTATCCGTAAAGGCTTCGCCCCATGCCGCCGGCCCCCTGTCTCGGATAATGGGAGACGCAAAAGCTAAATCCTGAGGTCTGGGCGCCGCCGTGAAGCAGTGTCGGGACATGTTTGTTTTTCGGCCCTGACCCTACGGATCTGCGTAAGGGGTGCCACCGAGTTTCAGAAATCTGGCAAATCCCATGTGTTTTTGGACCCTGACCCTGTCGATCCGCATGAGGGGTGCCACCGAATTTCAGAAATGTTCAGAATCCCATGGGTTTTTGGACCCTGACCCCGCTGATCTGCGTGAGGGGTGCCATCGAATGTTAGACATGTAGAAAATCCCATTTGTTTTTTGACCCTGACCCCGCCGATCTGCGTGAGGGGTGCCACCGAATGTTAAACATGTTGCAAATCCCATGTGTTTTTGGACCCTGACCCTGTCGATCCGCGTAATTGGTGCCAGCGAATTTCAAGCATGTGGCAAGTCCCATGTGTTTTTGGACCCTGACCCCGCCGATTTGCATGAGGGGTGCCACCGAATGTTAGAAATGTTGCAAATCTCATGTGTTTTTGGACCCTGACCCCGCCGATCGGTGTGAGGGTGCCCGCAAATTTAAAAAATGCTGAGAATCCCATGTGTTTTTGGCCCCTGACCCCGCCGATCTGCGTGAGAGGTGCCACCGAATTTCAAAAATGTGGCAAATCTCATGTGTTTTGGACCCTGGCCCCGCCGATCTGCGTGAGGGGTGTCAACTTTTACCCACCCCAGCAGACAACACGCTCAGGGAGTGCTAAACCTGCCCGTTTGTCCCCCCCCTCGCGCGGTCCATCAACAAGGAACAGTAAGCAGCAAAAAGCAGAACTGTAACAGTGGAAATTGGAAGCTCCAACTGGTACAGGAAACTGCGAACCTTCGGCCTGCAGCCTGGTGGCCCCACAAGGGGGCCGGCGGATTTCAGGGATGTGGCCCTTAGGTACGATGCCAGCAATATAAGCCCAGGGTCAAGGTCCCGTTTCCCTCAGGACACGTTTCCAAAATGCCAATTCTGACCAGGCAGTGCGCCTCGGCCTAATTAAAGGCCCACCAAAGAATGTTCTAAGAACCTGTTGCGGTTTGCCCAAAATTCTTGTTCGAACATTTCTGGTTGAGATTGTCTGATTTGAGTGCGTCGGTGTTGTGTTATAAGATCATTGTGATTGTGCTTCGAACCATCGTTTGTTCACATACTGTAGGCCCTGAGGATTATGTTGCTCCCATCGTACTGCAGGACGAAATCCCAGAAATAGTTTCGAGCACCCAAACCAGTATCGAAACAGTGTCAAACGAGTATCGCCTCTCAGGGCACGACGCGTGAACACCCTCGAGTGTCTGTACTTTCCTGCTGCTCGAAATTCTTCTGGCGATCAATGCTGAAGTAGGTTGGAACATCACAACCTTAGGAGTGCCAGGACGATCCGCTCCTGCCCAGCACTAGGATCTAGCTACCATTCTGATGCCTGCGCCTGTGCTGGCCTCCTTGGCGGCTTTCGTCGCCACGGCCGGATTCGCCTCGAGCTTCTGATCAGAACGCACCCTGCAAGAGCTCGAAACTACCAGCCGTAGACGCGCTAACGGTGTGTTTAGCTAACGGCGATGTAAGAAAAACAATTGTAGGAAGGCGTGGTCCGTGGCCAAACCACTTGTAGGAACGCGTGGTTCGTATTTTCCTGCGACTCGCTGCGTCGTTGTCGTTCGATACATTCGCACATTTGAGATGTAGGAAAGTCTGGTTCGCGATTTGCTACAATTTGTTCTGCGCGAGCTCGGATTTCCAGCACCGCCGTTAACCAACACCGCCGTTAGCGCGGCCTTGGACTAGTAGGACCCAACTGCCAGGATGATAATAGTTTGTTTGTTTGAGATGTTCGAGCCACTGTTGAATCGTGCCCATGAAGTTAATACAGAGATGGTCGGGAGCTATTTTTCAGTTGTTCCCCCACATCTTGTCTGATAATCGCCAACTTGCGTAGCGGACAGAGGGGGCACGAAGATCGACAGCAGTTCATGCCCATGTTGTACAGGGCTCGTTGTCGGCGTCGCTGCGGTCGTTGTCCATTCGAGACACAAGGCCGCCTGCCCAACAGCGGCCGCTGCCGGTGCTGGACAGCACTTGCTCTTACGCATCGTACCCTTTCTTTCTGCACCCATTCCGGGCGTTCAAGCAGAAGGGAACCACTCAATCGGGGGCGGCCACTTTCCTTCGAGGTTCAGAGCCCCGAATCATCAGGGGTAACTCGGGTCAGGGATAACTCGGGTGCGTTTTTCGGGAATCCAAACCCGAGTTACCCCGGACCCGAGTTACCCCGGATAACTCGGGCGTCCAGAGCCCCGAATCATCAGGGGTAACTCGGGTCAGGGATAACTCGGGTTCCTTTTTTCGGGAATCCAAACCCGAGTTACCCCGGACCCGAGTTACCCCGGATAACTCGGGCGCCCAAGAGGTTCGGGGTTCGCGGGCGTCTCGCGTCGGTCCCCTGAGTTCTCCACCCTCTGGCTGTGCACCTCGCTGAGAGCTCTCCCGGGGTGCCCGGGTCGCCCCGAGCACGCCCGCCAGAGGCCCGAGATCCGACCCGGGAGCCACGCGGCGTCGAGGACCTTTTCTCCATCTTCCTCATTTCCTCCTCCACTCCTCCTCCTCCTCCTCCTCCTCCTCCTCCTCCTCCTCCTCCTCTTCCTCCTCCTCCTCCTCCTCGTTTTCCTCTTCCTCCTCCTCCTCCTCCTCCTCCTCCTCTTCCTCCTCTTCCCCTTCCCCTTCCCATTCCCCTTTCCCTTCTCCTTCCCCTTCCCATTCCCCTTTCCCTTCTCCTTCCCCTTCCCCAGGGGGTGAGGGTTGGGGGGGGAGGGCTCAGAGAGGAAGAGAAGATTCTGATGCCGCTGCACGCCCTGGAGAGCCTTTGCCGTCACGGCCGGATTCTCATCGAAGGTCTGGTCCGAACGCAGAGAGTGGCGGTGTTGGCGTCTTTTGCCTTCCAGACCCAGGCTGGGGCCATGAGGTTCCCCTCTTCTTATCTCAACACGTCCTGCCGTTCAGCCCCGGGGCCGCGCTCGTGCCTCGAGCCATGACTTGCGACACCCCCTCCGTTGAACGCCCTCGTTTGGATGCGGGCAAGCCTCTTTACCCCTATCCGCTGCGTACTGGCATTTCTAGGAAGGGGCGCCAGGAGGCCGAGGCGCCGCGGAGATGGGCAAAAAAGGCTTGCCTCCAGGGGCCAGGTGCTTATCCGTATCCCGTGCGCCGCTGGTTTGTGGGGAGGTGGGCCGGGAGCTCCAAGACGCAGAAGGAGTGGATCTACCTCTGGCCCGCACTGGACGCCCCCGATCCAAGCCCGCGCATGCTCATGTTGGTTGCCCCTGCCGTCTTACGACCGTGCAAGGCAAGGAGGAGGCCCAGAGCTACCAGGCGCGTCGAGGCAAGCTCGGAGGCCAGCTTTTCCGACTCGGGGCCGCGGCTCGAGGCCCGCTCCCTTTGAAGGGCCCGCGTCGGTGATCCACGAGCGACGCCCGCGGGGCACAGCGGGTCCTGGGCACGGCGTGGGGTGGCAGTCGGCGGCGCGACCGGGGGGGGCCAGGCGAGTGAGGGAAGGTATGCTCAGAAGGCGGCGGGGCTTCCCAGAAGCCCTCGCGCCCTCTGCGAGGCCGCCTCCGTCTTCGGAGAAGGCTCAGAACGCTGTGCAGAAGGCTGGAGCCCTTCCGAGCCTTGGGTAGCACATCAAGGGAGCCTCGGTATCACCTCACAGGGTCTATCATGCTGCGGGGGCTTCCCCACCCTGAGCTCTCGGCTTACAACGAAACTCGGACGTCCCCTCCTCGTCCTTCTCCCCAGTTAACATCATCCCCATCATCATCATCATCATCATCATCATCATCATCATCATCATCATCATCATCATCATCATCATCATCATCATCATCACCATCACCATCACCATCACCATCACCATCACCATCACCATCACCACCACCATCACCATCACCATCACAATTACCATCACCATCACCATCACCATCGCCATCACCATCACCGTCATCCGCATCGTCATCATCATCATCGTCATCATCATCATCACCGTCAGCATCATCATTGTCATCATCAACATCATCATAACCATCCCCATCCTCCTCCCCCTCATCATCATCAGCATCATCATTATTATCATCGCCACCACCACCAGCATCATCATTCTCACTATCATATTCATTATCATCATCAGGCCGAGGGGCAGTCCGAGCGGAGAGCTCCCGACACCCTCATCCGCGTGCACCATCATCATAAGCATCATACTCATCATCGTCATCATCATCATCGGCATCATCATCATCATCATCATCATCAGCATCAGCATCATCAGCATCATCATCATCATCATCATCATCATCATCATCATCAGCAGCATCAGCATCATCATCATCATCATCATCATCATCATCATCATCGTCGTCGTCGTCGTCATCATCATCATCATCATCATCATCATCATCATCATCATCATCATCATCATCATCATCATCATCATCATCATCATCATCCCCCCGATCATCAGCGGTGGCCTTCGCGGGGGAATGCGTATAGTCGCAGTATCGTTGGGGCTCCCAATCCGTCCATGAGCTCGCGCAGAGAAAATGATCGTGCGAGGGCGCCCGGTAGGCGACGAGAGCGCGCCCCGCCAGCGTCGATTCGCGTCGATCGGCGCGGACATTGGCCGACTTGGCGTCGACGAGCTCCGACGAGCCTCTCGAGTCGCGGCGAGGCGCGCCGCTGCGCGAGAGCCAGCAAGAGAGGCCGCGGGAGGCTCCCCGGAGTGGCCACCGCGGAGGGAGGGGCGCAGGGGCCTCGGCGGCGGCGCGGGTGTGCGTGCGCCCCTGGGCGGCGGGGGGGCGGGGGGGCACTTCGGCGGGGCACCCTGCGCGCTCGGCGCCGCCCCGCCGAAGTGCGGCCCCCGCGCGCTCCTCGGGCGGTGCTGGTGCTGGTGAGTTCCCGCGACGCCGTCCTTCCCAGGCCCCCTCCCCTGACCTTCCAGGAGGGCTAAAAAATAGCACCCGACCTAAAAACCTATCCCAGAGCTATTCTACGTCTTGGTTTTAGGCTGTTTCGTTTAGTTTTTTAGGTTTTTAGGCCTCCAGTGCTAAAAATTAGCTCTCTGGAAGGTCAGGGTCGGGTCATGACAGAAAAGTCACGACGCAGGACTGTTCCCTCTTTTCGGCCTCCGGGGGCCCTCGCCGGGCCCAGGGACCGTCAAACGACGACGCGGGATGGGGAAGCAGTCCCGGGGAATGGGTGGAGAGCTTTGGGGGTCGACGTTGTGAAACAATCATGGCGTCAGGGGCCTGGGTCTGGGCCTCCACTGGGACCTGAGCCGATGGGGTCGAAGAGTCGCTCCGCATCGACGACGCGTCGACGGTGCGGCTCAGTGTGAAGCCAGGGTTTCTCCACGCCGAGGGCGCCGATGCATCGCCGACGTCGCCGGTGCAGCGCCGATACATCGCGGATGCATCGGCGATGCATTGCCGATGCGGCGCGATCCTCCGTCCCCATCTACCCGGACCCCGTCTAGGAGGCCTCTAGTCCTGCGAGGACGGTTCTGCGACAGGGTTGCCCGTCGGCCCCGCAGCTTTGCTGCCAGCAGTGGCCTCGTTCCTCGCGTGGCGGCGTTAGTTGCGGTCGTGGCGCTGTGGTCAAACAAAGTTGGTGTTGGTGGTGGTGAGAGGACGGTCTTGCGATCGGGTTGCCCCTCCACCCACCAGCTTTGCTGCTGGCCGTGGCCTCGTTCCTCACGTGGTGACCGTGGCCGTGGTTGCGGTCGTGACGCTGTGATCAAACAAAAGTGTTGTGGTGATCGTTTTCTTATTCATTGTTTTACCGATCGGCGCGGGCCCTCGCCCCCCCCCCCCCCTCCGCCTCCCCTCATGGAGCAGGTCTCTGCTGTCTCTGGCGCGCGGAGCCTCCCCCTCCCCCCTAGGACGCACGGCTGCAAGCGGTCGCAGTCGGCAGAGGTCCGGAGCCAGACCCCCCCCTAGGAAGGCACCAACTATACACCAACACCGATCCTGGCCAGGATCACCCTGGGCCCAGGATCGGTGTATACGCCCTCCTGCCTTGCGCAAGAAGGCATATACACCGATCCTGGGCCCAGGGTGATCCTGGGCCAGGATCGGTGTTGGTGTATAGTTGGTGCCCTCCGACCCCCCCCTCCTCCCCCCCTTTCCGCCCAAAGTCGAAGCCTCGAGTAAGAGAGTGCTCACGTGGTGATGAGTGCCTCCCCTCTCCCCAGGGCGAGGAGCGGACGACGGCCTCGGCCGACCCAGCGGGGGCGTCGCGCGGCGCAGGCTGCGTGGATGGGCCTCGGGTCGACGGCGACGCCTGGATGCTGCACTGCCGCCCCGACGTGCTGACGCTGGCGGAGGCGGAGGGCAGGTGCTCGTCACGATCGGAATAGGCACCGACATCGCTGCCCTTGCCTCGTCTTCGCCTGTTTGGGGGCCTCCTGGGTGGCCCTCGTCGCCACGGCTGAATTCGCCTCGAAAGGCTGAGGGGGCGCACCCTGGGAGTGCTCCGGGCTGTTGCGGTTCTGGTGCGGAAAGACTGGGGAAGGAGATTGACAGCAGCTCTTGTCCTCTGGGTGCACAAGGCCCGATGCCGGTGCCTGCGTGGGCGTTGTGCATGTCGGGCAGCTTGTCGCCTGCACAACAGAAACCGCAGCCAGAGCTGGACAACATGTGTTGTTGTGCATCGTAACCAGTATTTCCGTACCTAACTCGGGCGCCCATAGGTGCCTCGCCGACGAGGAGTGCACCGTCCTCCACGACTTCGGGTGCGACGGCGTCCAGTGGCGTCAGTGCATCAGCACGGTCGACCAGGTTCGGGCTGCGGGCGCCGCGCGTGATGCCTGCACGAGGCTCTGCAATGTGCGTGTGTGCGTAGACAGTGATCATGGCCCTGCGGGAAAGTTCGAGAATACTCGTGATGGGTATTCGAGCTGTGAAGCGTTCGAGACGGCGCCAGCGCTGTGCCTTTGGTCGCATTATCCAGCGGCCTGCGGCAAACCTCGCCACTGTGCCAGCGCAGCGTCGACATGTAATTTTTCAGGGTGGTTCTGTCCAGCTCTCCCGAAAAGGCTCGGCAAAACCGCAATCCCAGGCTGTTTGGGAAGCAGCGCCACGGCGCTGTAGTTTGGCGTGGACGCAGCGCTGCATAGCTTCGGCGTTGCCTGTCGGGGGCCTCTTCGGGGCCTCTTCCGGACTTCCGGTCAGGAGCCCTTGCTCAGCGTGTCGCGCCGCCCGCAGGGCCGCCGCCGCGACACGCTACGCAATTGCTCCCGACCGTATTAGGCCCGCACAGAGCAGGAGTCACGGCGGGCCCCCCGAAGGGAAGAGTTCTTGGGAGAGTCCTCCTCCTCCTCCTCCTCCGCCTCCTCCTACTCCTCCTCCTCCTCCTCCTCCGCCTCCTCCTCCTCTTCCTCCTCCTCCTCCTCCTCCTCCTCCTCCTCCTCCTCCTCCTCCTCCTCCACCTCCTCCTCCTCCTCCTCCTCCTCCTCCTCCTCCTCCTCCTCTCCTCCTCCTCCCCCTCCCCCTCCCCCTCCTCCTCCGCCTCCGCCTCCTCCTCCTCCTCCTCCTCCTCCTCCTCCTCCTCCTCCTCCTCCTCCTCCTCATCCGCCTCCTCCTCCTTGGGAGTGGACAGAACCCCCACCTTGACACGTCGATTTGTGAATTGCCCGTTTTCGGTTCTCGAGAGGGCGCCGCGGCCGTCATTTTCCAGGCTTGCGCCCGTCAGGTTTGGGCCCGAGGTCGTTTTCATTCAACCACGTTTTATTTAAAAAGGGGTATCTGTCCATCCCCGAAGTGCGCACACGTTGCAACCAATGGGTGTTTGGTTCGGGGTTGCGGCTTCGACGAGGATCGGTGCCAACCGTTGCAAGTCTTCTTTGGCGGGGGCAGCCGTGGCGTCCTTGTGTAAGGAACCTGGCGGTCGTGGAAGTCCCATGGAGTTATACTTGGCACCGCGCAGATCTGAGCGGGGCCTCGCCGTCCTTGGGGGGCTGCGATCTGCGAAACCGTCGCAACTTTTGCAGGCTGGTGGCGGGTTCAGCGGAGCGAGGCACCAGGCAGATCTGAGCGAGACATCGCAATCCTTGGGGGGCTGCGAGCCTCACGAATGCCGCTCGCAGAAGTATATGCGCCCATGTCACGTCATCACCTCCGTATAACGTCTCCCAAGCTACTCATGCCCCGCGTTGCGCAGGGGTTGGGTACGTCGCCAGGGTAATTATTCCCAACCCTCCTTGGTTGGGTGTTCGTTTAGAATGGAGCACTGCTCCCGCGTCCTTGCTTCCTTCCTCCTGTCTCCTGCCTCCGCCTCCTGTCTCCCGCGACACCTCGCCGTCCCTGGGGGGGGGGCTGCGATCTGCGAAACTGTCGCCACGTTCCAGGGCTGCTGGTGGGTCCAGCGGAGTGAGGCACCGCGCAGATGTGAGCGAGACCTCGCCGTCCCTGGGGGGGGGGCTGCGAAATTGTCGCCACTTTCGAGGGCTGCTGGTGGGTCTCGCGGAGTGAGGAACCGCGCAGATCTGAGCGAGACCTCACCGTCCTTGGGGGGCTGCGATCTGCGAAATTGTCGCCACTCTCGAGCGTTGCTGATGGGTCCAGCGGAGTGAGGCACCGCGCAGATCTGAGCGAGACATCGCCGTCCCCAGGAGGGGGGTCTACTCTCTGCGAAATTGTCGTCACTTTCGAGGGCTGCTGGTGGGTCCAGCGGAGTGAGGCACCGCGCAGATCTGAGGGAGGCCTCGCCGTCCCTGGGGAGGGGCTGCGATCTGCGAAGTTGTCGCCACTTTCGAGGGCTGCTGGTGGGTATAGCGGAGTGAGGCACCGCGCAAGTCTGAGCGAGACCTCACCGTCCCTGGGGGGCTGCGATCTGCGAATTTGTCGACACTTTCGAGGCCTGCTGGTGGGTCTCGCGGAGTGAGGCACCGCGCAGATCTGAGCGAGACCTCGCCGTCCCGGGGGGCTGCGATCTGGGAAATTGTCGCCACTTTCGAGGGCTGCTGGCGGGTCCGGCGGAGTGAGGCACCGCGCAAATCTGAGCGAGACCTCGCCGTCCCTGGGGGGGGGCTGCGATCTGCGAAATTGTCGCCACTTTCGAGGTCTAGCGGAGTGGGTCCAGCGGAGTGAGGCACCGCGCAGATCTGAGCGAGATCTCGCCGTCCCTGGGTGGCTGCGATCTGGGAAACTGTTGCCACTTTCGAGGGCTGCTGGCGGGTCCGGCGGAGTGAGGCACCGCGCAAATCTGAGCGAGACCTCGCCGTCCTTGGGGGGGGCTGCGATCTGCGGAATTGTCGCCACTTTCGAGGGCTGCTGGTGGGTCCAGCGGAGTGAGGCACCGCGCAGATCTGAGGGAGGCCTCGCCGTCCCTGGGGGGGGGCTGCGATCTGCGAAATTGTCGCCACTTTCGAGGTCTAGCGGAGTGAGGGTAGGCCCAGCGGAGTGAGGCACCGCGCAGATGTGAGCGAGACCTTGCCGTCCTTGGGGGGCTGCGATCTGCGAAACTGTCGCCACGTTCGAGAGCTGCTGGTGGGTCCTGTGGAGTGGGGCACCGCGCAGATCTGAGCGAGACCTCGCCGTCCCTGGGGGGGGGGGCTGCGACCTGGGAAACTGTCGCCACTTTCGAGGGCTGCTGGCGGGTCCAGCGGAGTGAGGCACCGCGCAGATCTGAGGGAGGCCTCGCCGTCCCTGGGGGGCTGCGATCTGCGAAATTGTCGCCACTTTCGAGGTCTAGCGGAGTGAGGGTAGGCCCAGCGGAGTGAGGCACCGCGCAGATGTGAGCGAGACCTCGCCGTCCCTGGGGGGGGGGCTGCGATCTGCGAAGTTGTCGCCACTTTCGAGGGCTGCTGGTGGGTCTCGCGGAGTGAGGCACCGCGCAGATGTGAGCGAGACCTCGCCGTCCCTGGGGGGGGGGGGCTGCGATCTGCGAAACTGTCGCCACTTTCGAGGGCTGCTGGCGGGCCCAGCGGAGTGAGGCACCGCGCAGATCTGAGGGAGACCTCGCCGTCCCTGGGGGGCTGCGATCTGCGAAGTTGTCGCCACTTTCGAGGGCTGCTGGCGGGTCCGGCGGAGTGTGGCACCGCGCAGATCTGAGCGAGACCTCGCCGTTGGGGGGGGGCTTCGAGCCTCACGAACGCCGCCCGCAAAATTATATGCGCCCGTGTCACGTGATCACCTCTGTATAACTCGGGGCTGGACAGAACCCCCAACAGTGACACGTCGATTAGTGAATTGTCCGTTTTCGGTTCTCGAGAGGGCGCCGTGGCCGTTATTTTCCAGGCTTGCGCCCGCCAGGTTTGGGCCTCAGGTCGTTTTCACTAAACCACGTTTTACTAAAGGGGGGTCTGTCCATCCCCGAATAACGTGTCCCAGGCTTTTCGTGCCCCGCATTGCGCAGGGTTTGGGTACGTCGCCAGGGTAATGTATTGTGCTGTCTTTGCCATTCTCTCCCCGTCAACGAGTCAAGTTTGCATGTAATGTCCCGCCCTAGCCGACCGACCCGCCCACAGCAATGCCCCTCCCCCCCGACGCTTTACTATCCCACCCTCGTCGTCGTCTGTATTCGGTCGTTATTCTCGTCGTCGTCAGCCTCGTCGTCAGCGTTGCCCCCGTTGTCGTCGTCGGCGGCGGCGGCGTCGTCGTGTTCGTCGTCGTCGCTTCGTCGTCTGCTGGCGCGCAACGGGGGGGGCGACCCCCCTCCCTCGCCCTTTCAGAAGGGTGGGTCTAGTTAGGGAGGGTGGGTGGGGCGGGGATTCTCGACGCTTGCGGGGCAGGACACACGGATTTTCAGCTGGGGTGGGGATTCTGGTTTCTGGAGGGGGAGAGGGGACTGCGCCCATGAGGCCGTGGAAGGCGTGAGAGGGGAAGGCGTGGGGGATGGCGATTATCAGCGGTTGTGCGCGACGAGGAGTGCGTCATCGTGGGAGGCGACTGGGGAAAGCTACCAGACAGTCAGCTGAAGAAGGCGAGCTGAGACAACGGCCTTCGGGGGGGTTCCTCGTCCCAACGGCTGAACGCACTTCGGAAAACCCTGGTGCGTTTGGATTTTGGGAGGGCTCGGGGGGCCGATTTTGAGCTGCCGTTGTCTCGGCTCGCCCTGCCCCGCAACTGTCTGACATCTTGGCACGCCCCAACGCTGCGTCGGCACGGTTGCGGATTATGACGCCAGCGACTTCACGGCCAGGGACATGTGTTGCGCATGCGGGGGTGGTACGGACGCGAAGCAGGCTCTTGACAGCGATAGCGTGCCGCGGCGGGCCAGAAGCAGGCCTGTTCTGGAGGAGCCTGCCACCGACACAGGTCACTCTACTGGAGCAGGCGTTGGGAGTCCCTTCAATGCAGGTCCTGGTGCTTTTACATCACGTCCGCCGCTGGAGGCAATAGTGCTGGTCTTCGAGACAGAAGCCATCACGCGGGCGGCGAACTTGGGACACGCGCAGTCGTACGTCTCACAGCTGGAGGAGGACGGAGTGCCCTTCCGCATCATTGGTGCCGACGAGCCTTACCTCGGCTGGGGGCACAAGTGGCACGCCCTGCAGCACGTGCTCGACAGGATACCGCCATCCACCGTGGTCGTCGTGTCCGACTCGCGGGACGTGCTGCTGAACGCGGGCTCGGCACCCGCTGCTGGTCGGCTGGTGGCTGCCTTCGAGAAGCTGGTCGCGGGGGCCCCGCCGGGCGCGGTGGTTGCGGGCGCGGAGGGCAGGTGCTCTAGGATGCAACCCCTGGGAGACTAAATTCAGAATCGGCGCTAGTATATCCCTGGTTGAAATCCGGACCAGTCTGGCTCAGTCCTGCTCAATTTGGCTTTATCCCGCCTGCTCTGGCTCGATCCCGTTTCGCCTGGCTGCATTCCGGGTTTAATATTGGGCATACTCTGGCCGAATCCGGCCAATCAAAAATCTCCATCGGGCTCAATGATCCTCACTCGCTCTGACGCCTCGTCTGGCGCACGTATCGTGCGCGTGTCGGCGAACTGTCGCCGCCCTCGGTCCTGCCCACTGGCTCGCAGAGGAAAAAAAACACTCGCTCTGACGGAGACTTCCCACTCAGGAATTGCCTCCGCGGGACAAGTCCGTTCCAGAGCGTTCGGAACGCTCTCAGAGCGTTCCGGAACGCGCCGAGAAGGCCGCGGCGCCCGACAGAGATCCTCTGGAACCGTGGATCCCAGAGATCCCCGATTCCCAAACATGCAATGCTCTGATGTTTTCAACGCGGTGCCCCCAGATGTCCCGACCCTTTCCCTGGAGCGGTTTTTTTTCGTCCTGATTCGTTTTTTGACGGCCTCGGGGACCGGTGAGGGCCCCCGGAGGCCGAACACGGCCAACCACTTCCAGTCTTGTTTTTTGTCACTACGCGAGCATGTCTGGGTTTATCCCTGTGGGTTTCACGTGCCCTGAGTGGTCTGGTGGGGTTAACGATCCGGGCTAAGTGGACTCCGCCGATTTAGAAATGTAATCCATCCCTCAAGGCCACTTTGGGCACGGTAGCTCACTTATAAGCGAGAGGCTAAGCCCAACCTTTCCCTACAATGGTAGACCCCCCAATCCCCTCGGCACCCCCGCGCCGATCCCAGTAGAGGTGCGGAAGTAATACATCATCAAGCAAACAACGAACAACAAAGTCGTCGTTTCTTATTCATTGTTTTGCCGATCGGTGCGGGCCCTCGCAGCCCCCCTCCCCCCCATTGAGTAGATCTTGGCTGTTTTTGGTGCCTGTTTCGAGCAGGTGGAGTCTCCCCCATAGGACGCACGGTTCCAAACAGTCGCACTAATCAGATGCCTGGAGCCTGGCCCCGTGCCCCCCCCTCTGCCCTTAAAGAAAGCCGACAAATAGAACGCTCACAAAATAGAATCAGACAGATCAGTAGAGGTGCTGCGTCGCCGTCCTCTCATGATTTTTTTCTCCCTAGAGGTCTCGTCCCCAGGTCGTTTTTTGACAGTCCCGCGGGGGGCCCCCGACGGGCCGAAAATAATCAAAAACCTACCGCCGCTATTTTTGTCACAACGCGCGCGAGGGGGACTGGGCTCCCCGCGGATTTCTTGGGTCCGCGCTTGGCCCCCGCGGTGGCGCCTCCGGCGCAGCCCCTGGCGCGCTCCACGCGCCA
Organism: Prorocentrum cordatum; assembly: GCA_963575745.1. Taxonomy (NCBI): domain Eukaryota; class Dinophyceae; order Prorocentrales; family Prorocentraceae; genus Prorocentrum; species Prorocentrum cordatum. The sequence continues at coordinate 55,725 of CAUYUJ010009935.1, forward strand.
GGGAGGTCCAGCGTAGATCCAAGCACTCCGCGCGGAGCGCCAAAAGTTGGTGTGTTATGGCGTTCTCTCTTCTGCTCCGACGAGCAAGCAACAACGAGCAACACAACATACACCTTAGGCGATGCTTGAGAAAACTTCAGTTATCGGCCAGAGTCTCGATTATTCTTAACGTTTCAATGTAGCTCCTAAGATGTCAATGGACATTCTGCGTTTTTATTCCAATTCTGAGACTCTGCGTTTCTTAACCCATGATTTCTGATGCATTTCGCAGGGTGTAATCAGACAGATCAGTAGAGGTGCTGCGTCGCCGCCCTCACGAGCGTCCAGCCGGGCGGCTTCTTCGCCCCGGGCGGCAGCCGCGCGGCGCGGGCCTGCAGCTCCGGGCGGCCGGGCTGCCCGTGGGTGCGCAGCGGGACGCGCCCGTGGGAGAGGCCCCCCGGACGGCCTCGAGACCGCTGCGTCCCTGACCTTCCAGGAGGGCTAAAAAATAGCACCCGACCCAAAAACCTATCCCAGAGCTATTCTACGTCTTGGTTTTAGGCTGTTTCGTTATTTTGTTTTAGGTTTTTAGGCATCCAGTGCTAGAAATTAGCTCTCTGGAAGGTCAGGGTTCGGGGGGACTACCCTTGAGTTAGACGCTCGTTTCGGGGACCTTCCTGGGGCCCACCACACGGATCTGTTCGCTTCCAGCTCGACCCGAGTTCGACTCACGTTCGACTCGGGCTCGGCGCAGGTTCGATTCGGGTTTGCCTCAGGGTCTTCTCAAGGTCGACTCAAATCGGCGGACGTTCGACCGCTGCTTCGGGGGGGCACTGCCCTGAGTTGTACCCAGACCCCCTCGGGTCATGAACAATCAGGAGAGGAAAAAACACACAGACACAATTAATCCTCGATTCCCAAGAAAATATGGGAAAATATGGGAAGTGGGGGGGAAGACAGAAACCCAGAAAATATGGGAAAATATTGGGAATATTTTTATTTGTGTGTATTTGTTTGTGTGTCCTGGGGCCCCTTCAAACAACTCGTGACGAATGTTTTCTATGTTCGGCCTCGGGGCGCCCTCACTGGGCCTCGGAGCCGTCAACAAAACGTTGCCGGGAGGAGAGAGTGGCCCCGGGGAAGGGGTCGAGACCTCGGGGGGTCGACGCTGTGAAAAAATCAGGCCGGGCGAAAGGGGGGGATTGGGAAAGGGGGGGTACGAAATTTGCTGCATGCAGCTGGCTTCGGCCTCACCGAGGGGCCCATTCCTCGATACATAGCCGCCTCCGGCGCCGGGAGGCGCCGGGAAAATCAGCTACGTGAGCTGATTCTCAAACCCCCCCTTTGCTATTCCCCCCTTTCGCCCGACCCGAAAAAATCATGACGTCGGGGGTCTGGGTACCTCGAGTTGTAAGCAGCCTGTTCACGTGACGGCCAAAACTCACAGCGAGGGCGCACGGGTGTCCTGAGGTCTAGGCCTCCTAGATGGGGTCGGAGTAGATGGGGTCGGAGGGTCGCGCCGCATCACCGATGCATCGCCGATGCGGCTCGATGTGGATTCCGATTTGCTTCACGTCGACGTCGCCGATGCATCGCCGACGTAACAATGCATCGCCGTTGCATCGGAGATCTGGCGCGATCCTCCGACCCCATCTACTTGGACCCCATCTGGGAGTCCTCTATCATGTGGCAGTCGAAAATCACAGTAAGGACGCATGGATGTCGTCAGGGTGCCATTGCGTCCTTGCCTCTGCGGCCCGTCCTTCGCGGTTTTCCCTGGCCAGCCCTCCAAGGAGTTGGCAGTCCGCAACTTCGGCGTCCAATGCCTTTGCGTCCTTACCGCCAGTCCTTACCGTCGAATTTGGCTGAAAAGGTCCCTGCGTGGTTTTCGGGCCTCAGTTTTGTTCGGTCGGTCCATCCGCCGCTCGTGTCTGCTCTGGACCCCGCTGCGTTTCGGTTTCGGTCGTCGGTCCCCTTCGTCGCTGTGCAACTGCCTTGGAGTTAGCGCTGGACTCTCGCCCACGTCCAATATTCGGGGAAGCGTAAGACTCGAGTAAGCCGGAACTCGGGTTTGCCGACGTTTTTTGACGAGCGTGCCCTGGATTTTGACGGTCCAGTTTTCGTGGGATGTTTGCAGCGGGAGCTCGCGTCAAATTTCAGATTGGGCCTCGTCATTTTTGTGATGGCCACGTCAGGCCAACCCGAGTCCCCCGTACCCGAGTCTTACGTCTCCCCGAAATATGAATTCTTAGGGGGGCCTCGAAGCCGGTTCTTCTACTCGGCCACGCGCAGAGGTGGGTAGGGGGAGGGGGGAAGCCTTCTTAGAAGCACCCCTGCTTCTAGGAGGCGCGGGCCTGATCTGTAGCTGCAGGGCCAGCGCCCTCCACGAAGCAGTCTCCTAAGCGGCCTTCCCCCCTCCCCCCACCCCCGTGGTGCGCGCCTCCACTCTCTGACGCTGCATCTTCGGGAGGCCCCGCGGTCGCTTCGCTCCGCCTCCTGGCGATTGCCCCGCGATCCAACGCCAGCTCCAGGCATCCGTGGGCCCTCGCCGGAACTGTGGGACCGTCCACGTATTGGGCGTTGCGTAATGGAGGGTCATAAATGGGGGGGTGTCGCGGGTGGTCCGAAAAGGTACCCAAACGGTACCTAAACGAGCCCCCTGGGACTCCAGAGGGGCCCGAAAGGGGCACGAAAGGGGACCTTTTCTGACCCCCCCTATTTGTGACCCCCCCATGAAGCCACGCCCAAACGTAAGACGTCCTTCTTGGGGCCTTCCGGCGGCCGCGCGCCGAGAACAAAACATCGGCACCTCCGCTGCCAGGGGCCGCCCTTCAGCCCGGCCGCCCCCGCGCTCCCGCCGCAGCCCCGCTGCGTGGGAGTGCCCTCGCGCCTGGCTGCCCTTAAGTTAACAGGGGATATGTCGACCCCTATCCCAGGCTTCGTGGGGTTTCCGAATGGACCAGAAATTTGGGGCCTAACCCTGGGATATACGATGGGGGGGTGTCCATTCTCGATAGGGGTGCGTCCGAATAGCCCCCTTGGGGTGTATCCCAGGGTTTTCCCATTCTTCTGAGCGGCCAGACTTTTCGAGCGAAACTCGGGGATTGGGGGAGAAACATCGCCCGCGATAAGTCCGGCGTGCCCCCCTACAGGGGGATTCTTGACGGAAAATTTAAAATCCTCCAGAAATGATATGTCAGACTGGCCAGAGAAGCTATTGAACAAAAATAGCCCCCAGACCATGTTTCAGCTGTTTTTGGACAGCCCCCCCTGTGGAGGGAGAGGCCCGACTTAATCAGGAGAGGAAAAAACACACAGAAACAATTAATCCTCGATTCCTCAGAAAATATGGGAAAATATCGGAAGTGGGGGGGAAGACAGAAACCCAGAAAATATAGGAAAATATGGGGAATATGTTTATTTGTGTGTCCTGGGGCCCCTTCACTTAAGGCTACCCCCTCCCCCGCGGCCGCCTCCCTCGCGTCGTCCCTGCCTTCCCCCTGCATGCGGGGGGGCCATTTCGCGGCTCCGTGCCCCGGTCTCGCCGAGACCGCAGAAGAATCGACTAGACTAAGACGACGCGAAGATCGGGACAAAATCGGATCGGGATAACTCGAAATCTTTGAGAATCGGCGGGTTTGGAGGATGTATTGGGCTCCGCGGCCGCTCCAGAGCGTTCTGGAACGCTCTGAGAGCGCTCGGGAACGCTCTGGAGCGATTTATCCTGATCCTAGCCTTGTTTTATAGACGTAAGAGTGACCTTTCGCCGGAGTGACCTTTGGCGCGGGCACAGATGGGTCCCCAGATGGCAGAGAACGAAGCAGGAGCAACGGCTTGCGCGCCCAAGTCTGGTCCCCACGCGGCCCCCCAAAAGCCGCGCACCAAAGGTCACTCTTACCCAGGGTCACTCTTGCGTGTAGCCGAAAGAAGGAACCCTTTTCGTTGGGGAGGGGCTCAGTGTTCCTTAATCGTCTTAGGTTTGTTCTTACGTGTTCCGTAGGTTTTCTTTGGGAGATTGAAGTTCAAATTATGAGAAAAAGGGGCCTCGTTCCTTATTTAGGGTTCCTTGTGACAGCGTATTGACTGTAGGCCTCCCAGATGGGGTCGGCGCAGATGGGGTCAGAGGATCGCGCCGCATCGCCGAGGCATCGCCGATGCGGCTCGATGTAGGGCCCGATTTGCTTCACGTCGACGTCTCCGATGCATCGTCGACGTCGCCGATGCATCGCCAATGCATCACCGATGCGTCGGCGATGCATCGGCGAGGCGGCGCGATCCCTCGACCCCATCCTCTCCGACCCCATCTAGGGGGCATCTGGAGACGCGCGTGCGGATTGCGTCTGCCGCTCTGCGAGGTAAACAGTTTAGGTGTTCTATCCCCTGGCGATATCGGGCGCGACTGGGCGTTGCATCTTCATCCTCGCGACGGCTTGGAAGGAACGGTGTGTCTGGGGGATGGCGCCGCTCCCGTATTCTGCATAGTTTGAGACGCAAGCGGCGTTCAAAACTAGAGCGTCGCCTTGCTCGCGCCCTGAATAGCAGTAGTTTCGTGTTCTCCGTCGTGGGGCCGAGGCGGAGTCATCGTGAGTTCGACGCGGATTCGACGCGGTCGACATGGGTTCGGCGCAGGCTCAGACGGATAGCCTGCGCGATGGGACAGACGCGGTCCCCCGAAGATGCAGCAGAGATGGTGGGCTTGTTTTCCACCGACCACCAGAAGTAGGGGGGGAGGGGGTCCTCCTCTTCCTCATCCTCCTCCTCCTCTTTCTCCTCCTTCCCCCTTCCAACTTACGGTGGTGGCGGTGGTGGAAGACAGGCCCATCGAGACAGGTTCATGGGCGCGCTGGCGGCGGAGCGGGGCGCTGGCGGCGGAGAGGCTCGGGGAACAACAGAACGGCACGGACGTGCGACGATGACGATGACGATCAAGATGACATCGATGATGACGATGACGACGACGCTGACGATGACGATCGTCATCGTCATCGTCGTCGTCGTCATCGCGTTGTGGATGAGCATCTGGATGAAGATCTTTCGGCGTGCTTGACTTCTGGGGGCCTCCGCCGGGCCGGTGGGCCGTCAAAGCCCAGACGCAGGACGAAACGCACCGCAGGGTTCTCGTAGTTCTCGGCCTCTGGAGGCCCTCGCCGGGCCCCAGGGACTGTCAAAACAACGCGACCCAGGAAGATAAGCCGGTTCCGGGGAAATGTTCGGGACTTCCATGGGCCCCTTGTTTTCAGGAAGGGCGTTCTTTCACAGCTGCTACTGGCATGCCCCACACATGCCCCACCAATGGCCCGCCAATGCCACGCTAGTGACCCACTAATGGCTCCGCTAGTGGCCCACGAATGAATTTTGCCCGCCAGCGGCCCACTAGCGAAATTGACCCACTAATGACCACCGAACGGCCCACTAATGACATGCTGTTGACTTTCACAACACTTATGGCCCAGTAGTGAGCTTCGAAGGGTTTGCTTCTCATCTTTCTTGCGCGTTGGCGCGATTGCAAAGATCATTGGTGCCAAATGTGGCGATCATTCGCGTGCCATTTGCCAGGTCGGAAGGCGCTGTGAGGCAGGGCTCTTCATGACGATCTGAGAACAGCATGACGTCGGATGTCTGGGAATCTCTTGGCGCTCCTCGCGGATCTCTGGCGCCGCCCTCCGGCGCCGCCCGTGGCGCGCTCCGTGCGCCAGGGAGGCCCACCCAAAGCCCAGCCAAGAGATCCGCGCGGAGCTCCGAAGGCGGATGTCTGCGGTTCAGGAGGGAAAGGTACGCACAGACACAATGAATCGACGCCTCCCAGGAAGATATGGGAAAAGATGGGCAGTGGGGGGGAAGACAAGAACACAGAAACCATGGGAAAATATGGGGAAGAGGTTTATTGGTGTGTCTTTGTTTGTGTGTCGCAGGGCCCCTTCAGTGTCGCTCTCCCTTCTCTTCCAGAGGTCTTCCTGAATGCGGGGCTCGTGGCCGGCAGGGCGGCGGACCTGGCCCGCTTGGTCCACCGCATGAACATCACGGTGGAGGAGGACGACCAGGCCGTGCTGTCGGACCTCCGGAGGGGAAAAAGCACACAGACACAATTAATCTGCGATTCCCAGAAAATATGGGAAAATATGGCAAGTGGGGGGGAAGACAAAAACCCAGAAAATATGAGAAAATATGGGGGATATTTTTATTTGTGTCTATTTATTAGTGTGTCCCAGTTCCCCTTCAGGATCTCCTCTACCGCACGCCCGACATGATAGTATTGGACTTAGCGGGCCCCGGAAACGGCAGGGCCGTTTTTTCACCGTTTCCGAAAAAGTGCCCCTTGAACATGGAAACGGGAAAAAGAAACGGCGACCGGAAACGGCACCAAAAAGGGCTCCAGGAATGGAACCGGAGCGGGAACCCGCAAAAAAAGAACGGCGACGGAACCGGCAGAAAAACGGCGTCGGAACCGGTAGAACAACGGCAAAACGGAACCGGTAGCCCTGTCGTTTCCAGGGCCCACTAAGGTATTGGATTACAACCAGACGCTCTTCGGCAGCTCGCGCTACTGGATCGCCATGGAGGATGGTGGCTGCCCCTATGTGCAGGCCTCTCCCACGACCGGGCTGGAGCACCTCGAGTACGGGACCCGACCCGTCTTCCTGCATGGCGCTGCTCACTTCCAGGAATGCCTCGATTTCATGGCCCAGCTACTCCGAGTGGCAGTGCTGGCGCCCACTCGTCGCAGCCTGCAGGAGCACCGGTGGGGGCGATCTGATGGGAATGGAGAAGGATACGGGCGATCTGATGGGAATGGAGATGGATACGGGCTCACCTCGACATCGATGGGGATGTCAGACTCGAGCACCATCTCAAGCACCTCGGCTCGCACCGGCACCACGCTGACGGCCACGACCACACGCACCCCGAGGGCGTCGCCCCTGTGGAGTCTCCTCCTGGCGGCGGACGGGGCCACAGGGGACCACCTCGGGAGGTCGGTGTCTGTGAGCTCCAGCGGATCCCTGGTGGTGGCGGGAGCCTGGTTGGACGACGACAGCGGCACCGACTCGGGCTCCGCATATGTCTTCGACGGGTACACCGGGGTGCAGCTGCACAAGCTGCTGGCGGGCGACGGGGCCGCCGACGGCGAGTTCGGCAGGTCGGTGTGCGTGAGCTCCGACGGGAGCTTCGTGGCGGTGGGGGCCCCGAACAGCGGGTCTGTGTACATCTTCGACGGGGCAACTGGGGCGCAGGTGCACCAGCTGGTGGCGGACGATGGGACCGACTTCGATATGTTCGGAATATCTGTATCTATGACCTCTGACGGGAGCCATGTGTTGGTGGGGGCTTACCTGGACGACGACAGCGGCACCGACTCGGGTTCCGCTTACGTCTTCGACGGGTCCACGGGGGTGCAGCTTGTCAAGCTCCTGGCGGACGACGGGGCCGATGACGACGGCTTCGGCAGGTCAGTGTCCATGAGCTCTGACGGGGGCCTGGTGGTAGTGGGAGCCTGCAAAACCGATTCCGGGTCTGCTTACGTCTTCAATGGGCTCACTGGGATGCAGCTGTTCAAGCTCTTGGCGGACGACGAAGTCAATGGTCACTACTTCGGCTGCTCGGTGTCCGTGAGTTCTGACGCGAGCCGAGTGGTGGTAGGGGCATACCAAGATGATGTCAGCGGTTCTCGCTCTGGGTCCGCGTACGTCTTCGATGGGAACAGCGGGGTGCAGATGTACAAGCTCTTGGCGGACGACGGGGCCGCCGACGACTACTTCGGCTTCTCGGTGTCCGTCAGCTCTGACGGCAGCCGGGTGGCGGTAGGGGCCCTGAAAGACGATGCCAGAGGCTCAGGAGGAAAAAAAGCACACAGACACAATTCATCCTCGATTCCCAGGAAAATATGGGAAAATATGGGAATTGGGGGGGAAGACAAAAACCCAGAAAATATGGGAAAATATGGGGACTATTTTTATTTGTGTGTATTTATTTGTGTGTCCTAATTTCCCTTTAGAGGCTCCGTCTCTGGTTCCGCGTACGTCTTCGATGGGAACACCGGCTCGCAGCTGCACAAGCTCGTGGCAGACGACGGGGCCGCCGGGGACCAGTTCGGCTTCTCCGTCTCCCTGAGCTCCGACGGGAGCCGCGTGGCCGTGGGGGCCGCCTTGGACGACGACCGCGGCTACGACGCTGGGTCCGTGTACGTCTGCTCTTTGACCACAGGCAACAGCACGTCGACCAGCACCCCGACAATCACGAGCGCCACGGCGTCCAACGCCGCAGTTGGCACGCCGACGCTCACGACTGCAAGCTCCAGCACGCCGTCGACTTCGGACACCACACGCACGGCCTCGAGCACTCTTGCAGAGCCACCCGCCGTCGCCCCTACGTCGACGAGTCCGTCGAAAACTCCCGACGCCGGGACGACTGCGAGCACCATCACCACCCTGGCCAACGGGGGCGTGGAAAAGGGGGATCGGCTCAAAGGGGCGGCGGGGGCACCGACCCCCCATTGCTGTCGCCGATCGGGGCAGGCACATGCGCCCCACGCCGCCTAGGTGATCGTATTCTTCGTTGATGTTTTGCCGATCGGCGCGGGCCCTCGCACCCCCTCACCGCCCCCCCTGGAGTAGATCTTGGCTGTTAGGGGTGCCTGTTTAAAGCAGGTGCAGTCTCCACGATAGGACGCACTGTTGCAAACAGTCGCATCAAGCAGAGGTCTGGAGCAAGAGCCCCCCCATTTCTTCCCCCTTCCGCCAGATGTCGAAACGCTGAATAAGAAAACGTCCGCAAGGCGATGCTCCCACCTTTTGATCAGAGGGGGAGCTGGCATTCCCCGTTGCTGCCTGCAAGCACGACCAAGCCATACCATGCACCTCGTCGTTCAGCAGCTGCTGTGTCAGCTGCCCCTCGCCGCATCGCGGTGCCAAACAACGGAGTGCCAAGCAACTTGGTACAGTTCCAAGACACACTTAGGAGATTGCCAAAAGTGTGCGCCAGAATACCGGAAACATTCCTTCGTACCAAACGCGTGTTGTGTTTCACCCGATTCGTGCGCACACTGTACTATCGCACGCGCGGACAAGGCCGATCGTCGGTTCAAAAGCGGGAATGTATTTCTGAGTGTTGTTGCGTGCGTTCCCAGGCTCTTGTAAAAAGCAATGAGCGTACACGTGCAACGATTGATACACGCAACATGTTTCTACCAGGTATGTGCAATACCATTGACACATAGTGTTTTTGAAAGTGGTATGGGAGCATGATGAAACATCCCTTGTATGTGTGCATGTGTTTACTTTGATGTCACGGTTTTCGTGAGGCTTGCGTCCAATGTACAAACGTTGGAGGATCTCACGAGCGACACGTCCAGAAGCATCGTGGACGGGACGGCTTCACAAATCATCGCCTCCCCCTCGCAGAAGTGCATCCGATAGCATGTATGTGTATGTATGTGCAGATGGATGGCACGTTAACCAGCGTGGGCCGCAACCAGTAGCCCCTGGTTGTAAGCTATGCCGTGCGTTCTGTGCATTGTGCACCGTGCTGCAAGTTCTGAAGTAAAAGATATGTTGTGCAGACTGTGTGGTGCCATCCAGGCTGTGCTAACTGCGCGGTGCGAGCTGTGCGCTGCAACCAATCTGATTGACATTGTGTGGCGCGTTACATGTGCCAGCAGGGGAAACAACACACACACAGACACATCTGATCGTCGATCCCCAGGAAGAGATGGGAACACATGGGAAGTGGGGGGGGGGAGACAGAGGCCCAGAAGACATTGGACATGATGGGGCATCCCGTGATCTGTGTCTGCTTATATTCGGGGGAGCGTAAGACCCGGGTTTGCCGGGACTCGGGTTCGCCATCGTTTTTTGACGACCGCGACTCGGATTTTGACGAGGAGGAGTTTTGTGGGATGTCTGCAGCGGGAGGCCTCGTCAAAATGCAGGCTCGGCCTCGTCATTTTTTTGACGACCTCGTCGGGGATTTCCGAGTCCCCCGTACCCGGGTCTTACGTCTCCCCGATATATGCGTGTCCCAGGGCCCCCTCAGTGTGGCAAGCTGTGCGTTGGCAGCTCTGCGATGCGCCCTGCCCGCCGTGCAGAATCCGCCCTAGCGCGAGGGGCGCTCACGCGGCGCCCACGGGCAGCCACCAGCCCGGGCACCGGGCGGAGGAGGGGGAGGAGGAGGAGGAGGAGGGGGAGGAGGGGGAGGAGGGGGAGGAGGAGGAGGAGGAGGAGGAGGAGGAGGAGGAGGAGGAGGAGGAGGAGGAGGAGGAGGAGGAGGAGGAGGAGGACCGACGGGAGGACTCATGGCAGACGAGGCGCCCTGGCGTCTTGAATCGATCAAGAAGGCGTTTTTTCGCAAAAGTCGGTGCCTGGGGGCCCTCGCTGGGCCCTGGGACCGTCCAAAAGCGACTCGGGAGGAGGAACCCTCCCCAGGGAGAGGGTCCGGACTTCTGGGGGCGCCGCACTGGAAAAAATTAGGGGGCCACAGGCGAACCCTACCCCTACCCCCCACGATTTCTGAGGGTGAGGGTGGGGTTCGCTTCGTTCGGGAGCTCCCGAGCGAAGTGAACCCCACCCTCATCCTCAGAAATCGTGGGGGGTAGGGGTAGGGTTCGCCTGTGGCCCCCTACAAGTATCACGACGTCGGATCACCAAGTAGAGCCCCATCCCACCAGCCGATCACCAAGCACCTGGCATCGCTCGGATCGGCGAGAACCATCGAGGAGCATCCTTGATCATTTGGCGAAAAAGCCACGCACGAAACCGAGAAAAACACAGGGAATGGACGTCCGAGCGATGGCCAGAGCAGAGCCCCATCCCACCAGCCGATCACCAAGCAGAGCAGGATTCCCCACCCACCCGGGCGCAAGGGGCGCCCGCCGGGCGCGCACCGCCGGGCACCAGCCGGCCACCCGTCGAAGCTCTGCAGCCCGACCTCTGCCATGATCCCGGCGAGAGGAGCAAGAGGCCCTGCGGTGCAGGCACGGTGCTGTCGGGGGCGGAAAAGAGGGGGGGTGACGACTAGGGGGGATGTGGACATCATGGCGGGGGCCATGATATTTCCCCAGATCTCATGGCGCCTCTTCTTGTTTCGTTACGTCCCTGGCCCCCCCGCTGGGCCGCGCACATGCCGCCGGTCATGATTTGCACCCCCCCGTCTTGGACACCCCCCTCTTGGCCGCTCCCGATGTGCTGGGGAGGGTGCACGCATATACAGGTGATGCACGTGCGCTCGCAAGTTTAGACGTGAGCCGATGCCAGAGCGTGTGGTATACGATCATGTTTTCTGGTGCAGCGCTCGGCGTCGTCTGGGGCAGTGCTTGGGAGTTCCGCGACTCGGCAGTGCGAAATTGCGGGGGCGCGATGCGAAATTAGGGAAGCTCGGTGGTCAGGCTGGTCGTTCGCTGGTGCTTACTATCTCTGCCGAGCCCCCAAGTAGCATTTCAGTATAGCTAGGCTCCCGTTTAAGAGTCAGGGTGGTTTTTGTCCGCCTCTTACCTGAGCCAGTACCCCTCTTGCGCCCCCCTCAGGCCACCATCACCACATCTACGACCTTCACAGAGGATCCGCTTGTCAGCACGATCAGCGGAACCATGACGCTCATCGTCTCCGACCCTACGGCTTTCGTCGGCGACACGAGGATCATAGCAGCAGTGTCAGAGGGCATCGCCAACGCGGTGAGGGTGCAGAACCACCAGGCTCGCCATGAGCTGAAGGGGCCTTTAGGATTAAGTCGGCCCTGTCCCTCTACAGGAGGAATATTCAACAATAGTAAAACAATAGTCTGGGGACGATTCTCTTAGTATTGAAAATGAGTTGGAGTATCTTAATCTTTCGTCCAGAATCCCCCTGTGGGGGGACATGCCCGATGTAAACGTTTAAAGAAGGGCCACGTCGGGCTGCGCAGGGTCTCGAGCTTCCGGCTCTCTCCTCAGATCTAGGTCAGGCGACCTGTTCGTGGCAGACGCCCGCCGTGGCCAGAACCGCCTTCTCGCCCCTTCGACAGCGCTCCTTCTGGTAGCCCCTTCCCCGCGGCCGGCTTGTGCGCACCGAGCCGCATCGGCCGCGGTGGCGTCTCCCGAGGCGTCGTCGATCTTCGCCCCCGGGAGTGGTACGGTGCAGGGCTGCTCGGCCCCTATGTCCGAGAAGCTATTCACAGTGCCACGTTGGAGCGGGGCCTGACGGAAGGCCAGGCAGGGCATGGTTCACGCGCGGTATGCTCGCATGATTCTTGGCCGGCGCGCGCCGCGGCCAGAAGAAGAAAAATCGATGGCCGCATCCTTGTGGAAGTCGACCAATGGAGAGGAAGCATGCTGCCAAATCATTCTTCAGATGTCTAAAAGAGGTTTCAACAGTGTTTTGAAGCATGCCCTCACAAAAAAATGTTTGAAACACGTCTAGGACATGCTTTTTACACATTTGAAACACATCTTTATTTCGATGATAAGACTGTTAGGGTAAGACCGTTAGTCAGCGAGCGAAGAACGGTATAGCATAAAACTTGTTCGCCGTCGGGGACACTTGCCCCTGGGCGGCTGGAAAGTTTATACCCCTACGGTGCCACCGTAAGGGTATAAACATTCCAGCCGCCCAGGGGCAGGTGTCCCCGACGGCGAAAAAGGTTATGTTATACCGTTCTTCGTCCGTTAGGTTAGGGTGTCCCCAGACCCCCGACGTCATGATTTTTTCATGACGTCGACCCCCAGAGATCTGGACCCATTCCCCGGGACCGGCTTTGCATCCCGAGTCGGTTTTTGACGCCCCCGAGGGCCGGTGAGGGCCCTTGGAGGCCGAAAATTAGGAAAAACCTCCTGTCATGATTTTTTCATTACTCGAGGGGGTCTGGGTCCAGTGTCGTGGCATCCGCAACCGTATCCAGGACCCGCTTCCCTCGGGACCTGTCGCACTCTTGGCCGCCAGGTGTCCGTGGCGCTGAGCGCTGACCGGCGGCTGGCCGTGCCCGCGGGCAGGGGGCTCGCGGCGGAGGCGGGCCCCGTGGAGGTCAGCTACGAGATCACGGCCCCCGCAGGCGGAGGGACAGTCGGGCCGAACGAAAGGGGGGGATTGGGAAAGCAAGGGCTCCCACGAGGACGCGAAGTTATTCGCGCTTCGCGCTTCGCGGTCCTCATTCCTTCTCCCCTCCTCCTCGTCCTCCTCTTCTCCCTTTGGGGGGTCGGCGCGAGAGCGCGAAGTTATTCGCGCTTCGCGCTTCGCGGAGCGCGAAGCGCGAAGTTGGGAGCCTTTGGAAAGGGGGGGTTACGAAATCTGCTGCATGCATCTGGTTTCGGCCTCACCGAGGGGCCCATCTCTCGGTACCTGGCCGCCTCCGGCGCCGGGAGGCGCCGGGAAAATCAGCTATACGTGAGCTGCTTCTCTTAAGCCCCCCCTTTGCTGTCCCCCCCTTGGGCCCGGCCCGAGACAGAGAAGCTGCACCGCCGGAGCCGTCCTGGAGGTCCGAGGCGGGGATGTTTTTTCTTCTGCGGGCGACCCGCGCGGCCCGTATCGCGCCGGCGTCTCCCGAGGGGTCGCCGATCTTCGACCCTTAGGGGTGGTGCAGTGCATGGCTTTTTTTTGCTCGGCGCCCGAGGCCAGAAAGCAGGCACCGCACCGGGCCAGAGTGGATCTCGAAGGAAGTCCAGGCATGGCCCCGTGCTCGGGCGCCGCTCTTGCAATGCATCCGTCGTCCGAAGCAGAAGCGGCATCCATATGGGTTGTCCGGCGGTGCCTCCGGCGCCGCCCCGGAGCGCGCCAGGGAGGGGCCCAGCGCCGATCCAAGAGATCCGCGCGGACTTGGAGGAATTACATTTTTGGTCGGCGGGGCGAGAGCGGACCTCTTCCGCTAAAAGCTAGGCGGGCTACGCACAGCTCTAATTAGGGAGACAGGGCACAGGCGGGCGGGGCCTCAGGCGGCCGGAGAGGGCGGGGCCCGGGATGCAGGCGGCGCCGAAGAGCTTGCACAGGAAAAGGTACGCCGCGGACAGGAGCCGTAGATGAATTACAGTCAACCATGATAGTAAGGATGGGGCAATTTTCCAAGGCTGCCCTTGCATCCTTGCCCCTTCGGTATCTGGCATCCTTCGGCATTCTGCTGCGCCCCGCACGGGAAACGTCAACATGGCGTTCCAAGGCCCTTGCAGCCTTACCGCGCATCCTTACTATCCTGGTCGAGGGTATGCTTGCGCACCTGTTGCTCCTCTGATCACCATCGCCTTGGGTATCGAGCCTCGGGGGCTGCTGCAGGCTGAGGATATGCGTGCTTTCGGGCCCTGGGGTCAAGTCGGGCCCGTCCCTCTTCAGGAGAAAACTAATCAAAATAGTACGGGGAGGATTCTTGTATTATTTCCCAGCCATCCTGTGGTGTTGGGTCCTCGTTTCGAAGAGACCGTCCCCACGTTCTCCTCCTCCTCCTCCTCCTTCTCCTCTTCCTCCTCCTCCCTCCTCCATCACCATCATCATCATCACCCGTTTAAGCACGCCCCTCACACGTTTCGTGGCCGCATAGGGAGCCTCACCGAAGGTCCCAGCGCTACCATCCGCGTGTGTCCCCCCCAGCCAGTATAGCGCTTCGTGGCCCCTCAGGGAGCCCCACCGAAGGTCCCAGTGCCACCGTCCGCATGCGTCCCCCCCCCACCCCCCCCCACCCTACACCACACACACATACACACATACACACATACACATACACACATACACACATACACACATACACACAGAGTACAGCGTCCCCCCCCCACCCAGTACAGCGCTTCGTGACTCCATAGGGAGCCCCACCGAACGACCCAGTGCTACCATCCTCATGCTTCCCCCCAGCCAGTACAGCGTTTCGCAGCCCCATGGGGAGCCCCATTGAAGGTCCCAGTGCCACCGTCCGCATGCGTCCCCCCCCCCCCCACACACACACACACAGTACAGCGTCCCCCCCACCCACCCAGCACAGCGTTTCGCGGCCCCACAGGAGCTCCACCGAAGGCCCCAGTGAACGAAATCTGTAATTTAGCATCTTCGCCCACCCAGTACAGCGCTTCGTGGCCCCATAGGGAGCTCCACCAACGCCCCCAGTGCCACCGTCGGCACGCGTCCCGAACACCCCATTTGGCACTTTCACCCACCCAGCACAACTCTTCGTGGACCCATGAGGAGCTCCACCGAAGCCCCCAGAGGGACCGCCCGCATGCGCTCCACACGCCCACTTTGGCATTTTCGCCCACCCAGCACAACGCTTCGTGGACCCATGAGGAGCTCCCCCGAAGCCCCCAGTGGGACCGCCCGCATGCGTCCCGAAAGCCCAATGTGGCATTCTCGCCCACCCAGTACAACGTTTCGTGGCCCCATAGGGAGCTCCACCGAAGCCCCCAGTGGGACCGCCCGCATGCGCCCCACACATCCAATTTGGCATTTGTCACCCACCCAGTACAGCGTTTCGTGGACCCATGAGGAGCTCCATCGACGGCCCCAGTGCTATCGCCCTTATGCGCCCCCCCCCACCCAGTGCAGCGCTTCGTGGCCCCATAGGGAGCTTCGCCGAAGGAAAGATTCACAAATGCGGTACCCCCAACTGCACATGGCTGGGTCCCTCGCCAGGATAAGTTTGAGTATGTTGTTTGGTGGTGTTTGGGGCGCCTTTTGAACTGTGCATCCGAAAGCAGCCTGTAGGAGGAGAGAACACGCCCGACCGAAAGATACGGGTGCACTCGGGCCCTGGGGGGGGGGGCCAAACAAAACATGTCCGCGCCCGCCGCCCGGCGAGGCCCCCCCGAAGGTCGACCACCCCGGCGGTGGCATCGGATCGCAGCCGAGGCGCTGGAGGAACCCGAGGGACCGGACTCGATACACCGACGTTTTCTGCGGCCCCGCACTGGAATGCGCACAAGAAAGCGGGTCCTGGTGTATACGGGATCCTGGTGTACACCTTATGCGATGTTTAAGAAAACCTACGTTTTCGCCCAGAGTCTCGATTATTCCTAATGTTTCCATGTGAATCCTAAGATGTTAAAAGAAATGCTGGGTTTTTATTCAAGTTCTGAGACTATGAATTTCTTAACCCATGATTTCTAAAGCATTTCGCAGGGTGTGTACATGTTCCGTCGTTTCCGCGGAGAGCGGGGGACGTAGTATACACCACTCCGCTGCGACGTCGCTCCGGACCCTCAAAACGTTCCTAGGAGTGAAAAGCAGCCCGCCACCGGTAATGTAGACGTTCCAGTTGCCGAGAGCCCTTTTCGTTTGGGAGGGGCGCCGTGCTCCTCCGTGGTTTTGCAGTTCGCCGCAGGTTTTTCCCTTCGGTTTTCGATGGCGGATCGACGCTGAACTTTTGCAGAGAAGGGGCCTCGTTCCTTACTCATCGTTCCGTCGGTCAACGCCCCAACTGTATGCTCCCCCGCCTCGCGGGCGAGGATCTTCCGGGCCAGCGCCAGACCCCCTATCCACACATCGGAGGTTGATCGACCTCCTGCCTTGACGCGTCTGTCTATTAGCGAATTGGCCGTTTTCGGTTCGCGCGAAGGGCGTCGCGGCCGTCACTTTTTTGCGGGTCCAGGTCCCGTCGGTTTCGGTCCTGGGCTGTCTTCACTACAGGCAGGTTTACTACAGGTAGGTTTACTACAGGGAGGTTTGTCCACCGCCGACACACACCCCCGGACGGCTCCTCCTGCTCAGCCCTCGGCGCGCGGCGCGGGCTCCTTGGGGAGGGGTGCGTCCAGCGCCGACGTGGGAAAGACTGCGCGGACCTCAGTACATGCACGTGCCTTGACTTCCTGTCCGAATCCTTGGCGTCTCCTTCTCGGGCGCTTCGGTGGGCCCCTGGGTGTCTTCCAGCCGCGGGCTGCTTCTTCCCGCAGCTGCGCCTCGCCGAGAGCTTTCCTGGGGCTTCCCTGCAGCTGCGCCTCGCCGCGCGGATCGGCCCGAACGGCCGCCGGAGACCAGAGTTACAACCCGAAGACCGAACAGCCGCTCGGCGTGAGGCAATCACGACGGCAGGTTCTTGCCAACGTTCCGCCTCCGTCGAGGGCAATCTCAGAACCTACTGCACCGTCGAGGGCATTCTCAGAACCTACTCTGGATGAGGAGCCAGCCGCGTAGAGGCGGCCCAATCCTCCGGCGGAGGCTCAGTCAATACGGAGTGCTCGGTCTCCGTACGGACGAGCTTCGCCTGGACTTGGCCTTTCCTGAATCGGCGGCGAGCGAGGGGGGGAAGCGAGAAGGAGAGGGCCTTCTCAGAAGGTTCGGAAGTCCCCCGGCCTTCTGAGAAGTTTTCTGAGCCTTCCCCGGAGACAGAGAAAAAAATGTTTGAGCAGGCGCGAGGACTTCTGAAAAGTTCCGCCGCCTTCTGAGAAGGCCTTCTCCTTCTCATTTCCCCCCCTTGCTCGCAGCCGAACTGAATCCTCTGGGGGGCCACGCTCTCAAAATTAGCCTGGCGAAGGACCCAACCATAATTATGCAGTTGTGAGCACCGTCGCTGTATGCACCGCATTCGTAGGAGCTCCTTATAGGGCCGCGAAACGTGTAAGGGGTGTGTCGAAATGGGTGCGGTGGGCGGGTGCGAATTCAGCCACTGGCGCCTTCGGTGGAGCTCCCCATGGGGCCTCGAAACGCGTGAGGGGTGTGCCGGAACTGGCGTGGCTGACGCATGCGGGCGGTGGCATTGGGGCCTTCACTCGAGCTCCCTATGTGGCCACGAAACGTGTGAGGAGTGTGATGACATGGGTGTGGGTGACGCATGCGGGCGGTGGCACTGTGGTCTTCGGTGGAGCTCCCTATAGGGCCACGAAACGTGTGAGGGGTGTGCCGAAATGGGTGCGGGTGACGCATGCGGGCGGTGGCACTGTGGCCTTCGGTGGAGCTCCCTATGGGGCCACGAAACGTGTGACGGGTGTGCCGAAATTTGTGAGATTGACGCATGCGGGCGGTGGCATTGGCGCCTTCGGTGGAGCTCCCTATGGGGCCACGAAGCGCGTGAGGGATGCGCCGGAATGGGCGTGGGTGACGCTTGCGGGCGGTGGCACTGGCGCCTTCGGTGGAGCTCCCTTTGGGGCCACGAAGCGTGTGAGGGGTGTGCCAAAATGTGTGTGGGTGACGCATGCGGGCGGTGGCACTGGCGCCTTTGGTGGAGCTCCCTATGGGTCCACGACGCGCTGTACTGGGTGGGCGAAACACAGGGACAAAAAGAGGGGCAGGAGGGGGATGAGGGATGAGGGAAGAGGGGGAGGAGGAGGAGGAGGAGGAGGAGGAGGAGGAGGAGGAGGAGGAGGAGGAGGAGGAGGAGGAGGAGGAGGAGGAGGAGGAGGAGGAGTGAGTAACGCGGGCGCTGTCTCTTCAAAACGAGGACCCAACACCACAGGATGGTTGGGAAACAAGGACGTCTCGGCCTGTGCAGTTCTCTGGCCTCTGGCAGGGCCGTCCAGTGCCTCGGGCACGTCCCGCTCGCACATAGCCGCGGTGCTGACCGCCGACAACATCACTTCTGTCATGCAGGAGTCGGCGGCGAGCAAGAGGAGGAGGAGGAGGAGAGGAGGAGGAGGAGGAGGAGGAGGAGGAGGAGGAGGAGGAGGAGGACGACGACTAGGAGGAGGAGGATGAGGAGGAGGAGGAGGAGGAGGAGGAGGAGGAGGGAGGAGGAGGAGGAGGAGGAGGAGGAGGAGGAGGAGGAGGAGGAGGAAAAGGGGAGGAGGAGGAGAAGGGAGGAGGAGGAGGAGCAGGAGGAGGAGGCGGAGGAGGAGGAGGAGGAGGAGGAGGAGGAGGAGGAGGAGGAGGAGGAGGAGGGGGGGGGGGGTCGTCATGGCCCCCAATGGAAGCACGAGGCGAATTCGGCTGCGTGGCTCGATTTCTGGGAGGCCTATGAAGGCCATCCCGGGCCGTGCCAATTAAAAAAGGTCAAGTCCCACCTCGAAGAAGGGGATGTGGGGTCCACAATACCTGGGAAGATTTTACCGCCAACCAGGCCGCGGATGAGTGTGCCAGTGAAGGGGCGCGCATGGCCAGGCTCCCACAGCATATCATCCAGCAGGTAATCGACATAGATAATAACGTTGTCCGCGTGCAGAGGCGCCTGACAGAAGTCGCTCTGTAAGTGGCTATCCAGACCCCATCCCTATACTCGGCCACCTCTAGAGCTGATCGTGTGGCCCGCAGTCGAGCGTCCCAGGCCCAGCGTCAATCGAACGTTGAGCAAGCACTGCAGGAGACCACACCAAGCGTGATCGAGAAGAGGGGGTATACATTGTGTATTGTCTGCCGCGGGCGTCCTACCAAGGAGTGTGGGACGCTGGAGTGGCTTGCCTCGCAATGCCCAGGTCGGCCGCACCAGATCCATCAGAGCCACGATGTGTCTTGTACTGGTGAACTCTGGTGGTGTCGCAAGTGTGGGGCTTACAGCAGTGCGAAGATCAGCGCAGGGTTGCAAGGCACCTGCCACCGCCCAGCAGACTGGGGCAAGAAGGTGCTGTCCAAACTCATGGATGGCCGCCTCCCCCCAGGTCTGAAGACCTGGCCAGACGAGCTTGGCAATGGGCTGGGTGCAGTGTAGTTTCACGCGCGCGCCGTCCCTCCGCGTCATGTGCGGACTCGGGGACTTGGAGTGTGCGCCAGGAGCCTAGGAGGAGGAGGAGGAGGAGGAGGAGGAGGAGGAGGAGGAGGAGGCGTAAGAGGAGGAGGAGGAGGAGGAGGAGGAGGAGGAGGAGGAGGAGGAGGAGGAGGAGAGGAGGAGGAGGAGGAGGAGGAGGAGGAGGAGGGGGAGAGAGGACAAGCTAGGTGCGCTCGCGTCATATCTGACATCCTACCCCTCCCTCCCATCCCTTACCATGGCGCAGATCCCCTCTCTACTCGCACAGTCGGATGTCGAGCAGGGCAATGATCCCGAAAGGGTACGCGATGCATTGTAGAGCACGGCATGGCATGGCGTAGAAGAGCACCGCAAAGCGTAGTATCAACCTAGCATTGCATTGCATGCCGTGGCATGGCACGGGAAATGACGCCAGCGCTGCAGCGGGAGCACGAGTCGAAACGAGCGGAAGCGCGGAAATGAGGCCAGCGCTGCAGCGGGAGCACGATTCGGAACGAGCGGAAGCACAGAAATGATGCCAGCGTTGCAGCGGGAGCACGATTCGGAACGAGCGGGGCCCGAAAATGAGGCCGGCGCCTCAGCGAGAGCAGCATTTTGAAAAAAGTGCAGGCGAAAACCCAACTCCGGGGAAACCTGTGTGTAAAAACCAATACGCTGGGGGGTTCTAGCACTTTCAAACCGTCATCAGGGGAAGAGGGAGAGTAGTACTCATATTGAGTAATTGTGGAGGAGGAGGAGGAGGAGGAGGAGGAGGAGGAGGGGGCGGATGAGGAGGAGGAGAAGGAGGAGAAGGAGGAGGAGAAGGAGGAGGAGGAGGAGGAGGAGGAAGAGGAGGAGGAGAAGGAGGAGGGGGAGGAGGATCGGCGGCCAGCCCGGGGGGGAGGTGCGGGGGAGCGGGCATTATCAGAAGGCCCCGGCCGTCGAGAAGTCTCTCGAGCTTCCCCCCGGAGACGCAGTTCATGTCTAAGAAGGCGCGGAGGTTCCTGAGAAGTTCCGCCGCCGTCTGAGAATCACCGAGCGCGTTCCACTACTCGCAAAGTGCCTACTCGCAAACGTTGGAAGGAAACCTGTCCTCCTTGATGCCATTTTCGTAGATCCCGCACGGTGGTTCCAGGCCATTTGCGAGTAGTCACTTTGCGAGTAGTGGAACGCGCTCGTCTAGAGAAGGCTGTCTCCTTCTCAGTACCCCTTCTCGCCCGCCGCCGAAGGAGTCGCTCTCGTCCAGCCTGGACGTTCACGGCGTTAGCTACGACCTGACGGTAGCCGAGGATGAACAAATAACATGAACATACGGTTCTGGAGTTCCGCGCGGATTTCTGGGATTTGCGCGTGTCCCCCCTGGCGGTGCCTCCAGCGCCGATCGAAGAAGTTCGCGTGGACCTCTTAATGGTCATGCTCATTCGATTCGTTGTTCCTTTAGGTAGAGCGCCTCGCTGTGCTGACGGCCACCACTTCCGAGGCGAACGTGGATTCAGCGTTGCTTGCGCGGTCTGTCCCGACCGACTCTGAAGCGTCGATCGGCCTAGTTGTAATTGTCGCCATCGTGCTGGTGTGTTGTGTTGGAATGTCTGGCAGTGTGGTCTTGCTTGTGGTCCGCCGTTATGCGCTCAGGAGGGCCAAGCAGCGTGGATCCAATTCTATCCCAGCCAGTTCCAACAGCCACCTACCAGAATATCGAGATACCAAAATTGGTGGAACCGATTTCGAGGTTATGGCCGACAATGCATCAGACGATAATCCAAGCCACCCCGACCTTATCTCTGCCTCTGATGATTTTATCACTGGAACCGACGAATTCATCCAAGGAGATGCAGATGCAGAGGAATTGCGGCGTTGCAGACTATGACCGATCATCAAGCATAAGGGCACGCCAACCTGCATCAGCTTGATCCGCCCGGATTTCGTGACAAGGAAGACCCGGCAAACACAAGTAATGCCCAACTTTGTTGCAGTTGTTCGTGGAAGACGTGGCCATGCGCGCACTTGGCTGGATGAAGCCAGTTGCGAATCTGAATAGAATTTCGCCCAGGGACCGATTATTCATTTTTGTTTCTGTCGCGTGCAACCTTGTAGTCTCACCACGGATTCATAGATTTCAGGATGCTCAGTCTTCATCGAGCGCTCCCTCGTACTCATTTCTCAGATTGTTCAAGGGGCTTGCGCCATTCCTCCGACCACTAAGGCGAGCAGAGTTGGGACGGCTTCGTGCAGGTCGTGGTCGCGCCCGGGTCTCTTGCCCCGGAGGCCTCTCTCGTTGGAATATTGAGGGTTTTTGGGTGGGCCTCTTGGGGACACGTCTGTCTACACAGTTGTCTTCTCATACAGGGGCCAGGGGGAGGGGGGGGTGGGATGCGTCTTGGGGTCTTCCCTGGGGCGGTCGCGGCGCGCCGCTGCCCTTCGCCCGTTGTCCGGTTCTCGGGCCTCCCGGGAGGCCCTCGTGGCCGTCGCTGGGTTCGCTTCGGCATGTCGGGCAGATTTGGGAGCCTTCTCGGGGCCTCTGGAGCCGTAGTAGGGCCCTCGTTGGGCAACTATGGAAATGTTCGGCATCCTCTTGGACCCTCTTGGAAGCAGGCTTCTTCGGTCGTCTTGGGCCGCCTTGGGAGTCTTTTGGGACGTCTAGGTGCCCTCGTGGGCTGTGACCAGGCTTTCTCGAGGGCATCCTCGGTCGGTCTGGGGACCCGGTTGGGCTGTCTTGGGCTTTCAGAAGCCAGAGCAGCGAAAAGGCGATAACCCACAATGCTGTCCATTTACCTACGGGAAATCAATGATTTGTGCCCCTTGAAGTCTTCTGGGGGGTTCTCCTGAGGCCATCTCTGGGCGTCTCGGGAGCCGAGGGTCTGCTTTAGTGGCCATCTTGGGTTTGCTTCAGGGCTCGTCGGCGTGGTGGAGACTCCATCTAAATGGGGCATGTTTGCGGCGTCGGAGTGTGCTTTTCAAGGCCTGGGAGCCGGGGAGGTGCGTTGTTCAGTTTACCCCCTCCCCCTTCCGACGTGATGTCGTGAGGGGGGATCAGGGGGAGGGGTGCAGGGGTGCAGCCAAATGTCTCATACATTCTGTCCACCCCCTGGCAACCGTGGGCTGGCGGATAGCATGGGGTTGTTCCTGTTGATGCGGTGATGCGAATTTCACAACGACTTGTAGACAGACGCGCTGCTTCTCAGCTGGTAGGTGCGGCGCCTTCTACATTTTCCGCGCCTACATTAGGACCCAGTGACGATATCTAGCTTCCATCGTTTCATCTTCCTGCCTATTCCTTCCTTACACCTCCTCGCATTCGTCTCCGCGCCCCCATCGTCGTCGTACTCCTCATCTCCTTCCTCCTCCTCCTCCTCCTCCTGAGCACGTAGCTCTGCCTCATTAGTCGTACTCGCGGTCGTCCTGCCCCTCCTCCTCCCCCTCAGCGTCCTTCCCCCTGGTCGACCTCCAGATGCTGACGGTGCTGCCAAAGGCGGATAAGTCAGGCCTGGATGGACTTGGCGAGAGTCGAGGATTTGCAGCGTCGCCGCGGCGATGCAGAGTGGCCCCACGATCGTCGAGGGATGGTCTTTGAGTATTGCCCCCCGCGTGCGCGCCGCGGTGAAAGCGGGCCTCCCCCAGTCATCGAGGACGAAACAACAGCATGAGCATAAACCAAGTCTTGGGTCGGCGTTGGGGCCCCCTGGAGGCGCCTCGGGCGCCGCCCCTGGTGCGCTCCGCGCGCCGGGGAGGGGTCCCAGCGCCGATCTGGGAAATCCGCTCAGACCTTCCGGAGTTTATGCTTGTGCAGTGTTTTCCTTCTCCAGGACACTGTCCTCCGTCCTCTTCCTCCTCCAACGGGGGCGGGGGACCTCCCGCACGCATTTAGGGGGAGGATGAGGAGGAGGCGGAGGAGGAGGAGGAGGAGGAGGAGGAGGAGGAGGAGGAGCGCCGGGAGAAGGCGCAGAAAGCGTTTGACTCAGCCGGCGCAGCAGCAGCGACGCGCCCGCCTGCTGCCTCCTTGCCGGCGAGCGAAGCCGCCAGCCTCCGCTCCGCGGGCGGCAAAGGCGCGGGCGCCTTCCTCTTGCCCCCGACGCGGCAAGACCACCTCCTGGCTGACGAGCACCTGCAACCAGCGCTCGCCCTCCGGCTGCGCTTGCCACTGCCCGAGGGAGCCAACCCCACCTGCCTGCGGCGGAGGAGCGACGGCACGGTCTGCGGCTGCGACCTGCGCGCGGACCCCGGCCACGCGGTAGGCTGCCCCGCGGGCGGCCTGGCCATCGAGAAGCACGACGGCGGGCGCGACTGGCTGGCCGGCTGGCTGGCTGAGCAGGGCGCCGCGGGCGTGGACACCGAGCAGGCCGTGCCCGCCTGGGACCGCGCCCGCCCGGACGGCAGCGTGGAAGCCGCGCGCTTGGACGTGACCTACGATGACCCTGTCGCTGGGCGGCAGTACGTCGACGTCACGGTCACCGACGCTGCGCTCGGGGCTGGCACGGGCGCGGGCCGCAGCCGCGCGACCAGGGACGGCGCCGCGGCCGCAGCGGCCGAAGAGCGCAAACACCGGCGCTACCCAGGGCCCGCGCTCCTCGCCTTCGCACTCGAGACGCTGGGCCGGCTTGGGAAGGAGGCGCAGGCCCTGCTGCGCACTTGGTCTGCCGGGGACCCACAAGTCCTCGCGGCCGCGCGGCAAAGCCTTTCTGCCGCGCTGCAGCGGGGCAGCGCCGAAGCTTGGCGGACTGCCGTGCTGCCGCGGGGCGGCGCGGCGCGGCGGACGCTTGCCGCGAACCCCGGCGCGCCGCCAGCGCGGCGCGCGCGGCGCGCGTAAGCGCGCCTGCCCTGGCTGCTGACCGCTGACCGGGCGCGACCCGCGGCCCGGCCCCCTGGCGCCGCCGCGGCTGCTGGAGCTGCACCCCGCGCCGCGGACGCTGCGGCGTGGCCGCCGCGGGCGCGCATTGGGCCAGGTGGGGGAGGATTCAGACCTCCTACGTCACAACCCCCTGGCCCGCGGCCCGCGGCGGCGCCCGGCGCCGCGCGGCACGGCGCCCGGCGGCGGCGGCTCGGCGGCGGCGCGCCCGGCGGCGGCGCGCGGCCGGCGGCACCCGGCGACCCCGCGCGGCGGCGGCGGCCGCGACGGCGCCTGGCGGCGCAGACGCCTCGCCCGGCGGCGGGCGGCAGCTGCGGCGGCTCGCGGCGGCGCGCGGCGGGGCGCGGCGGCCGCGCGTGCCGCGCTCGCCGAAAGGCCCCGGGGCTCCCCGCGGACTCGGGAGCCCCGGGGCCACCGCCGCAGGAGGAGGAGGAAAAGGAGGAGGAGGAGGAGGAGGAGGAGGAGGAGGAGGAGGGTGAGGAGGAGGAGGAGGAGGAGGAGGAAGCGGAGGAAAAGGAGGAGGAGGCGGAGGAGGAGCAGTCGTGTGGCTGGCTTGGGAGTTGAGTCCGGCCGCCGTGGAGCGGCGCTCCCTTCTGGCGCCCCACTTCGCGAGGTTGTCAGTGGCCCAGCGGGACTCGAGAGGATTCCTCATCCTCAGTGTCCACATCCCCAGACCCCCTCGAGTAATGAAACAATCATGACGGAAGGTTCTTCTTCATTTTCGGCCTCCGGGGGCCCTCACCGGGCCTCGGGAGCGTCACAAAACGGCTCAGGATGCAAAGCCGGTCATGGGAAATGGGTCGGGATTTTTGGGTGTCGACGTAACGAAAAAATCATTACGTCGGGGGTCTGGGTCCTTCGTGTGTACGACGAGGAGTCTTTGGTCGAGTATTGGGAGGGCAAGGTACCCAGAACATCCGCCTTAAGAGGGTGCGTCATCATCATAATTCCCCGATCAGAGCTTGCCTCTGTAGGGGTCCTAGCGGATGCATATGGTTAGATTAGGTTTGCCGCCGATTTTCGCTGCACGCCCGGGTGCCCGGGGGAGCCCCGGAGCCCGGGTGCCCGGTTGCCTGGGCGTGCCCTGGGGTGCCGTATAGCCCTACAGCCCTACAACTCTATAGCCCTATAGCTCTATAGCCCTGAAGCTCAATAACCTTATAGCCCTATAGCCTGTAGCCTTATAGCCCCTTAGCCCTATAGCCTTGATTGGTTTTTTCTCCGGTATCATCCTTATACTCAACATCGTCGTCATCGTCGTCATTATCTTCAACAGTCATCGTCGTCATTATCATCGACACCATCAACATGATTATCATCATCACCATCATCATCAGCATCATTATCATTATCGTCATCACCATCGTCATCGTCATAATCGCCATCGTCAGCAGCATCGTCACCGATATCGTCATTGGCTTCATCTCCATCGTCATCACCACCGCAGTCGCCAGTATTAGAACAATCAGAACCATCAACAGCAACATCATCGTCGCGATCATCAACAGCATAAGCTCATCAAGCTCAACATCGTCACCATCGCCATCGTCTTCAGAGCCATCACCATGACCATCATCGTTGCAATCATCATCATCATCATCGTTCTCATCCTCATCGTTCTCATCATCATCATCAGCAGCATCATCATCGTCATCATACTCATCATCACCATGATCCGTATCATCACCAGTAGCATCATCACCATCATCATGCTCGTCATCATCATCATCATCTTGCTCGTCATCATCATCATCATCATCATCATCATCGTCATCATCATCATCGTCATCGTCATCGTCATCATCATCGTCATCATCATCATCATCATCATCATCATCGTCATCATCATCGTCATCATCATCGTCCAGGCTTGCCCAGACTACAGGCGGCGAAGCGGCAGCGCCCCAAAGGCCCGATGGCACGAGGGTGCGGTCGGGAGGAGGAGGAGGAGGAGGAGGAGGAGGAGGAGGAGGAGGAGGGAGGGAAGAGGAGGAGAAGGAGGAGGAGGAGGAGGAGGAGGAGGAGGAGGAGGCGAAGGACGAGGGGGAGGAGGAGGAGCGGAGGGGGGGGGGGGGAAAAGTAGGGGAAGGATGCGTAAGAACAAAGGAGGAGGAGAGGAGGAAGAGTAGGAGGCGGGGAGAGTGAGGAGAGGAGGGAGGAGGAGAAAGGAAGGAGGCTCCAGGAGGAGGAGGAGGAGGAGGAGGATGATGAGAGGAAGTGGGAGTGGGGGGGGGGGGGGGGTGGGGGGTGGTGGGGGTGGGGGGGGGGGAGGGGGGGGAGGAGGACAGATGAATGAATAGGTAGATGAGGATAATCTTACCTGATTTTTTGAGTCCTAGTATTATTAGTAGTGGGCTTAAGGAGTCGTCCTCACGCAGGAGGAGGAGGAGGAGGAGGATCCTTTTCTTAGCGTGTCGCGGCGGCGGTCCCTCCGGCAGGGATCGCGGGAGCCTCGTGTGTCCTCGCAGTTAGGTCCGTCCTCGGAGAGAGAGCACATGCGCGTGCGAGCGCGCCTGGTAGTCGACGAGCCAGGGCCGATCTAGCCTCGACCCGTGTGGATCTGGCGTCGGTCAGCGCCGATGCGCGTGCGAGCGCGCCTGGTAGTCGACGAGAAAGGGCCGACCCAGCCTCGACCCGTGTGGATCCAGCATCGGTCAGCGCTGATTCGCACGATCCGGCAAGACGACACGGGAGGCTCTGTTAGTTGCCACAGAAGAGTCTGCCGCGCGGTGGGCCAGATCCGAGGCGCCCTAGCTCTGCGACTCCCGTCGTCGAGAAAAGGACTGGCTGCGGAATTATCTGTTTGTGTTCATCGTCGTCGTGCCCCGCCTCCTCATCCTCCTTTCTATCATTTACGTCATTATGCTTCTCTCCGATCTTACGACCCACAATCCTTCGAGTCAAATCCCTATCAATTTTTTTCTCCTCCAATCTAACGATTTCCCTTTGTTGCCACTCTTTCTCGATTTGTCCTCATTCTGCTTCTCGCGCGCCCCCCACCCTGTCGTCTTCAGTCTCCCACATGCCACCCTCTCATCTTCATCATTCGGCAGAGAACCTAGGGGGGAAGTGAGAGGGGGCGGGCCTTCTCAGAAGCCCTCCTGCCTTCTGAAAAGTGTTTTCCTCCTTCGGGAATTGGTTTAGAGAAACATGTCTCAGAAGGCCAGCTGCCTTCCGAGCCTTCTGAGAAGGCCCCACCATCTCACTTCCCCCCGCGCACGCCACCAAATCATCCTCAGCCTCCTCATGCTCGTAATGCTCCCCCTCGTTCTTCAAATTTCGTCTCATCATTCACATCCTCCCCTCCTGCTCCTCCTCGTAGCCTGATAGCTGAGGGCGGTCTCACGTTCTTATCCTCCTCCTCCTCCTCTGCATCACCCTCCACCCCCACTCCTGCTTCCCAACTTCCCTCCCCCCCCTCCTCCCATGTCCCCCCCCCCTCCTCTCTCTCTCTCTCCCTCCACTTCCGAGGGACGCCCGCTCCCCCCCCCAGACATGCGATGGCCCGAGTCTTCCCTGCGCGGAGCCCGGAAGGCACACGGCCTTTTTCCCAGGTCTGGCTCTTCGTCCCGAGCAGCTGGTTGGCGGCCCAAGGCGCCCAGCGAGGGCCGCCAAAGGCCGAACCCTGACCTCCCAGAGACCTATGTTTTAGCACTGGAGACCTAATTACGCTACCGAGGAACCCCACATGCTGATTTTATGTCTTGCGTGCCACGCCTGCTGTGCCTGGACGACCCTGGCACGCATAGGGAGACCACCCCCTGCGCACCCCCTCTGGTGTCGAGAAAATGCCACGCCTGCTATGCCTGGACGACCCTGGCACGCATAGGGGGACCACCCCCTGCGCACCCCCTCTGGTGTCGAGAAAATGCCACGCCTGCTATGCCTGGACGACCCTGGCACGCATAGGGAGACCACCCCCTGCGCACCCCCTCTGGTGTCGAGAAAATGCCACGCCTGCTATGCCTGGACGACCCTGGCACGCATAGGGAGACCACCCCCTGCGCACCCCCTCTGGTGTCGAGAAAATGCCACGCCTGCAATGCCTGGACGACCCTGGCACGCATAGGGAGACCACCCCCTGCGCACCCCCTCTGGTGTCGAGAAAATGCCACGCCTGCAATGCCTGGACGACCCTGGCACGCATAGGGAGACCACCCCCTGCGCACCCCATCTGGTGTCGAGAAAATGCCACGCCTGCAATGCCTGGACGACCCTGGCACGCATAGGGAGACCACCCCCTGCGCACCCCCTCTGGTGTCGGGGGGGGGAAAATGCCACGCCTGCTATGCCTGGACGACCCTGGCGCGGATAGGGAGACCACCCCCTGCGCAGCCCCTCTGGTGTCGAGGAAATGCCACGCCTGCTATGTCTGGACGACCCTGGCGCGCATAGGGAGACCACCCCCTGCGCACCCCCTCTGGTGTCTCGAGGGGGAAAATGCTACGGCCTGCCGTGCCCCTGCGCCAGGCCCGCATAGACGGCCCGCAGCTCAGGGCCGAGAAAAAACTGCCACGCCTGCCGTGCCCTGCGCCATGGCCCGATAGACGACGCGCTCAGGGAACCACCCCATGCGCACCCCCCTCTGGTGTCGAGAAACTTGCCCACGCCTGCCGTCGCCCTGCCGCCATGGCCCGCATATAGACGCCGCGCCTCAGGGAACCACCCCCTGATTAATGTGGGTCGCGTTGTTCGAGGGAAAAAACTTTTCGGAGCTTGCGTGCCCTGCGCCATGGCCCGCATAGACGCCGCGCTCAGGGACCACCCCCTGCGCACCCCCTCTGGTGTCGAGAAACTGCCACGCTTGCCGTGCCCTGCGACATGGCCCGCATAGACGCCGCGCTCAGGGACCACCCCCTGCGCACTCCCTCTGGCGTCGAGGAAATGCCACGCCTGCCGTGCCCTGCGCCATGGCCCGCATAGACGCCGCGCTCAGGGACCACCCCCTGCGCACCCCCTCTGGTGTCGAGAAACTGCCACGCCTGGCGTGCCCCTGCGCATGGCCGCAATTAGACGCACGCGCTCAGGCGACCACCCCTGCGCACCCCCTTCTGGTGTTCGAGAATAACTGCCACGCCTGCCGTTGCCCTGCGCCATGGCCCGGCAATAATAAGCCGGCCGCGCTCAGGGGGACCACCCCCTGCGCACCCCCCTCTGGTGTCGAGAACTGTCCACCGCCGCCGTGCCCTGCGCCATGGCCCCGGCAAGAAGGCGCCGCGCTCAGGGACCACCCCCTGCGCACCCCCTAGGGGAGCGAGAAACTGCCACGCTGACCGTTGGCCCTGCGTCCCATGGCCCGTGCATAGAGGCCGCGCTCAGGGGACCACCCCCTGCGCACCCCGTCTGGTGGCGAGGGAAACCTGCCACGCCGCCGTGGACCTGCGCCATGGGCCCGCATCATAGACGCCGGGCGCTCAGGGACCCACCCCCTTCGCATCCCCCTTATGGTGTCGAGAAACTGCCACGCCTGCAGTGCCCTGCGCCATGGCCCGCATAGACGCCGCGCTCAGGGACCACCCCCTGCGCACCCCCTCTGGTGTCGAGAAACTGCCACGCCTGCCGTGCCCTGCGCAGAGAAGGAGAGGGAGGAACCACGCCTGCCGCGCTCTCCGTGAGGTGAGAAAGAAGGAAAAGGCAAAGGAAAAGGAGAGGGAGGAAAAGGAGGAGACGCGGGTGAGACGCGGAAGGGAAGAAAACCAGAACCCCACGAAACATGTGGGGAAAAACCTAAAACACTAAACGAAACTGCATAAAACCAAGACGTAGAACAGCTCTGGGATAGGTTTTTAGGTCGGGCGCTATTTTTTACCCCTCCGGGAATGTCAGGGAAGACGAGGAGAGAGTGCCGCTTTTCGGGCGGGTGGTAGTGGGGGGGGGATCTGAGTGGGGGGTGAGCTCAATCCGGCCACGCGCAGAGGGGGGTAAGGGGGAGGGGGGAAGGCTTCTTCGAAGCACGCCTGCTTCTTTGAAGGCGCGGGCCTCCTTTTGTAGATGTAACGCTGGCGCCTTCTAAGAAGCAGCCTCCTTCTAAGAAGCATTTCCCCCTCCCCCTACCACCTTGTGCGCGCCGTCAATAAATAGGGGGGTGAAGAAAAGGGCCCCAAAGGGGCCCTTTCTGGCCCCTGTTGGGCACCTGCTTGCGCCCAAAAGGGGCTCCACAGGCGCCTTGTTGGGCCCTTCTCCTCCCATTCCTGTTTAGGCCACCTCCCAATACCGCCCGCCCGACTGAGTTTTGCAAGACGTCATGTCCTGGCCCACCTCCCCTCCCCATCTCCCCCCCTTAGCCACTCGCAGAGGGGGGGGGGGGGGAAAGGTCTCAGACGCACCCCCTGCCTCTTAGAGGGCGCGGGCTTTGTCTGTGGATGTAAGGCTGGCGTCCTTCATGACGCAGCCTCCTTCTAAGAACCTTCCCCCCTCCCCCACCGAACCCCCAAGATGATAAAGCATCCCCCCGTTTCCCCTTAATTATTTTCATCCATTGGATTGAATGTGGTTCACTTGAAACAGCAGGCGGGGAGGCCGAACTTTTAGTATCCCTTCAGAGTTCCCCTATCGTAGCTTTGACTGTGGGGATGTCCCATGCGAAACGCGATTCCGACACGTCCTAACATCGATATGTTCGGGACAAAGTTGACTCTCCCGCCCTGGACCCCGAACTGACTTACCCCCAGGGCAGTGTTCTCACCAGCACAATTCTACCCCGCTTGTGCGCGCCGCCTACCCTCTCCCCTGCGCCGCGCGTGGTGTACAGCTCGACGGCGCAAAACAGCCGGCGCCGCAAGCACACGGTTACTTCCTCCCCGACCCCCCCCTTTCCTCCTCCTCCTCCTCCTCCTCCTCCTCCTCCTCCTCCTTCTGCTCTTCCCCATCCTCCTCGTCCTCCTCCTCCTCCTCCTCCTCCCGC
>CAUYUJ010009935.1:96141-98641 GCA_963575745.1 Prorocentrum cordatum
CTCCTCTCCCCCTCCTCCTCCCTTCTCCTCCTCCTCCTCCTCCTCCTCCTCCTCCTCCTCCTCCTCCTCCTCCTTTCATCCTCCTGCTGTTCGTAGGAACGCTGCCTGGAGGCCCCTCGCGGAGGGAGCCGCGGGCACCGAGCAGCGGAGGGCCCCCGCAGGGCCCCGTGGGCCCCGCAGGGGTGCTCCGTTGCTCGCGGCCCGGCAAGGAAGGACCCCCACGGAGACCCCCGAGTCCGCGCAGGTCGGGAGCCTTGAGACGGGGGTCAGTGCAAACGGGGGTCAGCCAGGGCACCGGATCCTGCAGGATCCTGCAGGATCCTGCGAAGACCCCCTTTGGCTGACCCGGGTTAGCGAGCCGCTCGTGGCTGCGAGGCGGCCGCGCGTATTGGCTGACCCGAGTTTGCAAAGACTTGCGTTGCAGTTTTTGTTTCTTGCATTGCAGTTTTTGGTTCTTGCTGACCCGGGTCTGGATTGACCCGGGTCAGCAGAAGACCCCCGAGTCCGCACAGGCCCTCACTTGGGAGGGGGAGGAAGCGGAGGAGGAGGACATACTCGGACGCCCCAGCGGTCGGACGAGGAGGATGGGCGGGTCCTCCTCCTCCTCCTCCTCCTCCTCCTCCTCCTCCTCCTCCTCCTCCTCCTCCCCCTCCTCCTCTTCCTCCCCCTCCTCTTCCTCCTCCTCCTCCTCCTCCTCCTCATCCTCACCCCGTGCCAATGCTGTTCTATACTCCTCTGGGGGAGTCGGCTGGGGACGCACGGGGCGCCACTAAGGGGGTGGATTCCCCACGCCCGACGAGCACCCCAGCCGAGCCCCCAGGGGTGTGAACAGCGGGGCGACAGTGGCAAGAGGCACGCTCAAGTGCCCTCCCAGCACAAGGAGGATGCGTCGACCCAGACCAGACCTCCTCCAGCAGTGCTTCTATTGCCCACCTTGCAGGTTCGGGTCGAAGAGCCACAGGCCCCGCCTGGGTGGTCACCCTGGGGGAACACGTTTCGCCAGTGACAGTCTAAGCATGGCCCTCCTGAGCGAGGTCGACACCAGCTGCCGGTCGGCTCCGCCAGATGGTCTCAACGAGGCAGCCAGAGGATTTATCCTCCAGGAGCCTGCCAGCAATACTGGCGATCCTACACACCTTCCTTAGGAGGCATGCGCCTCCACGACGCTGCCCGGAGAAAATGCCGGCGCTTGTTTTGTCAATTTTCATTCGAACAAGTCGGAGTGTCGTCATTCACACTATGTCTTGTGGGACCCCGCCGGTTTGTGTGAATCTTTAGAGTCGGCACTTTACTTCAGTCGCGAGGCAGTTGCCTCAAGGACGCAACCGGAGGCAAGGCCGGTAGTCCTGCACACCCATACGCGTCCCCCTCATCCCCTCTCCTCCCTCCATATTCCGCCACCCCCCGGCGGCCTGACCGGGCCACGTGCATCCTCAGACCCTGCACGCTGGCCCTTGTCGCGAGGCAGTTGCCTCCAGGACGCACCCGGCGGCAAGGCCGGTAGTCCTGCACACCCTTACGTGTGCCCCTCATCCCCTCTCTTCCCTCCATACTCCGCCACCCCCTGGCGGCCAGACCAGGCCACGTGCATCCTCAGACCCTGCACGCTGGCCCTTGTTGCGAGGCAGTTGCCTCACGGACGCACCCGGCGGCAAGGCCGGTAGTCCTGCACAACCATGCGCGTCCCCCTCATCCCCTCTCCTCCCTTCATATTCCGCCACCCCCTCCTGGCGGCCAGACCGTGCCACGTGCATCCTCAGACCCTGCACGCTGGCCCTTGTCGCGAGGCAGTTGCCTCAAGGACGCAACCGGCGGCATGGCCGGTAGTCCTGCGCACCCATACGCGTCCCCCTCATCCCCTCTCCTCCCTCCATATTCCGCCACCCCCTGGCGGCCAGACCGGGCCACGTGCATCCTCAGATCCAGCACGCTGGTCCTTGTCGCGAGGCAGTTGCCTCAAGGACGCACCCGGCGGCAAGGCCGGTAGTCCTGCACACCCATACGTGTACCCCTCATCCACTCTCTTCCCTCCATATTCCGCCACCCCCTGGCGGCCAGACCGGGCCACGTGCATCCTCAGACCCTGCACGCTGGCCCTTGTCGCGAGGCAGTTGCCTCAAGGACGCACCCGGCGGCAAGGCCGGTAGTCCTGCACGCATTTACGTGTCTCCCTCATCCCTTCCATATTCCGTAACCCCTGGGGGCTTGACCGGGCCACGTGCATCCTCAGACCATGCACGCTGGCCCTTGTCGCGAGGCAGTTGCCTCGAGGACGCACCAGGCGGCAAGGCCTGTAGTCCTGCACACCCATATGTGTCCCCATCATCCCCTCTCCTCCCTCCATATTCCGCCACCCCCTGGCGGCCAGACCGGGCCACGTGCATCCTCAGACCCTGCACGCTGGCCCTTGTCGCGAGGCAGTTGCCTCAAGGACGCACCCGGCGGCAAGGCCGGTAGTCCTGCACACTCTCACGTGCCCCTCTCACCTTCCCCGCCCCCC
>CAUYUJ010009935.1:103641-123975 GCA_963575745.1 Prorocentrum cordatum
AGCGTTTGTGGTTGTAGGATTTATTGTAGTCATGGTTACTTTCGTGGTGATAAGCTTGGCTGTAGTCGCGATTGTCGTCGTAATCGCCGTCGCGGTCGTCGTCGCCATCGTAGTCGCAATTGTAGCCGTAGCCGCAGTCGTAAGCATCGTGGTCGTCGACGTGGCGGTGATTATTTTCCGCCTCTTCCTGGGCGGGCTGGGCCATGTTGATTTTCCCCCCAGGGAATAATGCCACCTGCGCGACCCTGCACGGCCGAGGAATTTTGATCACGTTCGTAAGAGGATCGCCGAAGGCGTTGCTCGCAATCTTTCTGGGCATGGAGCTTCGGAGAGCCATGGATGTGCCAGAGATCAAACTGTCATTTTGACGACGGAGCTTCGAAGGCGCCCCTTAGTCGCCGCAGTCGCAGTCGCAATCGTAGTCGTCGTTGCCGTCGTCGTCCTTGCGCGGGTGCCATGGGGAAAAGAAATAGTTACCCCCTATTGGTGGGAAACCCGTCCTTCAATGAGGCTGCCGGAAGAAGCCGTTACCCCGTATTGTTAGTTTGGAATTTGTTTTTGTTTCCTCAATACTGATTCATAGTAAACTGGCCCTTAGTAAGGAGGCTGCATTAGGAACTCATATCTCCCACCAAGCAGTTCCGAGTAAGGCTTTATTTGTCAAAAGGTCTCGCCGCAAGGATACTTAACCAGAACCAGGATGTCCCCTGCATGGTCTGTGAATGCGGCTTCCGTGCGACAGTTCATTCGGATGTATGATCAAGACTGCGTCACAAACGGGTTCTTTCTAACAAAAAGATGCCTCATTCCAGGTCTTTAGTCCGGATTGTCTCGTAAAAGAAGGGTTCTGCATGACATATTCCCACTTCGTGATGTTTTCTGTAGGATCTTGTTCTTTGAGAATTGGTTCGATACGGATTTACGAGTCAGGGTTCTGTCGTAGGGATTCCCGCGTAGGTGTTCCCGACCAAGAATTCCTTACTAAAGTCGGGGGAGCGTAAGACCCGGGTTTGCCAGGACTCGGGTTCGCCATCGTTTTTTGACGACCGCGACTCGGATTTTGACGAGTAGGAGTTTCGTGGGATGTCCGCAGTGGGAGGCCTCGTCAAAATGCAGGCTCGGCCTCGTCATTTTTTTGGCGACCTCGTCGGGGATTTCCGAGTCCCCTGTACCCGGGTCTTACGCCCCCCTGATAAAGGCCTCCGACTGTGAATTTGCAGCACGGGCCTTCGGTGGAGCTCCCCATGGCGCCACACGCAGCGTCTGCGGGGTGTGCGGACGCTGGCCCTGCGGAGGGCAGACACAGGGGTGCGAGCACGGAAGAGGAGAGGAGAGGAGGAGCGACGCGTGGGTGGTTTCTCCGAAGGGCTTAGGCGACCCGTCCTCCTCCTCCTTTTCCTCCTCCTCCTCCTCCCTCTCCTCCTCTTCTCCTCCTACGCCTCCTCCTCCTCCTCCTCTCTTCCTCCTCCTCCTCCTTCTCCTCCTCCTCCTCCTCTTCCCCTCCTCCTCCTCCTTCTCCTCCTCCTCCTCTCTTCCTCCTCCTCCTCCTCCTCCTCCTCCTCTTTTCCTCCTCCTCCTCCTCCTCCTTCTCGGGTCGCCGTCGGCCCCGGGAGAAACCGTGCAGTGACGCGTGGCGCTGTCTCTTCACAACGAAGACCCAGCACCACAGGATGGCTGGGAACTGAGCCCCACCCTAGATCATCCGCTACCGAGAATTTCCGGTAACGCTCTGGGCGGACCAGTCGTGACCAAAATTCGGCCTCCGGTCGGGATGGTCGGTCACGAGCGAGCCGTGGGGACGAGCCTCTGGTAACGAGCATTTGGTAACGAATTGGATAACGAGCCTTTGGTCGCGAGTTCTCGGGACTCCCGGGGACCGCACATTGACAAAGTCAGGACGTCGCATGTCTGGGTCTTGAGCATCGACCCTGAGATCGGACCTACCGACAAAATTGCAGCACAGCGAAATGCCACAACCATATCCCTAGATCCATGCTCCGAACCCGTTCGGTACTCGATGGTCCCCGGGCTCGAAACAAGGCGAAAACGCTTGGCATGAAAACATTGCTTATCGCCACGTCTCAGGGGGCAGGCGGGGGGCCAGCACAGCTGACAGGATACACAGTATCTGACAGCGGGACGTGCAGCAACGCCGCGAAGCGGCCTATGAAGAAGTTCTGTTTCAACCACACACTGCACGAGGGCCCAGACGGGCCAAATACATATATATATATATATATATATATATATATACACACACACACATATAACGGCGCACCGGGTCCGGGGGCCCGGGGCCGGGACCTCGACCACAAATGTGGGCCCCGGGGGGCCCGGAGGCTCGTCGGACCGCCGGACGCCGTCCAAGATCGTTCGCAGGCGGCTTCGGAACGCGCTCCGATGGCTCCAGATGCCTTCCAAGACGCCTGTCATGACACCAAGAAGGTCCCAGAAGCCTCCAAGACGCTCCGAGAGGCAGCCCAAGAGAGGCCCAAGAAGCAAAAATCGTGCCATTCCTATGGGAAAACGTATATTTTTCGCATGTTCGCCTCTTGGGCTTTCACCGCGTCCAAGACGGCCCAAGAGGCGCCCAAGACGGTCTACGAGGCCTCCGGGAGCGCTCCAAGGCTGCGCACGAGTGGCCCAGGACGGCCCCAAGACGGCCGAAGAGAGCCCCAAGACGAGTTCGAGAGGGGTCCCAGACGGAGAAAGCCAACCTCGAATTCCGAGCTTCCGGCCCAAGAGGCTCCAGGAGGCGCCAAAATGCCGCCAAGAGGCGCCAAAAGGCTCCCAAAAGCACCCCAAGACGTTCCGAGAGGCACCCCAAGAGAGGTCCAAGAAACAAAATCGTGCCATTCCTATGGGAAAACGTATATTTTTCGCATGTTCGCATCTTGGGCTTTCACCGCGTCCAAGACGGCCCAAGAGGCCTCCAAGACGGCCTAGGAGGCCTCCGGGAGCGCTCCAAGGCTGCGCACGAGTGGCTCAGGACGGCCCCAAGACGGCCCAAGAGAACCCCAAGACGACTTCGAGAGGGGTCCCAGAAGGAGAAAGCCACTCTCGAATTCCGAGCTTCCGGCCCAACATATCCCAGGAGGCGCCAAAACGCCGCCCAGAGGCGCCAAAAGGCTTCCAAAATCAGCCCAAGACGTTCCGAGAGGCACCCCAAGAGAGGTCCAAGAAACAAAAATCGTGCCATTCCTATTGGGAAAACGTATATTTTCGCATGTTCGCATCTTGGGCTTTCACCGCGTCCAAGACGGCCCAAGAGGCCTCCAAGACCGCCCCAAGACGGCCCAAGAAGCTTCCAAGAGGGCCCCAGGACAGCCCAAGAGGGCCCCAAGACGGCCCAAGAGGCGCCCAAGATGGCCCAAGAGGGCCCCAAGACGGGCCCAAGAGGGGGCCCAGAGGGGGACCACGAACCGCAAGCTCGAGCCTTCCGCCCCAAGAGGCCGCCAGGAGGCCCCAAGGAGGCCCCTCAAGAGGCCCCAGGAAACCCCCAAGAGGCCCAAAGGAGGCCCCGAGAAGCCCCAAATCGGTCCCCAAAATGCTTCGAACCTGCTTCCAGGAGGCCCCCGACAGGTTCAGAGGCCCCCGAGAAGCCACGTCGAACTCCCAGCGAGCGGCCGGACGAAGCCCCCCACAAAATCACAAGAGGGTTCCAGTATTTGTATCCTTCAGCGCTCTCTGGCCTTCTTCCCCCTGCCCCCTTCCCTGCGACTTTCGTTGACTCAAGCTCGCCTTCTAGCTTTGTGTCGGTCATGCCTCCTACAGAGCGGAAACCTGAATCCCTTTGTTTTTTTCCCCGCCAGCCTTCCGCAGGAGTGAAAACAGACCCCCAGACATTTCCCTGCAGAGACCCCGCGGGGCATCTGCAGAGACCCCGCAAGGCCCTTCGGAAAAAATCAGAACCTCCCGAAAAGCTATCTGCAAAGCAATGTTTGGAGACCCCGCAAAAATAAAATAAAAAAAAAACAAGAAAATCTAAGTTTCGGATCTTATGTATGAAGCACGTCTGTCTTGGTGTAGGACAGTGGGGTAGCGGGGTAGATATGTTAAGATATGGGGGGGGGCAGGTCGACCTTAAGGGGGGCAGTGGGGTAGATATGTTAAGACGCTGGGGGCCTCTGATAGGGGCAGGAGGATGTCTTGACCTTGTCTTGAGATGGGCGCATCAACATTTCAAAAGGTTGCCGTGATAGGGGCGCAGCATAATGACATCCGTTGCTATGAGTGGCATTCCCAATTGTAAATCGCACCCTCGTCCCACTCATCCTCCCCCTCACCGCGGCTCGGGACCTAGCGTTGGCCATCCGATGGGGGGGCAAGCTGCGAGACCTTGGACTTCCACTGACTTTCCTGCGCGTTCTCAGGGGGGGGGGCGATGGCCTCGAGATCTGAATGGCTTGCCCCTGGTAGGTGCCCCCGCTGGGTCGAGATCTGGTGGCCTCGAGATCTGGTGGCCCCTGGTAAGTGCCCCCTGGTGGCCTCGAGATCTGAATGGCTTGCCCCTGGTAGACAGCCCTGGCGGACCGTTGGATCGCGAGATGGGCACATCCATTCCTCCACCTCCCCCTCTGTCCGTAACCATTTTGGCTCAAACCAGCTTAGCCCGTTCATTCTATGACAATGATTTTGTCCATATGTTCCATAACAGTTTTGTTCTTGGCCGCCATCATGGCGGCAGACCCAGGTGAATCGTGGCTTTCAGCGCTCGACGCCGTTAGCGAGGACAACTCTGGTGGTGATGACCCAGGTGGTTCGTGGCTTTCAGCGCTGGACGCCGCTAGCGAGGACAACGCTGGTGGTGATGACCAGGCACAGGCACTTGGAGATGATTGGATGGCTGGCGTGGATGCGCTCTCTATCAGCGACTCTCCCATCGACGTCGAGATGGATGGCGAACCCGACTGTGGAATGCAGGTGGTGGCAGTAGAGCACGACAAGAACGTTATGTGGGCGTCGCATGCTTGCAGGAACGTCCCAGAGTCCGACCTCGACAGTACTTCGCTGAAAATCAGCAGCGAGGTACTGGATGACGACCCACTCACAGGACGGATCACCGACCTTGCACGAGCGATCGGGGAGAATCGCAAGGACTACAGGAACACGCTACATCTCATGGCAGGGTGCGCTCTTCAGGTCTCGCAGGGCTTCGGAAAATCAGGGAGCCGCTGTGTTGCACATCGGTCGCTGGGGAGGGCGTGCCTCGATCCAGATCTCAACGCACCCCTCGGCAGCCGACGTGCGACGCAGCGTCGCTTCGTTTTTCCGAAGCCACCGCAGGTCGAGCGAAACATATGGAAGCACACGGAAGATCTATTGGTCCAGTATGCGAATTTTTCGAGTACGTTGGAGCTCTTGTGTTATGTGGAGTACGCCAGCTACGATAGCACGGATTTCGTATTGCAGAGTACGCAGAAAGTGGTGGAACTACTTGACGACGAACGCCCTCTTGTTGCCCACGGCTCGGTGCCTGGAGAGCAATGCGACGAAGCCGAAACCATCGAGCTCGAGGAGACCACGGTGGGCACTAAGAAGGTACTGCAGATGGACACCAGCGTATTGTTATTAGTCAAGATCGACGGTATCTTCGCGATTTTACGGGGAAACTTGTTATCGTGGCTCCAAGTGTGCGGCAGAAATTCGGCGGCAAACTACAAAGCAGCGCTTGCAGAATATTCAATTGGGACTGCCACTGCAAGTTCGTTCAGGAGGCGGCTTCGCATAGCGTGCACTGACGGGTTTGGATCGAACCTTAAAGCTGAGCGCCATCTTTTGTCTGAGCGTGACAACTGGGCAGTGCTACACCTCCTATGCCGTGTACACACAGTGGCTGGGTTTCATTCCAAAGTTTACGACATGCACGCGGCTGACATATCTGGGCTTGTAGCGACGTCTCTTTCCTTGAGGCTGGCTGGTCAGATGAGTTTGTTCCGCAAGGCGGCCAGGAGGGTAATCAGGGACACATTGAAGATTGTGCCAAGCGTTGTGCTGGACTCCAAGGCAGTTTCATTCAGGAAGTTGGTGATGGATACTTTCTTGGACCGCTCTCCCGAATGCGTGGCTTTACGACTGTTGCTTGAACGGTGTGCGCCAGGGGATTGGAGAGATACGCAGAATTTCACTTACGTTGCGAGGCCGGACGAGACGCGAGCCGACGTCTTGCGACTGTTATTCAAGGAGTTCGTGCCAGCACTATTTCCCAGGGCCCCGTTCCTATTCCCTCGAAACAGGTGGACGGGGGCAGAGGTCACGTTTCGCGACGTCGGCCTGCCGATGAACGTCTACGGCCTTTTCAACGACACCTTTGTTAGATACCTGAGGGACGAGTACGGAGGCGAGCTTACCAGCGATGATCCAGGCGCGCCCCCCGAACATCCGCTGCCGCTGTTGGACGCGGAGGCTGTCGTTCCAGGTGATCAGGAAGGCGCCGAAGAGCCAGACGTCCAGGAGGGCGAGGGCCCAGAAGGCGACGCAGCGCCTGCGCCTGAAGCGAAGAAGCCCGACCACCCCCGAAAGGCGTTCGCCGAGCAGAACAAAGCCTATCGGGGCTCAGCGCGCGAGTGGCTTGCCACGGATCCATCCATTCGGGTCATCTTCTTCAGGGCGGTCTTGGGGCCCATCAAGGCGTTCTTGGAAAAGGAGTTGGAAATGGCGAGCGAGGAGTGGGAGATGAAGCAGGACGCTGCCCTCATCTCTTCGGACGGCAACTCGACGGTCTTGGGGGGGAGGGAGTGGCCTTTGATGCGCGTGGCGAGGCAGACATTGGAGGACCAGTGCTTTAAAGACATAGAGGCGGTGTCGAAGTTTCTCGAGCTGGACTGTCTGACAGCGGAATACATGACGCTCGAGAACCAGACGAAGCTGTGCAGGATGCTCTCCAGGGAAGGGTGTTGCACATATCAGTTCGGGACCGCGATTGGTAAACAGTTTCCTTTCAGGTTGTTCTTGCTGCTCGACGATCCAACTTTGGCGGCGGACATCGAGGCATCGTGCAGGTCGAGCCGTGATCAGTTCAGCGACAACTTCATCGAATACTTCAAGGATAAGCCAGGGGGGCTGACGAGCGACGAAGCTTTGCACGAGTTGAGCCTTGTCGTGATGGCTTCCAAGACGTCGACAGTGAAGCTGGAGACTCAGAATGCGCAGCTCAGGAGACAAGTGCTGGCCACGTCGTTGCAGTCTAAGAGGCCCGAGCTGAGCAGTATCAGCTCCAGGTTCATGCTGAGGAGGGCGTCTACGAGAGAGGATCGGATTCTGAAGCCCGCAGGGTGCTTCAAGAAGGGGGAGCGGAAGCCTGTGCGCCGAGGCGCGAGCGCCCCCGAGGCCGAGGCTCCATCGGCAAAGAGGGGCGGATGGGGGGGCTTGGAGAGCATACATCGCAGCTCGCGCCAAAGTCGTAGGGAAGGTTGTCCTGCAGGCGGCGGCGGCTGCCTACCGAGCGCTCTCCCCAGACGAGAAGGCAGTGCGCGAGCGGGAGGGCAGACTTGGCACCCTCATGCACAAGGCTGGTCACAAGTCCTTCGGCACAGTTTCGAAGGAGCTCGCCGCAGTGATGAGCATCCAGGTCAGGCGGCGCAATGCAGAACAGCATTTGCAGGCGAGTCGCATGCCAGGGCGCGCAGCGAGCGCCCATGCGCTTGCTCTCCCACTCGACGACGTCACGAGGCACGTGCGCGAGCTCAAGGCAGATCAGTACTTGCTCAGGCGCATCAAGAAGCGCGCGTCCCACGATACAGCCATGCAGTTATCCAAATGGAGGGCGACCAAGGGCGCGACACATGTGAACGATTTCATTTCCAAGCTCCCGTTGATGGCTCCGCTGGTAAACGGTCTCGTCGCTCGGCCTCATTCTGGCGGCTCCTACGTCCTGGAGTATTTCTGCCCCGTCAGGAAGATCATCCCCAGGATGGTGGGTT
The DNA here is from genome assembly GCA_963575745.1 of Prorocentrum cordatum. Taxonomy (NCBI): domain Eukaryota; class Dinophyceae; order Prorocentrales; family Prorocentraceae; genus Prorocentrum; species Prorocentrum cordatum. The sequence goes on from CAUYUJ010009935.1 coordinate 111,564, forward strand.
TACTTGGTCTATTCGAGTACGCAGCGGTCAGAGATAATGTCATCGGCTTCTTAGCAGAACTGCACACAGAGAAGAAAGATGCCTCTCAAACAACTTTCGAGGAGCCCAAGAAAAAACCTACTGAGAAACCAACGTGTCTCGAAGCTGGCGTGTGCCTGTGCGGAGCCAAGGGGGGCCTCATTTTCAAGTTCAAACGTTGGGTGGATAGTGGAATCAAGGCCTATTGCAAGGATGCTTCTGTCAAAAGTGCCCTGGCGGATGGCTACCTAGTTGTCACGATTCATCACCAGCCAGAGCAGGTGAGTGAGATCAGCGCCGACGCGGGGGAAGGCGCAAGTGACGAGGGCCCCTTGGGCGAGTTTAAGACTTACCTCCATGTCGGTATGATGTACTTCTCACCGTATAGGCCAACTTATCGCCAGTGCACGACCGCGGATAATGGCCTGCTAGATGATGGCTCAATCGTGCTGGATTGCTTGGACGATTACCTGACAAACTACGAGGTAGCCTCCATGTTGTACCTGTACTTTTCAAAGCCGAGCAATTGGACAATCTCCGTTATGCTGGCACAATCCACGTCGAAGCCCCAATTTCCAATCCGCCCGTCGCAGCTAGTGGTTGGCCATGTCTCCGACGACCGAGAGTTCACGCGCCATTGGCCAAACCCCAAACGAAAAAAACGAAAGCGAGAAGATGATAATGGGTGGGCCGACGAGCTCGACGACTTGGAGGACGAGGATGACCAGGACGAGGGCCCCGACGACGACGGCATTGACGGTGGCGAGGGGGCCGACCCAGAGCCTCAGAGCGACCATGGTGACGAGAAGAGCTTCCTTTCCTCTCTTTCTCCTTCGTACAGCTGGATGAGCCCGTCGAGAGCAAACACCGACGAGCCAGCCCTGAGTGACCACGGTGAGGACGTGCTCTCAGACAACGTGGATAACATATCAATCCATTGCGGAGGAGATGACGGTGGAGATGGAGGCGACAACGAGGACGGTGACGGCGGGGGCCCGAGCGGAGGCGGGGACGACGACGACCCACCGCCTCCAGGGCCCCATGGCGTGCCTCGCGGGCCCAGTGAGCCAGCCGACGTCACGTTCATGACGCCCTGCGGCGTCATCAGATACTACGCCAAGAAGGACGACTTAGTTGCCCATTGCCACGTTCATGGGTCGAAGTGCCGAATGACTAGGACGTGTCGTGGATCAGATCGGCCGAACAGAGCCGCTCAAGGTCGGCCTCTCGGGGCCCTCATGGCGTGGCTGAAGCAGAGCACGGAGCCTTTCTGCGACACGCAGGCCACCCACGTGCATTTTTGCCCTTTGCCGCTTGCGCTAAGGCAAGCGTCGCGCGACGAGCTGCGCGCAATGCCTGGCAGCGACTTGCTGTTCAGGTGTGAGCGTGCGCTCAGGCTCCACGAGCCAGACGAGCCGCTGGAGGCTCCGTGAGGACTGATGAATGTTGCGGTTGAATACTTGGTTCGCTGTGGCAGAAAACAAGAAAAGGCCACTGGATAGGCCCTCGGGGAGGCCCCAAGAGATGCCCTCAGGGAGGCCCTCGGGGAGGCCCCAAGAGAGCCCGACGGAGGCCTTAAAATGCGCACTTAGGAGGGCCCTAATGCGGCCCCAAGGGAACCCCAATGAGGCCCGAGGAGGAGGAGGAGGGCGGAGGAGGAGGAGGGGGGAGGAGGAGGAGGATGAGGAGGAGGAGGAGGAGGAGGGGGAGGATGATGAGGAGGAGGGGGAGCAGGAGGAGGAGGAGGAGGAGGAGAGCAGAGGGGGAGGAGGAGGCAGGGGGGGGGTAGGGGGTAGGAGGAGGAGGGGGGGGAGGAGGAGGAGGAGGAGGAGGAGGTGGAGGAGGAGGATGATCAGGAGGAACGCTGCGCGGGGGGCGCGCGCTGTGCGGGAGCAGTGAGGCTCTGTGGCCCAGGCGTGTCCTTTTTGCGGGTCGTTCCCGAAAGTGTATTTCCTCCGCAACACGCACGACGACGCGGGGGGGAAATCTGTCGTTCTGTTTTTCCTCCTCGCAAACCACAGGGGCCCGAGGGGGAAAAAACAACACAGCAGAGGGGAAAAACAACAACAGCAGAGGGAAAAAAGTAAACCAGAATTTCCCTCTCTGGAACCGAGTACGACGTGCAGGCAAAAACAACATAACAACATTTCCCTCTCTGGAACTGATAAGAGTACGCGGGATGGCACGATTTCCCTCCAGGTACCTCGTGCGATTCCTCCGGTGGGATGAGGACGCCGCGGGGGATTCCTCCGGTTGGATGAGGACGCCGCGGATGTGCCCACCCCCGTGTCTCGGGCTTGGGCCTCTAGGAAAATTCCGAAGGGGTCCCAGGGCCCCGAAGAAGGCTCCCAGAGGAGCCCAAGAGGGCCACATGAAAGCCCCAAGAGGGCCCCAAGAAACCTTTGGTGGGTCTGATCAAACAGCGTGTTTTGATGAGACCCCGCAGCGGTCTCTGGGGGGCCCTCTTAGGGCTCTCTTGGAGTTTTCTCGGGGCCCACTTGGGGCCCTTTTTGACCCCTCTTGGGGCCATCTTAGGGGCCGAAGAGGTGCCCCTAACATCCCTTAAACAACCCCTGGCCCCACGAACGAAAAACGCATAGAATTAGCAGGTTGGTGGGCTCCTCTCGGGCCCCTGTTGGGCTTCTCTCGGGCCCCTCTTGGGCCTCTCTCGGGGCCAACTTGGAACCATTTTTAAAACCAATATTTGCGCTGGCTTGGGGGCCCAAGAGGGACCCTAAGAGGACGCCCATTAAACAATTCCTGGCCCCACGAACGAAAAACACACATCATAAAAAATAGCTGGTTGGTGGGATCATCCACGGCCTTTCTTGGGCTCCTCTCGGGGCCCTATTGGGCCTCTCTTGGGCCCTTTGCCCTTGGCCCCATCGCTTGCGCGACATAAATTGCACCGCATGGATGTCACATCATTGGTTGCACTACGCACATTGCACCGCACAGGTTGGGTCACATAGATTGCGCCACATAGATTGCACCGCAGAGCTTACACCCTATGGGGTGCCCGCATAGATGCCACCGCATAGATAGCACCGCATAGATTGCGTAACATAGATTTCGCATTGTATATTCGAACACACTGTTTGGGGCCCGCTCTAGCTAACCATCTTGTTGTTCGGAAGTGCCGATGGGCCAGCTTCGGCACACGAGGTAGCCAAAAGAGGTAGCTCCGACGGTCGACTCAGGGTGTCAGCGCGAGGTCCTCAGTGTGAGGCCGTGGGGCAGCTATGAGGCTACATGGTCTGTCATATCCTCCTCCTCGTCCGTCCACTCTATCCTCCTCCGTAGCCATTTGGGCTGAACGTGTTTTGAGGTTGACACGGCCACTTACTCGAGTGCCGAACGGGCCCACACTGAGGGCAGTGAGCGGCCTGACACAGAGCCACTTTAGTGGCAGCCGATGCGTACTGCTGCAGGCAGCGTGGTGAGAAAAGGAGGCCGAGGCAAAGCAACTTGCGGCTTCTGCGAGCTCGTAGTGCCCCAATCGTAATGCGTCAAGTACCAGGAGCACTGCCTGTGCAACGAGTGCGTGGAGTTCGCCGACGAGTCTGGCTACGAACCGAAAGTGCTGGCAACGATGAAGGCCAAGGCGCCAGGAAAATGGAAGGAGAAAAAGGCAACCAAAGAGGAGTGGAAGGCTGGCAAGCAGAAGGCCGAGGACACGAGGGGCTTCCCCACTGAGGAAGTCTACGAGGAGACGGTCCAGGAGAGCTCCTTGACGGAGGAGTACACGTTCCAGCCCCGCGACGACTTCAAGGATGAGCACGACTGCTTGCCAGACCAGGCGAAGGTGATGACGTTGCGCGTGACGAACGCACAGGGCGAGGACTCCTTCGGCGTGGTGATCTTGCAGGACGCGGTGAAGCCCCCGACGCCGGTGGTGAAAACGACGAGGAGGCTCGTCAGGAGGACGCCTGTTATGACGAAGGCCATGCACTACTACAAGAGCCAAGCTTCCACCCTCTTCGAGAACATGTCGGCTGATCGGGCGCGCGCGTTCGGCCAGAGGTTCGGGAACAAGTACCAGCCGAAATCCAAGAAGTTCACCGCCTACAGCAGGGATAAGATCAGAATGCTAGTCAAGAAGAACTTGGCGAGGCCCAAGGGCTTGCGCCGCATGGTGCGCGACGGCGTTGCAGGTGGCGACTCTGCTTCGGATGGGGCCTCCAGCGATGCAGGGAGCGGGGGTGAAGAAGAACCATCCAGCGGCGCCGCCGCAGCGCAGCTGGCAGCTAGCGCGGCGTCGGCGGCGGCAGCGCCGAGCCACAGCCCAGAGGAGGTGCCAGAAACGCCTAAGGCAGCGAGGAGCGCGGCGGCAAGGGTGGCGGACAGTGAGGCCAAGGCTCAGGCCCCTCAGCCCTCGCCAGGGGCTAGCCCGAGCACGATAGGGCCGCCGCCGAAGAGGGCCAAGTCGGGCTCGTTGGCCGCGCCCTCGGTCGCCGAGACCTGCGCTGGTCTGACGGAGAGAGAGGGCCGCTTGAAGCCGCCCGAGTACTGGCACGAAACCCTCACGCCGTCGAAGGTGTTCGCGGGCAGCCCCTTGAAGAGGCAGGTGGGCTGGGCGAGGGGCTGCGTCAAGCGCGTGGCGGGCCAGGGCGAGGCCGTGAAGGCCAACCACCTCGAGGAGCACATCGACCGCATCGACATCTGCATGCAGCTGATGATAGACCTTGGCAATGAGACGACGACCTTCGACGACCTCAAGTGCAACTTGCAGAAGCTAGCGGCTGCAAAGGTCGATTTCGATTCGAATATCAAGAGCAAGCTCCTGGGGAAGAGATTGTACTCGTCGATCATAGCATTCTCGTCGGGTGACGTGGACGATGCCTGCATCGCCGATATCGTGGATACCGTGATGCCGTTCAAGTTCGACAAGCCTGTGACGGCCGACGGGGAGATGGTGGATGGCGAACTTGATGTGGAGATGATAGCCACCGAGTACCAGGAGTTCGACCCCATGAATGTCTCTATGTCGACCATCGATGGTACGATGCAATCCAGGGCCGCGCTGCTCTTGAACGTGCTCTTGAAGGAGATCGCCCCTGCGACGCTGAAGGTGGACGAGGGCGGTCAGGCGGCATCGGCTCGCCTGTGCGGGGCCATGCTGGACCACTTCGAAAAGGCCGTGGAGGACTTACCCGAGGTCCCGCCCGAAGCCATGGAATCGCTGAAGGTGCTCCGCGTCATGTGCGCCGTCTGCGACACCACCTGCCAGGTGGACTTCGAGACCATCGAGGAGTTCTTCTTGCAGCAGGAGAGAAAATGCAAGGGGGGGCTCGCGGACCTGGGCGTGCTCCTGAGGATGAATGACGACTGGAAGCCAGTCTACGACATGATGAAGAGCACCTTGCAGGACGCCAAGAAGTTGATGCCGAAGATGTTCAAGCAGGCCAGTGTGTTAAGAGACCTCCAGAAGAACGTGGCAACCATCGCGCTGCCCAACGAAGCCATCAACGAGGCCTGCGTCATCATCAAGACCTGCCGCGAGCTCTTGAGGCCAGGCTCAGGGCACGTGTTGGAGGTCGCTTGCAGCGGGCTACTCGGGACGATCTACGATGTGATGTTCGACAAGGGCGGCGTGGTCAAGGGGGGGGCTGACTACAGCAAGGACGCGCTGGTGGCTGCGGAGATCATGTTCAAGGAAGGCGTCAAGCTCAAGGCCATGAACGAGGAGTTCGGCGAGAGGGCGACGCACGACATCCAGGCCGTGATCGATCAGATCGGCGCGAAACAGCTCATCGATGACATCAAGCATCACTTGGCAGGCGGCGCCAAGGACGACACGGGGAAGGTCGACATCGAGAAAGTGAGAATCATCAGTGGGGAGTTGGAAGCCGTCAATGAGACCTCGCTCGACGACGTTGCCAAGGGTGATATCCAGACCTTCTGCGAGGACGTATGGAACAACATCAAGGCCGACGATGCCACGGGCACGGCAGCGATTGCAGATCTCATGGTCGGCATCGCTGAGTTCACGGACGGCGGGATGAAGAACACCTTCAAAGCTTTTTACGCGGCCTGCGAGGCGAAGTCCAGCCAGGCTGCGCACGCCGCGCTCTCTGGCGAAGGCGAGTCCACCGGCGCCGACGATACGGACCCGAAGAAGATGCAGGCCATGAAGACCCTCCTCTTGAAGAAGCTGGAGCTCCAGAGTGCCGCGGACACCATTGGCCAGGCCAACATCGATCCGCGCATCGCGGCCGCGGTGAACGAGGTCAACGACTACGTGACCACCAGCGCCGACAAGGCCATGACGACGGCAGAGACGCAGCTCGGCAGTCGGTTGGATCTCGCTCAGAAGTGGGCCAAGGGCGGTGCTGATGGAGAATCGTGGTGGGAGTCCGTGAGCGACGCTACTGACCTCGACGAGGTGCTCAGTAAGGGGGCGACCACCGTGTGCAGCAGGAAGTCGGACAGCTACAAAGAGGAGATCGACGCCATCAAAACTCTTCAGAAGGCATACGAGGAGACCGCCAGCTGCTTCACGAGGATGGTGAACCCAGACATCAAGAAGAAAGCGACGGATATCACCAAGAGCCTCGCGCAGTCTAACGTCGAAGGCCTGCTGTGCACCCTCTTCGCGACGAAGTACACGAAAGAGGAATGCAAAAAAAAAAAAAACCACGCCCTGAAGACGATCAGCACCAAGACGGGTGCATCGTGGACGACGATGCCGCAGGCCCTGATCGACCGCGCCGCGAAGGCCTCCAAGCTGCAGTAGTAAGAACGCACCGTGAACGGTGCTCAGTCGGATGGGGGAGTTAGAAAGGGAAGAGAACACCATACAATCATATATTGTCAATCACGGTGGGCACAGGATAACAAGTAACGCCCAAGAAATCAAACATAGCACCATCATCACGTGTCTTAGCCTCCTCGTTCTCATGCTCATCTTCATCACATTCGTCATCACCATTGCCCGCACTAACATCACCCTCATCGTATTTATCATCATCGTCCTCATCCTGTTATTCGTCTCCCTCATTCTCAGGCTCAGCGTAGTCCTCTTAAGTGCCCTCCCCCACTCTCTCCAGTATCCTCGGCACTGGCCTCATCCCCCTTATCATCATGCTCCTCGTCGTCGGGGGGGGGGGTCGTCGTCGTCGTCGCGCGGTCGGGTGGGGCCCTCGGGCCCGCTGGGCGACGTGTTCGGCCTCGTGCCAGGACCGCCCGCTGGACCGCGGGCCGAGCAGGGGGATGAGGCACGAGGTGAGGAGGACGAGAAGGAGAGAGTTGGGGAGGGGAGGCAGGAGGCAGGAGGTAGGAGGAGGAGGAGGAGGAGGAGGCACGTAGGAATGAGGAGGGATATATGATGGGAAGACGACAGAATGAGGGGAGGATGGATCAATGCGAGGAGGGTTTGATGAGGAGGGTGGGGAGGGGGCTACTAGGCTTGCAGCGAGGGGTGTGAGGATGGTTAGGACGAGGGGGAGGCGAGCAAGGAGGATGAGGAGGGTGAAGAGGAGGAGGAAGGAGGAGAGCGACGTGGGAATGAGGAGGGATATATGATGGGAAGACGACAGAATGAGGGGAGGATGAATCAATGCGAGGAGGGTTTGATGAGGAGGGTGGGGAAGGGGGCTACTAGGCTTGCAGCGAGGGGTGTGAGGATGGTTAGGACGAGGGGGAGGCGAGCAAGGAGGATGAGGAGGGTGAAGAGGAGGAGGGGAAGGACGTGGACAGGGGAGCAGGAGGAGAGGGGAGGAGAGGAGGAGGAGGAGAGGAGGAGGAGGAGGAGAAGGGGAGGAGGTGGAGGAGGAGAAGGAGGAGGAGAAGAGACGAGAGGAGGAGTGTATTTTTGGAGAGGAGGAGAGAGGAGGAGAGGAGGAGAGGAGGAGAAGAGGAGAGAGGAGGAGAGGAGGAGGAGAAGGAGGCCCCTCGCCTTCGGTCTCCTTGTGGACGGGGAGCCCGACCTAACCCAAGTAGTGCTTGACTCGGGCCGTCAGCCCGCTCACGACTTCGCTCGCCGGCTGCTGCACACTGGCGGACGTGGCCATGACCCCGTAGTCGTCCATGTACGCCCAGTTCACCGACTCGAACCCCTCGGGCCCGATCAGTGGAGGCGTCGGAGCCCCGTAGACCAGACGCGCACCGACGGAGTCTTCCCCGAGCCCGCGCGCCACGCAGGCCTGCAGCGTAGAGTGGGTCAAGAACGGGGCCCGCGACCAGCCCATGACCAGGGCCTTCAGCGCCAGGAAGGGCCCGCCATCGGGGATGACGCAGTCCCGCCCCAGGGTCCTCATGTACTCGACGAACTCGTGGACTGGCACCTCCTCCAAGACAAAGTAGGGCCAGACATCGGGCGGCGTCTCCAGACGATAGAACATGTCCAGGATGTCGCCCACGCCAGTGTAGACCACGTCCGTCTCGCCCAGGTTGGAGAGGTCCACGTGAGCAAAGGTCGCGGGGCTGCCGAGGGGCACGCACGGGGGCCTCTGCCAGCGGAGGTTGGCCCGCCTCTGGTCCCAGATGGCGCGCGCCTGGCGCCTGGCGGGGCTGAGGGGGTCCGCCTCCTCCAGCAGGTACTTCTTGATGACCCCGAAAAGCGAGACCCCCTCGACCAGCTCGTCGGATGCCCCGAGCATCCCCGCATCCCAAAGCCTCTCGGCTAGGCGGAGACGCGACCCCCTCGATCGAAGAGACGGATCTCGGTAGACCTTCTGGCCCTTCAGCTCCTCGTCCATGGCCGTGCTGGGCTCGCGTAGCATCCCCCCCGCAACGTCGGAGAAGTACTCGGCGGCCAGCGGGCAGATGTCCACGAGCTTGGCAGGGATGGTCCCTGGCGGCGGAAGAGCCAGCTCCTCCACGTCGACGGAGCACATCGCGCCTTTCGGTAGCATCTCCCTTCCCTTTGAATCCTTTCCCAGGGCAACCGAAGCCCCATCGCCTGAGTATGGCGAGGCCCGACCGGCCATGACGCGCCGAAGGGCGGCGTCCTCGTCTTCCTTGATCGCGGCCACCTGGTTGCCCCAAGCTAGCCACGCCTCCAGTAACCTCCTCGAAGTAGCCCTCTGGAGCGGCGTCGCCCGCTCCCACGCGGCCGACGGCCCAGCGCCCCCGGCCGCTCCGACCGTGCCCCGAGAGAGGTGGTGCATGGATCGGATCAGCCCAGTGGCAAGAGCTCGCACATGTCTCAGCGTGCCTTGATGCATCGGCCCCGCGCGGTCCACCACCACCGACCAATGTAGCAGCGGCAAATCCGGCAGAATGTCTCGGTCTCGAGGAACGGCTTCGGGAGGCGCGCGTGTGGATGGAGAAAAGCGGGCATGGCGTCGCCTCCCGAGGGGCGCAGGACCACGCGAAAAAATCGTCGCGACAAGCAGGAGCGTCACCGTAGCTATCGGGAGAGTAAGCCCACCAGGGTGGCCGTCGTCAGGGCGAACGGAACGGCAAACCGCCAGCCCCTCCCTCAAGCGCGGGGAGCCCCGCGAGGCACCACAGACAGGGAGAGTTTCCCCAACGTCTACTCGTCCTCCTCCTTCACAGCGTCCGAGCCCCCCTTCTGCAGATACTTCTGGAAGAGAGCCTTCTGCTGCAGCCTGGCCGTCAAGTCGCGCTCCACGCCTGGGAGCGCCTCCTCGCCCTCCGTGAGGGACCTCCAGTCCAACTCGTTCGCGAGGTCCCAGCGCACCTTGGACTTCCACTTGTTGGCCCCGCTGCCCCGGGGCTGCTTCCAGTCGTTGATGCATGCCACGTCCTTGAACGCCCGCTTCAAAGCATAAACTCGTGCGCGTAAGATCTCGCAGCCCGCCGTCTGGATGAACTCGGGCGAGGCCTCCAGCACCCGGTCCAGCGTCATGCAGTGCAGCATCATTTCGTGGCCGATGTGGTCGCGATTCAATTCCTTGAGGCGAACCCAGTCCGTCGCGAACTTCACCATGCTGCCGTACTTCCCGTAGGTCTGGACCAGCAGCCCGGGCGCCGCGCGGGAGGTGAGGCCCGCTGGGAGGGTGAAGGTGGGCGGCGCATCGATCTTCGAGAGGTTGGCCAGCAACCGCTCCCTGGAGTCCTGGAGTGCCTCCCTCAAGGGCTTGAGGCTCACCCCCGCGCCCTCCAGCGTCTCCTTCGTCCCCAGGTCGATGGTGGGGCACGTCGTTGATCCCGCCATGGCCGACGTGGACGAAGCGTCCTGCAAAGGCTTGCATCCAGGAGAGGCCTTGTCCGCATTGATCGTGTCCTCGAAGCGCTTCAGCCGGTCGATCATCCTGTCCACATGCATGTCCATGCTGGAGTCCGTGTTGACACTGGGGACTCTCTCCCAGCTGGCGTGACTGCTCTCTCCAGGGGATGCGGCAGACGAGGCGCTCCGACTCGTGGGAGCACGCGGTGACTCCGACCTCGATTTGGTGATCTCGTCGAGCAAGTTGCTCATCATGGCCTTCATCTCTTGCATGTCCTTGGCTGGCTCGGACTCGTCCGACGACCCCGCCACCGAGTGGCCCGCTTCCCCGTCGCTGTCCACGTCGCTCACTGGAGGCGAACCCCCCGCGAGCAAAGGGGAGGGGTGCTGCCTGCAGCAACGCAGGAGACTTGGCCCGAGAGCCACCACAGCGGTGAAGATCATGATCGGAATCTCGAGCTTGCCGTCTCGGTACAGGTCGTGCAGATATCCTCGGAAGTCGTCGATCTCGAGTACCATGTTGTGGCCATCCTCGAGCTTCTCCACTGACCAGCGCATCCACTGCCAGAGGTTGCAGTAGACCGCCACCCACCAGAAAAAGAAGGCGGCGCCCACCGTCGACCCCCAGCTCCATGTTCTCCACACGCCCACCAGACCAGAGGGAAACCAGGACAATGAGGCAACGTAGCCGCGGATGTTGGTCAGATACAGCTCGGCTTCGAGCTGCTTCTCCTTGGCCTTCTCCAGGATGTCCGTCTTCTCGCTGGCTGTGAGGGTCGGGAACGCCTCGTAGTCCCAGCCTGGCTGTCGACGACTCGACATCTTCGCCAGATCCTTGATGTCGCCCACGCCGTGCGCGCGGTCTGGCTTCACGTAGATCCATCTTGTGTCGTTCTTCTTCTTGGGGTACATTCGCACCACCAGGAGGACCACCTGCCCCCGCTGGGGGCCAGTCGTCCGATAGAAGCGGCTTCATCGTGTCACGCTGGACATGTGCACCCGCAGATAGTCGTAGAAGCTGAGCCGCTCGGACTCTCTCGTGTACCTCAGGGGCGCGTCGTCCTCGGGCTCCACGAGCGGCTTTGAGAGGATAGAGTCGAGGACCCCCCAGTCCCCGATGTACGAGAGCAAGGCAGCGCTGGCGAGCCACCTCGCCGTGGTGCCGACGATCAGCGCCCGCGCCGCGAGCACCCACGCTGGTGGGGCAGAGAGGCGCGCGCGCGCTCCTGGCTCGAAAGACCTCGAGCCAGAAAAAGCTTGAGCGGACACGAAAGACAGGCAGGACAGGACGAGGGATATAACCGGCGCTACTATCTTACACGGCCCACCCCAACCACACCACCCGGAGACGCGATCAATTAAGTTTGGAAAACGATCAACCGTCCAGATCTCAGGGTCGATCTCTTTGGAAGCCGAGGGCCCGACCTGTTCACCAGGGCAAGTCTGGCATCCTGCGTGTGTCTTGACGGTCCCAGGGCCCGCCAAGGGCCCCTAGAGGTCGAAGACAATGGCACGTTGTTTCATTGCTTTTTCAATACGTCGGAGGTCTGCAATGTTGATCAGGGCCGAACTTCCTGGAAGTCGCGCCCTGACCCCTGCCTGCGCGCCGCCGGCCCCCCCTTCGATGCCAATGATTTGGTAACAACTCATGGGAGCCTTGCATGCTCTTGCAGGTCCACCTTTCGAATGCATCTAGCGTGCGCCAGCGTCTGGTAACCGATGAGAGGGCCCCGGTATAGCGTCGACCAGCGTCGACTTAGCGTCCGTTCGTAATAGCCAGGAAGACGGCATGGGTCAGACGCGCAATGTTTGACATATTTCAATGCGCCAGTTCGCGGCCCCAGGAAATCCCAACCGTTCCCCCAGGCAGGATTTTCTGTTCATCCCGAGTCGTTTTTTGACGGTCCCGGAGCCTGGCCAGGGCCCACAGAGGCTGGAAGTTCTGGAAAGCCTCCGTCCTGATGGTTTCACGGCGCGAGCATGTTTGGTTGGGCGTCGTTCCGCAAGAGCCAGTACAGTCGGGGCGCTGGAGAAGGAACCCTTTTCGTTGGGGAGGGGCTCGGTGTTCCTTGATTGCTTCGAAATTTGCCTCGGGTGTTCCTGAGGTTTTCCATGGGAAATCGAGGTTGAACCCATGGGAAAAAGGGGCCTCGTTCCTTATTTCGGGTTCCTTAGGTCAACGCCTCGACTGCAAGATGACATTGTGAGGCCCCCGTGAGTTGCCACAGAGCAGTGCGCCGTCGGGGCGCCAGGGGCGTC
>CAUYUJ010009935.1:124075-151374 GCA_963575745.1 Prorocentrum cordatum
GGGGAGGGGTAAACCCCTCCCCAAGGGGGAAGAGGGAGGGGTGGAAGAGGATCTGTTCTAGACCACCTACGCCCAGAGGGCTGGTGGAATTTCGTTTGTCCGAGCAGAGTTCTTAGCGACGACACCCCTGGCGACGTCTCTGGCGCCTTCCCTTTGGATCCGGCGCCGATCCAAGAAATCCGCGCGGACGACCCGGATCAGATGTTTTTTTGTTCCCATTATTACTTTCAACGATTTGCGAGCGCAGCAAAAATCATGATGTCCGCCCCGGCCCCCGTCGGACGAGCGGAGATGCGAGCGCAGTGGCGCGCGCGGTCGCGCGCGACCCGCCGCCGGTAAGAAGGTGAATGCGTGGGCGTGGCGGCGACGACGATGGCGACGGCGACGACGACGGCGGCGCCTGCGCGGACGGCGACGACGGCGGCAACTGAGACGGCGGCGACGACGGACATCGCGGCGACGGCGGCGACGGGGCCCGGGCCGACGGGCGAACTTACGCCCCGCCCTCGCTCCTGGAGTCCTGGGCCAGATTTTACGGGAGTTGCGAAACTTGCGCGCGCAATTTACCCCAACCGTTCGTCCGTTGTACTAACGCTTTCTTGTCGCTTTAGTAAAGCGTAGTTTTTTTTTTTTTTTTCGGAACGAATCGAGCGGCGCGCCCTTACTAAAGCCGCTTCCTCGCTTTAATACCGGTTTCTCGTTTTAGTAAAGCCGCTTCTTCGCTGTCGTAAAGCCGAATCCTCGATTTAGGAAATTCCGCGGTCTGCTTCAGTACAGCCCTGGGGATGCGGTGGTGATGCGGGGTTGGGGCCCGGTCGGGGGGCGGGGGGCCCCTGTTTGTCCTGCCGGCTCAAGGCGCGATGCCTCTGTTCGAGAAACCAAGGTCGCGTTACATCGGGTCACAGAGTTATAGATGCTCTTAGACAGAAGACGATGTGACCGAAGACCTTCGCCCTCCGGGTGCAGGGCAGGGCGGCACGGCGACGGCACGATGCCCCAGCCGTGTCGAGCCGAAACGGCAGTGGGGAGCAGGAGGCGACGGGAGGAAGTGGGCCAAATGGCTGCAGATCTGTGCAAAAGCGCGCTGTATATCTGGGCACGTGTTCAATCACATTGCTTTGCGCGCCTTCCGCTTGTGTGGCATGGCGTTAAGTCGGGCCTGTTCCCTACACGAGGAACATCCAACATAGTACAACATAGCTTGTGTGCGTTTAAATGTCTGTGATTAGTTTAGACATTTGTTTGCATACTTTTCTGTTGTCTAAAGTCCTTACGAGTGGGACGACTGTTCAGGCATGGTTTGAGACCACAGGTGATTCCCTACCTGTGAGGGGCGGCGGTGATATCCATGGCCAAGCCTCGATTGGTGTTCCACCAGCTTCTATTCAATGGTTCCCTATCCGATGCATTCACTCGTCGGCGAAATCTGAAACCCACCCTCGCCGATCAACGATTCGTGCAACTCGGCGTGCGGCGGGGAGATAGCGCTCTGCAATCGGCGAACGCGTGACGAAAACCGAGCCTTACCCCCGCCGCCCATCGATTCAGGGGAGTCCATGGGCTCGGATGTCGCCACCTGTTCCGTGCAGGGGGCCGACGACCGAGTTAAGGCATCCCGAAATTGATTGTTCCGCCGAGCCTGCGGAACAAACGTACAGTGTTCCACAGATCGATCCACGGAGCGTTCGGTCTACATGTTTCGCAGATCCGACCGACAAATCGAGTCAGGGGCACGTGAATTCTGAAGTCGATCCCCTGCTCGAAATCTCACCGCATGATGGGTCGCGCCATGGCGAGTTCCCCCCCCACACCTCCGACGTCGCGACTTTTCTCAGTACGGCCATCCCCCAGGTTCTCGGCCTGGTCCCCAGGACCAGTTTCTCATCATGCATCGTTCTTTGACGGTCTCGAGGCCCGGCAAGGGCCCCTGGAGGCCGAACATTCGGAGCAACCTACCGTCATGATCTGTTCACTGCCCCAGGGGGTCTGGGCCCCTTGCAGCAAGGCGCTGGCCGCAACCATTTCTAGGAGCTCAGGCCGGGCCTGGGGGGGCCCGCACCGGCGTGCGCGCGCGCGCCGCCCGCGCGGCGGGCTCCACGCCGTGCCCCGCGGCTGCCCTACCCTTTTGTCCCTCTTCTCGGGCCGGACGAAAGGGGGGGATTGGGAAAGGGGGGGTTACGAAATTTGCTGCATGCAGCTGGTTTCGGCCCCACCGAGGGGCCCATTCCTCGATGCATGGCCGCCTCCGGCGCCGGGAGGCGCCGGGAAAATCAGCTGCGTGAGCTGATTCTCAAACCCCCCCTTTGCTATCCCCCCCTTTCGCCCGACCCGATTGTCCCTCTTCTGGGGGGAAGGAGAAGCGACTCCACCACCACAAGTCGGGACGATCGAAATGAGTACTCCGAGTTTCTTAATAAGCGTCGGGGGGGCGTCACCCCCGCCGGCAGCCCCACCTCGACCCCCGTCGCGGGCAGCCACCGCGCGCCGAAGGCGCTCCGACCCCCGTCGCAACGCGACGACGAGTCGAGGTTGACCCCCGTCGGGGGCCACCCCCCGCGCTTATTTTCAGAAACCCAGGGTACGGAAAGGTGGGGTACGATGCCCAAGAGTAATTCCTGTTCCTTTTGAGCAGGACTCGATCGCTGTCCGCGTCGCCGCGCAATTTGTTTTTCTGAGGACAAAAAGTCGCCTGCCCCCAGCAGCGGCCGCTGTGGGCTCTGGCCAACAATAGTCAGGAGGAAAAACACACTGACACAATTAGTCATCGATTCCTCTGAAAATATGCGAAAATATCGGAAGTGGTGGGGGGGGGAAGACGAAATTCCAACAAGTATCGGACAAAGTGGGGACTCCTGTTGTTTGCGTGTGTGTATTTATTTGTGTGCCCCTGGGCCACTTTCAAATGTTGTTGGGCATTGCACCCATTTTTTCCGTATCCATTCCGGGCGTCCAAAACTCAGCGGGCGAAGAACGGTATAAAATACTCTTTGTCGCCGTCGGGGACACCTGCCCCTGGGCGGCTGGAAAGTTTATACCCCTACGGTGCCACCGTAAGGGTATATACTTTCCAGCCGCCCAGGGGCAGTCGCCCCCGACGGCGAAAAAGTTTATTTCATACCGTTCTTCGCCCGTTAAATTGTTGTTGGGCATTGCACCCATTTTTTCCGTATCCATTCCGGGCGTCCAAGACCAGGGGAGGTCATTTCCAGCACGAGTTCCACGAGCCCCCCCCGAGCTGGGATCTGGGAGACCACGCCTGGCTCCTCGCGCGGGTGGTCCTTGCTGGCTCGATGCTCGTTCTGGGGACCTTCCTGGGGCCCACCTAACGGATCTATTCGACTCAGGTTCGACTCAAGTTCGACTCAAGTTCGACTCAAGTTCGACTCAGATTCGACTCAGATTCGACTCAGGTTCGACACAGCTTCGACGCAGCTTCGACGCAGGTTCGACTCAGGTTCGACTCAGGTTCGACGCAGCTTCGACGCACGAGTGGAACGAGTGGCTCCATGAAGGTACCCAGAAGGAGCATCTAATGCTGGTGCTGGTGTCGGATTTCCATCTCCTATCCTAAGTCGGGCCTGTCCCTTTACAGGAGGAAATTTCAAACGCAGTACAAAAGTAGTCTGGGTACATGAGTTCTAGTTTTTGTTGGGGGGGATATGTTTGAATATTTTTGGGATGTTGTGAACTGTTCGTCTAAAATCCCCCTGTAGGGGGACATGCCCGACCTAATTCTATCCTCCTCTTCCTCCTCCTCCTCCTCCTCCTCCTCCTCCTCCTTCTCCTTCTCCTCCTCCTCCTCCTCCTCCTCCTCCTCCTCCTCCTCCTCCCCTTCCCCCTTCTTCTCCTCCTCCTCCTCCTCCTCCTCCTCCTCCTCCTCCTCTTCCTCCTCCTCCTCCTCCTCCTCCTCCTCCTCGGACGCACGCCTCCGAGGAGGTCACACTCGGGTATAGCCAGGACCCCAGGTGAGGGGACCCGGTCAGTAGTAGGGCCCCAGAGCCCCTGAATCTGCCAGAATCACCAAACCAGGTCTGCCGTAGCTGGTGCTTTTCGGGTGACGGCAGTTCCGGTAAGTGGAAAGGGGCAGGGGGGGGGGGCGTCCCCCAGCCCACATCGTTAAACCAGGTCCCACTAAACCCAGTTTTGGCAACGCCCGAACCCAGACCCCGACGGCATGATTTTTTCATGACGTCGACCCCCAGAGATCTCGACCCATTCCCCGGGATCGGTTTTTCATCCTGAGTCGTTTTTTGACGGTCCCGAGGGCCGGTAAGGGCCTCCAAAGGCCGAAACTTAGGAACAGCCTCCCGTCGTGACTTTTTTCATGGCTCGAGGGGGTCTGGGAACACCGCTTCCCTCCCCTCCTCCGCCGCCTCCTCCGCCCTCCGCTCGCCCCGCGCGCGCGCCATATGCTGCTCGGCGACGCCGTGGGCAGCAGCTCGCCCGCGCCCGGCGCCGCGCCCGCGGAGGGGCTCCCGCGCAGGTCGTCCGTTCCGGCGGGCCTGCACGAGGCAAGCTTCGGGTGCTGCCGGGCGCGTCCCTGGCCTGCGGTGGGCCTACGGTGGGCCTCCGACCCAGACCCCCGACGTCATGATTTTTTCATGACGTCGACCCCCAGAGATCTGGACCCATTCCCCGGGACCGGCTTTGCATCCCGAGTCGGTTTTTGACGCCCCCGAGGGCCGGTGAGGGCCCCTGGAGGCCGAAAATTAGGAAAAACCTCCCGTCATGATTTTTTCAGTACTCGAGTGGGTCTGGGGAGGGGGTCTGGGCACCCAGCCGACCACCAAGGTCGGCGGGAGACTTTCGCCAAATCTTCCAAGCTCCGCTAGGACCCCTTCAGTGCAAGCACTGATTGGGAACAACATCACGACGCAGAGGGTCTGGACTCCTGGATCGGCGTTGGCCCCCCCCCCGGAGAGGCGGCGCCTCCCTCCCCCCCCCCCCCCCCCACCCCCCCCCCCCCCCCCCCCCCCCACCCCCCCCCCCCCCCCCCCCCCCCCCCCCCCCCCCCCCCCCCCCGCCGCCCCCAGCTGGCGCGCTCCGAGCGCGCCAGGGCCCCGGGTCCCCAGACCCCCTCGAGTTATGAAAAAATCACGACGGGAGGCTTTTCCTAATTTTCGGCCTCCGGGGGCCCTCACCGAGCCTCGGGAGCGTCAGAAAACGACTCAGGATGCAAAGCCGGTCCCGGGGAAAGGGTCGGGACCTCTGGGGGTCGACGTCATGAACAAATCATGACGTCGGGGGTCTGGGGAGGAGGAGAAGTTGCCGACATCGCTGCCCTGCCCTCGTCTTCGCCTCTGCTGGGGCCTCCCGGGAGGCCCTCGTCGCCCCCCTCCCCGGATTCGCTCCGAGGTTCTGGTCAGAGCGCACCCCCAGGGGAGCTTCGGGGAGTAGCGGTATCGGTGCCTGGTGGTCTCCCCAGAGCGGCCTCCCAGATGGGGTTCGAGAAGGTGGGGGCCGAAGCATCGCCCCACGTCGCCGATGCATCGCCGACGCGGCTCGATGTGGAGCCCGATGTTCTCCACGTCGGCGTCGCGGATGCATCGCCGATGCCTCGCCGATGCATCGCCGATGCGTCGCGATCCTGCGGCCCCACTTGCGCGGACACCATCTGGGAGGCCTCTACAGTCGGGGCCTTGAAGAAGGAACCCTTTTCGTTGGGGAGGGGCTCGGCGTTCCTTGATTGTTTTACAGCTCGCCCTGGGTTTTCTCCAGGGCTTCCATGGGAAACCGAAGTTTATCTCATGGGAAAAGGGGCCTCGCTCCTTGCTTTGGGCTCCTCAGGTCAAGGCCCCGACTGCGGGTGAGCGGCGGAAGAATGGGGCCGACGGCGCCGACAGCTCCGCGCTCTGCCCGCGCGAGCGGCCGCGCCTGGGCGCCCTCCTCTCTCCGCGCGGCGTGCCGCGAGGGCGGTCCGCTATAGGCCACCGCGCAGCCGCTGCGGCGCCCACCGGAAGCCTCGCAGAGGCCGAAGAGGCAGGCGAGCGTGGCGGCGGCGGCGACGGCGACGACGGCGACGGCGACGACGGCGACGGCGACGACGACGACGAGGGCGGCGGCGACGGCGGCGACGACGGCGGCGAGGTGCCCCCATAAGGCTTTGCGAGGGGGCCCCCACGGCCTCCCGGAGCCAGCGCCCCTCGCGAGGCCCAGGGGGCCCCGCGCGGGGGCCCCACGAGTGGGGCGACGGTCGGGGGACCCAGGCCCGCGGCGCCCCGACCGTGCTCCGGCACGGGGCACCCAGCAGCTCGAGGGAGGACACAGTTCTCCTCCTCCTCCTCCTCCTCCTCCTCCTCCTCCTCCTCCTCCTCCTCCCATACCGCTACCCTTCCCTTGCTTTTTCCCTCTGGGGGCCTCTTGGGAGGCCCGCGTCGCCACCGCTGGCTTCGCCTGGAAGTTCCGGCCAGAACGCGCCCCAGGAGAAGTCTGGGGAGAAGCGGTATGGGTACCTGACCTTTGGGACGGGTTCCGTCCCCGGTCGCTCTTCGACGGCACTGGGGTCAGGGACCCCAGAGGCCGAAGCTGTTGCACGTCTGGGTACACCTTGGGCCAGGGACACCTGTGGCGGCCCCCGATCATCTGGGACGCGGTCCAGGACTCTAGGCCTGCCAAGTGGTGTCCGAGCAGATGGGGTCGGAGCATCGCGCTGCCTCGCCGATGCATCCCCGAGGCATCGGTGATGTATCGCCGATGCGTCGTCGATGCATCGGCGACGGTCGCGATGCATCGGCGACGTCGGCGTGGAGGAAGTCGGGCTCCACATTGAGCCGCTTCGCGGATGCTCTGGCGATGCGACGCGGTCCTCCGACCCCATCAGTCGAGTAGGGGATCGACCACAGAATCCACTCACCCCAAACTTGGTTTGCTCATCGAATGTGCGAAACACACGTGAACATGTTCGTAGGTCTGCGGCACATGGTACATATTTGTTCGTAGACTCGACGAGCGAATCAATGCTCGAGTAAAGCAATCCTGTATCGGCGTCGCCCAAACGTATCACATATATGTGTGAGGTGCCCCCCCAGGAGCGGCCCGCGACGCTTTCTGGCCACACCGTTCGGGAAACGATCTACTACAAGATGGGTATACTAGATGTTCGAGTCAGACGCGCGCCTCCGAGGACATATAGTACTAGCACTCACGCAGGACGAAAGACTTTCGTCGCGAAGGGAGCACGGCGACGTGGAGTTTGCGAGAGGACACCGGCGCCGCCGAACGGATGGCGTCTGAACGAGCTGCGTGCAGCAACCGTGAGGAGAGAGATGTTGTCATGTTGAGTGGGGCCCGCATGCGCGGAAAGAGCGGATGGGCGTGCGCAGGACGGCGCAGGACCTACTTTGGGACGTTGATGGCCGAACCCCCTTCCGCGGGCGGGTCCGCGGATCCGATTTTTCTCCCAGGTCCCCGCCTTCATTGCACGACTCTACAGCGGTGTAGATAACGGACCCGGCGTGGAAAAAATAGCCAGGCGCAGATCCAGAAGATTCGGATCCGGATCCGCGCTGACGAGAATCGGACCCACCGAAGCAGAAACGAATTTCAAATTGGATCCGCGCGAACTACATTGGATCCCACGGCGGTTCTCTGAGACGCTTCTGCCCAAGACTTCCAACTGCCGTTCCGGGCCCAGGAGCAACAAACTGTCGTCCTGGGGATGTATGTCTCTGTGCGCCCCGCAGTGTAGTTGAGACTCGTGCCAAGAAACATCCTGCTTGCCTCCAGGGTGCACTGGGTTTCTTGGTTTTCGATGGTTTTGCCATGGGAAGCGTGACGTCCCCACACCAAAAGTCAATGGACGCCCTGGGGTCTCAGGGCTGGGTTTCTTGTGGAAGGTTTCTTGTGGTCGTGCCCTTACGCTCGGGTTGACCCAACAGGGGTTCCAGCGATAAGGTGGGGGTGCAAGAGAGTGATAGTGGGGCTGCTATACATTTGGGGCGTGCAGTACATTCCGGGGCGCAAATGCATTGCTGCATTGTGGCGTGCCACGCATCACTTGCAGTACAATGCCATACAGTTCTCCGGCGCAGTACATTTGCAGTACGATTGCCCCAATGTTTTTGAACCACTCCTTTTCAGCTGGACCCCCTGTTCTGGTCACCCAAATACGCTGTAGTCGATCCCCTGCCCGAACCAGCTCGGCCCCCATCTGGGAGGCCTCCATGTGAGGACCGGGGCGGCGTCGTGGGCGCCTCGAAGGCGCAGAGCGCCGCGGAGGCCCGGCAGCGCCGCGCCTCGGCGCTGAGCCGCTCGGAGCTCGGGGGCGGCCACAGGCGACGACGACGACGGCGACTACCACGACGAGGACGACGACGACGACGATGACGACGACGACGACGTCGAAGCGAGAAGAGGGGCAGGGTTGCTAAGGGAACAGGGGGGGTTGAAGCATGCAGGGTGTCTCTGAGGTGGCGCATCATTGGTTCCGGCGAGCAGCAATGGGGGCAAGGCAGGTCTGAGATTATGGGTTCAGTTCGGATTTTTGCTTCTTTGCTCTCGGGGGCCGTTTTCCCGGCCCCAGGGCAGTAATGGATCTGGGGTGACAAATTGCAGCAGATGGCCGCCTGGAGTGGTCCGGAGACCGATTTTGAGCGGATTTGGTTGCATCGCTTTTCTATTAAGTCGGGCTGGTCCGTCTACAGGGGGAAAATTCAAAAATAGTCAAAAAAGTCAGGGGACCATTTGTGGAGTATTTTTTGACCACGTTGGAGCTTGTTTAAAGTATGTTTCATTTTTCGTCGAAAATCCCCCTGTAGGGGGACACGCCCGACTTAACCGTTCTAGATGGATTCTATCAAGGCTCATCCAACTCAGAACCCCCGGCCGCCTCCAAGTTACAAGTGGATGTTAGAGGGTCTGTAATTCTAGCCAGCCCCCTTTGAACACTCGTCTGGCAATTACAACCGTCATTCCCCTTCTCGTCGTCAACATCATCATCATCATCATCGTCGTCGTCGTCATCATCATCGTCATCATCATTGTCGTCATCATTATCATCATCATCATCATCATCATCATCATCATCATCATCATCATCATCATCATCATCATCATCATCATAAACACCAACACCGCCATCATCATGATCATCAGCATTATTAGCAGCATTAGCAGCATCATCATCACCAACACCACCATCATCATCATCATCATCATCATCATCATCATCATCATCATCATCGTCATCGTCATCGTCATCGTCATCACCATCATCATCATCATCATCATCATTATCATCATCATCATCATCATCATCATCATCATCATCATCATCATCATCATCTTCATCATCATCATCATCATCATCATCATCTGCAACATCATCACGATCATCAGGGATCCTCCACCAATCATCAGCGGTGGCAGCCGCGGGGGAGTGTTTGTGTTCCAAGTATTGTTGGGAGTTCTGATCCGTCAAAAAGCCTGCGCAACAAATTGCTGTTTCCCATTATCGGAGGGGGGTTAAGACCCTTCTTGGTTAAGTGGTCTACAGGTGCCCTGAGTGGCTTGGATGGGTTCGATAACTGCGCGAAGCGGGTACAGCCCTCTTAGCCCTGATGGGAAGCCATTCAGGGCAATTCTTATCCACTTGCAAGCTATGTTAAGCCAAGTGCAAGCCGCCTCAGCATCCATGTATGACCTCCCCATCCCCTCAGCAAATCTACAGTCGTCAAGGTAGGGGGCATTGACATCCTCGCTTCGGCTACGATATCTCCATTGATCGGGGGTGGACAGAAGCCCCACCCTGACACGTCGATTGGTGAATTGTCCGTTTTCGGTTCTCGAGAGGGCGCCGCGGCCGTCATTTTTCAGGCTTGCGCCCGCCGGGTTTGGGCCCGAGGTCATGTTCACTAAACCGCGTTTTACTAAAGGAGGTTCTGTCCATCCCCGAATTGATCTCGTGGCCCCCTCTGTTCCTTTCCGTACGTCCCTCGCTTCCCCCCCCCTTGTACGCTCAGAGATCCGCGCGGGTTCCTTTGATCCGCACTGGACCCCCCTCCTTGGCGTGCGGAGGCGCGCCATGGCAATGGCCGCCATGGGGCGGTGCCAGAGGCGCCGCCAGTTTTGGTCCGGCGCCGATCCAAGAGATTCAGGAGGGGAAAAAACACACAGACACAATGAATCGTCGATTCCCCCAAAAATATGCGAAAATATTTGGAGTGGGGGGAGACGAAAACGTCCAAAAATATGCCAAAACAATATATGGGGAATCCTGCGATTTGTGTCTATTTATTTGTGTGTACCTGGGCCCCTTTAGAGATCCGCGCGGATCCCCGAACCTTCAAGTTCACCCCAAATCCCTTATTAATCGACCCCCCCCTGAAAAACCGACCCCCCCTCCAAATGCGACCTAATGTTCCGGACACCCCTCTTCGACGGGGCGCCCTGATAAACAGGACCCCCTGAGCTCCAATCCAAAGAAAGCGCCCTAATCAACAGGACCCCCCAGTTACAACAAGGGCGCCTTAAAAAACCGGACCCGGGGGACGATTAATAAGGAATTTGGAGTGCATCGCCGGTGGATCGGCGATAGGCCCCCGATGACAAACGGGAGCGCTCCTTGACGGGGTGTGCGATCGGGCCCATACCGGCGATCACTGGGCGATTGGGCGTCGGGAGCCTTGAGACGGGGGTCAATGCAAACGGGGGTCAGCCAGGGCACCGGATCCTGCAGGATCCTGCGAAGACCCCCTCTGGCTGACCCGGGTTGGCGAGCCGCTCGTGGCCGCGAGGCGGCCGCACATATCGGCTGACCCAGGTTTGCGAAGACCTGCGTTGCAGTTTTTTTTCCTGCATTGCAGGTTTTGGTTTCCTGCTGACCCGGGTCTGGATTGACCCGGGTCAGAAGATCCCCGAGGGCGATCGCTGGACGATCACTAAGGGATTTGGAGTATCTCATGATTCCCGACGTAATGATTTTTTCATTACGTCGACCCCGAGAGGTCCCGACCCTTTCCCCAGGACCGGCTCTGCATCCCGAGTCGTTTTTTGACGCTCCCGAGGCCCGGTGAGGGCCCCCGGAGGCCGAAAATTACGAAAAACGTCCCGTCATGATTTTTTCATTACTCGAGGGGGCCTCTAAAGCGAGGAGCGCCTGGACGCGCTCTTCGGCGAGCGCGGCCTGGACGCCCCGGGCGCGGGGGTCTCGCCGCGGGGCAGCGTCGCCAGCCCCGCGCGCGGCCCGGGCCGCGCACCGAACCTGCGGCGGGCCGGGGGCAGGGAGGTGCCCAGGAGAGGTCCTCCTCCTCCTCCTCCTCCTCCTCCCTACTAACGTAAGACTCAATTAAATAAGTTAAATAAATCACATAAATATAGAACTATACCACATACTCTAATACAAAAGTGACACCCAAACAAACAAAAATCATACATAGAAAATAAGAAAATTAATACTAATAAAATTTAGATAATAACATAGGTAAAAAATAAAAAAAAATAAAAATAAATAAAATAATACTAATAAAACTAAATGCACACTAATATACTAATCATGAATAATAATATGCTAATCATAATATACCTCATATAACTAATAAATAAAACGAAACTTTCCTCTAACGCCATCCTTTAAACGCATCCAATTGACTAATAATAATAATAGATACTCCCCTCCCCTACTCCGCCTACCTTGCACATACCTCCCATTTTCACTCCTCCCAATACATTCTTTCTACATCATACTTGCCTACTAAATCACTACGGAACATCACTCCTCTAATCTCATCATCACTCATCAAATTAACTACCTCTTATAAGCCCAACCACGCCTACCGGTCCTCCTCACTAGACTCCTCATTATAAGCACATGCATCATCATACCTAATAACTTACTCTCATCTCCTCCGCACTCCATTTCCTCCTACTACATTATCTTCCTTCCGCCTCCTCCTCCTACTTCAATACCGGCCTCCTCCTCAGAGCCCAATACTCCTCCAAGGCTGACACTCCTCCGCCTTCTCCTCCTAATAATGAATGAATCCTAGCCATCAGTCCCTCCAGACCGGCCCCCTCCCTTTCCTTCCTCCTCTCCCTCCTCCTCCTCCTCCTCCCCATCCTCCTCATCCGCCCCTCCCTTTCCTCTGTCCTCCCTCCCCTCATCCTCCTCCGCCTCCTACCCTCGTCCACCACTCCTCCTCGTCCTCCCCTCCTCCCCCTCCTCCTCCGCCCTCCCTTTCTCGTCCTCCTCCTCCTCGTCCTCCTCCTCCTCCTCGTCCTCCTCCTCCTCCTCCTCGTCCTCCTCCTCCTCCTTCTCCTCCTCCCCTTCCGATCCGATCGATCCGATTCGACGTCGATTCTGGCCCGCACGGTCCGATCCCAGACATGGTCTTGCGATGGCCACGAATAGGACGGAGGGTGACCAGCACAGCGTCCCTTGTGAGCGTTTTTTATTCGGCGTTTCGACATTGCGCGGAAGGGGGGGGGGAGGGGGGGGGGTGGCTCCGGACCTCTGCTTAGTGCGACTGTTTGCAGCAGTGCGGCCGATGTGGGAGGGACCCCACCTGGTCGAAACAGGCGCCAAAAACGGCCAAGACCTACTCCATAGGGGGGCTGGGAGGGGGGGGGTGGGAGGGCCGACGCCGATTGGCAGAACAATGAATCAAGAACGCCCACCTTCCGATCCCAGACATGATCTTGCGGTGACAGAAATACGACGGAAGGTGCTTTTTGTAATTTTCGGCCCTTCGGGGCCCTCGGGATGATAAGAAGCCGTCTTGGGGAATGGGTCGGCGGGGACCACGCATTGAAAAAATCGAGGCATCGCAGGTTTTGGATTTGATTCCAATATTCCGTCGATCCGATGCGGCCCGATCTTTGCATGTGGTTGTTTTGCATCATGGTGCAGCCGTCCCGATTCGACTTCGATTCCGCGCCGATGCAGCCCGATCTGACGCACATTTCGATGTGATCCGATTTAGCGATTCAATGCTGACTGATCTTGCCATGATGCTGCGCTCGCAGCAAAAAACTACCGTGCAACGGATAATCAGGAAAGCACCCCCAATCGAGCACTCTAGTAGCAGCAAGGGTGAAGAGGTTCGAGGAGTACAGTTGGGGCGCTGAAGAAGGAACCCTTTTCAATGGGGAGGGGCTCCGTGTTCCTTGATTGTTTCGCAGCTTGCCTTAGGTTGTCCCTAGATTTTCGATATGAAATCGAAGTTTAACTCATGGAGAAAAGTGGCCTCGTTCCTTATTTAGGGTTCCTTAGGTCAACGCCCCGACTGTACAGAGGACATGGGGTGAGTGCACGGCCATGTACACCCCAGCACATTTTTTTGTTAAAACGGATCGTGGACGTCCAGACCAGCCATGCAGCGGGCATCGAGGCGAGAGCACGAGTCCTGAAAACACGGGAGGAAGCGTCAGGCGAAACGGCTGTCGGGCCACATGATCTCGGGCTACAGTCGAGGCGTTGAAGGAACCCTAAATAAGGAACGAGGCCCCTATTTTCCACAAGTTGAACTTCGATTTCGTATCGAAAACCTAAGGAAAATCCACGGCAAGCTGCGAAACACTTAAGGAACACGGAGCCCCTCCCCAACGAAAAGGGTTCCTTCTTCAGGGCCCCGACTGTACCCGTCCCCCCCTTGTGGGACTCTTCTGTGGCTCTGATTGCATCCATTGGGAACCTCCCTAGCGAAACGCTGTCAGGGAGCAGTCTTCGGGGCGGGCTCGCGAGTGGTAGACGCTCCACACGATATGATGTACACCATGCCTCGGTCGACGGCCAGCATTTGGTGGGCCCTGAAAACGACAGGGCCGTTTTTTTACCGGTTCCGTTCTGCCGTTTTTGTTACCGGTTCCAGCGCCGTTTTTTACCGGTTCCGTCGCCGTTTTTTGACCGGTTCCGGCTCCAGTTCCGATCCTGGAGCCGTTTTTTTGCCGTTTCCGGTCGCCGTTTTTTTGCCGTTTCCATTTTCAATGGACATTTTTTGGAAACGGTGAAAAAAACGGCCCTGCCGTTTCCGGGGCCCACAAAGCCCGTCCCCCCCTGTGAGACTCTTCTGTGGTTCTGATTGCATCCCTTGGGAACCTCTAGCGGAATGCTTTGAGGGAGCATTCTTCGGGGCGGGCTCGCGAGTGTGAGACGCTCCACATGATCTGATGTACACCATGCCTCGTGCGACGGCCAGCATTTGGTGGGCCCTGAAAACGACAGGGCCGTTTTTGTTACCGGTTCCGTTCTGCCGTTTTTTTTGCCGGTTCCGACGCCGTGTTTTTTTACCGGTTCCGTCACCGTTTTTTGACCGGTTCCGGCTCCAGTTCCGATCCTGGAGCCGTTTTTTTGCCGTTTCCGGTCGCCGTTTTTTTGCCGTTTCCATTTTCAATGGACATTTTTTGGAAACGGTGAAAAAAACGGCCCTGCCGTTTCCGGGGCCCACAAAGCCCGTCCCCCCCTGTGGGACTCTTCCGTGGCTCTGATGACATCCCTTGGGAACCTCTAGCGGAACGCTGTGAGGGAGCCTTCTTCGGGGCGGGCTCGCGAGTGTGAGACGCTCCGCATGATATGATGTACACCATGCTTCGTGCGACGGCCAGCATACAGTCGGGGCCCTGAAGAAGGAACCCTTCTCTTTGGGGAGGGGCTCGGTGTTCCTTGACTGTTTTACAGTTTGGCTTTGGTTTTCCTGAGGTTTTCGATGGGAAATCGAAGCTTAACTTTTGGGATCAAGGGGCCTCGTTCCTTATCTAAGGTTCCTTAGGTCAACGCCCCGACTGTACCCGTGCGGCTCCCTTGCAGGCGGGTCTCCTCGCAGGCCAGCTCGAGGAAGAATACTGCGGTGTACGGACAGCAACTTCCGGCTGTCGGATTACATGTAGGCGGGATTACTGGGATCGGCGCCCTGTTATTTATTTTTTCTTTTTTTTTTTTTTTTTCTTCTTTTTTGTATTTTTATTTTTTTTTTTTTTTTTCTTTTTTTTTTTCTTTTTTTTTTTTTTTTTTTAACGTACAAGACTCTTTCTCTTTTTTCGTTCTTTTTTCTTTTTTTTTTCTATCTTCTTTCTTTCTTTTTTTTTCTCACGGGTTTATTTTTTTTCTCTTCTTCTTCTCTTTTTTTCAGTCTCTCGTTCTGTTTTTTTTTCTTGTTTTATTCAGCTAGACACAGTTGCCGGCATGATCCTGGACGGCCCCGGAAGCGTCAACACAGGCGACTCGGGAGGGTCGGAGGTGGCGATAGGGGCGACTAGCGCAGGGGCGGGCGTTGCACGCCTTCGCCCGGGAGCCTCGCCGAAGGCATCCTGCTCCCCCCCTGGGCTATATTCGCCCCCCTCGTCGCCTCCGAGAGGCAGCGCCAGCCCCAGGGGCAGCGTCGGGCCTTCCTCCTCCTCCTCCTCCTCCTCCTCCTCCTCCTCCTCCTCCTCCGTAGCCATTTTGGCTCAAGATCAGGGGCTCCGAGCGACCGCTGCCATTTGGTTTTGGCTCCCTGGTTGCTAGGCATGCCCTTCCCTCCGCGTTGCCGTCGCGATCTTGCGACACCCCGGTTGGGCGAGTTTGCTTCTGGAGTTCCATGATTCTGGTCAGGCGCGCCCCACGGGTGACTAAGAGGGGGAGAAGTCAGGCTCGGCGATTTTCTTTTTCCTCAGCAGTACTTTGGCGGTGCAGGCCACGTGCGGTGTTGTTTTACTTCGCCCATGTCGCTTTCGTGGTGGCAAGGTGCAGGCTGGGCATGTTGTATCCCTTCCTACTGTTCTTCAGCACGGTCCGTCCCAGTCGGCAGGCGAGAGGACGTGCCGCGGGCCTCGTGCCCTTCAAATCGTCCCCCTGTCGGCTGGGCGTATCCCGTCATCTTTTTGTGCAGCCTGGTTGGATGTTATTGTTTATCGCTGTCGGCACAACACACCTTACAGTCAAGTGGAGGAACATGAGTTTGTTCGCTGTCTATGTGGGAAGCTTTGTGTTCAGTTTGCCTTTTTGTATTGGTCTGGGCGCATGCATTTTGAGAGATATGTGCAGGGTAGTTTACGGCCTGGCACTGTTCAGGTTGTGCTGGCAGGCTGGTCAGGCGTTCTGGAACCATCGTCGCGTACAGTTTGTGGCGCGCAGGTGCAAGTCCATGTTGAGTCCCTTCAGCATCACGATGAAGGGGGATGTCTCTCTTTTGCTTTCGCCTGGCCATTCAATGGGCTTTTTGGTCACAATGTCTTCGTGGGTTGGTGGACATGGCAATAGGGTGAACATGTGATTCGTGAGGTGGCACGGTGTCCCGCAGCAGGTAATTGAAGGTCCTTTTCGTATACCCGACTCGCATCGTTTGTGCACACACGCGCGTGTCTGTCAGTCACCTCGATGTATAAGAGTCTCATGCTTGTAACCGACATGGTCGCAATATCCATAGCTCCATAGCTCCTCCTCCTCCTCCTTCTCCTCCTCCTCCTCCTCCTCCTCCTCCTCCTCCTCTCCTCCTCCTCCTCCTCCTCCTCCTCCTCCTCCTCCTCCTCCTCCTCCTCCTCCGGGAGAGGCGGGGGCGTGCGGCAAGCACGAGGGCAACGCACGCACGACCCGGGGCCCTCGCGCGCTCGGAGCGCGCCAGCTGGGGGCGGCCTGGGAGGCGCCGCCTCTCGGGGGGCAGAGGAGCCAGCGCCGATCCAGGAGCCCAGACCCTTTGCGTCGTGATGTTGCTCCTCCTCCTCCTCCTCCTCCGCCTACTCCTCCTCCTCCTCCTTCCTCCTCCTCATCCTCCCTCCATCTCATCATCCTCATCTCATCTCATCCTCCCCCTCTCCTCCTCCCCTCCTCTTCCTCTCCTCCTCCTACTCATCCGTCCCCCCCTCCTCCTCCTCCTCCTCACTCCTCCTCCCTCCTTTTCCTCCCTCCTCCTCCTCCTCACCCCTCTCTCCTCCTCCTCCCCCCTCTCCTCCTCCTCCTCCTCCTCCTCCTCATGCTTTCCTCCTCCTGCTCACCTCCCTCATCCTCCTCCTCTTCACCGCATCCTTCTTATTCCTCCTCCTCATACTCCTCCTCTTCCTCCTCCTCCTCCTCCTCCTCCTCCTCCTCCCAGGAGTCCAGGGGTCCTAGCGGAAATTGAAAGATTTGGCGAAAGTTTCCCGCCGACCTTGGTGGTCGGCTGGGTTCCCAGGGGTTCCCGGTTCCGGGTTCCCGGGTTCCTGGTTATTGTTTCCGGGCCGATTTCGGTGGGTTCCGGGTTCCCGGGTTCCCGGTCGATCTCCTGATCGATCTCCCACCATGCATTGATTGAGGTTCTACTCTGGTGTAAACGTCGACCCCCAGAGGTCTGGACCCCTTCCCCAGGACCAGCTTTTCGTCCTGCGTCGTTTTTGGACGGTCCCGGGACCTGGTGTACCCCTGGAGGCCGCCATTGTTGAAAAATTGTCCCTTCGTGAGTCCTTCGCAGCGCGAGGGGGTCTGGACCGTCCGGCGCGGCGCGCCCTCCCGAAGTGGCTGCCCGTGTGCCGCTGTTTCTTCCCCTGCCAGCGTCGCCAGCCCCGTGCAGCGCTTCGCCAGCCAGTGCTCCGTCTGCTCCGTGCCGGCCCGGGGCGCGGGGCCGACCCTGGCTGGCCGGCCCTTCTGCGCGCCCAGGGAGGACATGGGCTCCCTGTACCTCCGGTCGGAGGGCGCCAACGGTCCGGTCGGGCCTGTCCCCTTATATGGGGGGATGATTTTCTACGAAACATAGGACATGCCCCAGAAATGCCCCAAGAAGGCCAAGAGATACGAAGAAGAAATGGCCCCCGGATTATGTTTTGATTCTTCTTTGGGGGTATCTTTTTCATGTTTCGTCGAAGATCCCCCTGTAGGGGGGCAGGCCCGACTTGAGCCAAGGGTACACCCCGCCCCCCTCGCGCTGTGACAGCATCGCGACGGCGGGTTTGCCATCCTTTTTTCGGCCTCGGGAGGCCCTGGCAGGCCCTAGGGGCCGTCCACCAAGTCTTCGGGGCGGAGAACCGGTCCCGGGGAACGGGTCCAGACCGCCGGGGGTCCACGTTCGGGGGCGGAAAAGAGGGGGGTGATGACTAGGGGGGGGTGGATATCATGGCGGGGGCCATGATATTTCCCCAGATTTCATGGCGCCTCTTCTTATCCCTGGGTTCCAAACGGCATGTCTTTAGTTAGGTCCCGGCCCCCCCGCTGGGCCGCGCACATGCCGCCGGCCATGATTTGCACCCCCCCCTCTTGGACACCCCCCTCTTTGCCGCTCCCGACACGTCGCGACCGAGTCATGGCGCCGGGGTCCCCAGACCCCCGACGTCATGATTTTTTCATGACGTCGGCCCCCAGAGATCTCGACCCATTCTCCGGGACCGGTTGTTCATCCCGAGTCGCTTTTTGACGGTCCCGAGGGCCGATAAAGGGCCTCCAAAGGCGGAAAAGTTAGGAAAAACCTCCCGTCGTGATTTTTTCATTGCCCGAGGGGGTCTGGGGATACACTCAGAGGCGGGCGCCTCGAGGCAGCGGGCCTTCCGGGGGCCCACTCCTCTCCACGCGTTGGGCGCAGTTTGCGGGGCTGGCGCGTGTGGATCCCCCAGGAGGGGTCCTGGGACCGGCTGTGGGCTGCCACTGTCTCCACTCGCCCTGCTCCGACCCAGCTACCTCCCCAGACCCCCTCGAGCAATGGACAAAATCACGACGGGAGGCTTTTCCTAATTTTCGGCCTCTGGGGCCCCTCACCGGGCCTCGGGAGCGTCAAACAACGACTCAGGATGCAAAGTCGGTCATGGGGAAAGGGTCGGGACCTCTGGGGGTCGACGTAATGAAAAAATCATTACGTCGGGGGTCTGGGTCGGTGGCAAGTCATGGGAGCCTGTTGAGCCTTCCCAATGCCGACCCTTTGGTCGATTGGCGTCGATTGGCGTGTGGACCCCAGAGGCCGAAAGTGGCGAAAAACCTCCCGTCGTGTTTTTTTTTCAGGACCACCGGTCCTGGCCACAGCCCCTCCTGGGCACCGGATCGGCGCATACGCCCTCCTGGCTTGGCCCAGAAGGCGCGCGCACCAGCCCTGGGCCTGGGATCGACCTGGTCAGGAGGGGCGTAGGTCCCAGACCCCCTCGAGCAATGAAAAATCACGACGGGAGGTTTTTCCTACTTTTCGTCCTCGGGGGGCCCTCACGGGGCCTCGGGAGCGTCAAAAAACGACTCAGGATGCAAAGCTGGTCCTTGGGAAAGGGTCGGGACCCCTGGGGTCGACGTAAATTACGTCGGGGGTCTGGGGTGCGCAGTCCCTGAGATCCTGGCTTTCTGCAATGTTTGCACCACGGGCGTCTTCGGTCCCATTCGGGCCCCGGGACCCTCACAGATCGATCCGACTCGACAAATGATGCAGAAAGATACTCCGGATTCCATGATAAAGTAGAGGGGGTACATTTGGCGGGGGGGTCTGATTTGATCTGTCTTGAAGGGTTGGGGGGGGTCTGGGCAAAGCGCCGCCCTTTCGTGGATGGTCTGGGGGGGTCTAAAACTTGTGGTCTGGGAGGATTGGGACCCCCTCCCTTTTATTACGCAATCTGGAGTATCCAGATGGAGCTTGGGGCTCGGGTCAGGATTTTTTGGGGGGGCGACGTTGCAACTGCTTTGCAGCGTCGATTCTCATCGTGTGCGTGCGCGGCAAGCGCCCTCCGGCCAGGCTCGAGGCCGTGAAGAGGAACGCGGAGAGGAACAAGCAGGAGCTTGTGGCCAACCGCGCCTTCATGGACGAGGTCCACGACCTCGAGGATCGGGGTCCCTCAAGGGGGTGTGTGTGCCCTGGGGTGTGTGCCCCCCCCCCACCAGACCCCCGACGTAATGATTTTTTCATTACGTCGACCCCCGGAGGTCCCGACCCTTTCCCCATGACCGGTTTCTCGTCCTGAGTCGTTTTTTGACGCTCCCGAGGCCCGGTGAGGGCCCCCGGAGGCCGAAAATTACGAGAAACTTCCCGTCATGATTTTTTCATTTTCTCGAGGGGGTCTGGGTTTGTGTGTGTGCGTGTATGATTTCGATCGTTTTCCCCACCGAACCACCCAAAACAGGTGCCCCCCAGCCGCTGGCAGCTCCCGATGGTTGCCGACAATTATGTGGGTCATGCAGGGGGCACCTGTTTGCGGCAGTTCGGTGCACCAGCGGATCGAATTCATGCCCCCCCTCAGGGTCACCCCCCTTTGGTGGATCCCGAAGGAGCTTGGCAGGGCGGCCCGGGCCCACAAGCGCCGGGAGGCCGGGCTGCCCGAGGAGGAGGAGGAGGGCGAGGAGGATCGAGGCAGTCAAGCAGTGTCGAAGTGTCCAGGCTCGCCTATAGGCCCACCCAGGAATGTTCTAAGTACCCTTTGTGGTCTGCACGACATGTCCTTAGAACATTTCTGGCTACTGTCTTGATTGAGCACGTCGGGCGTATGTTCAAAGTACATTGTTTGCGTTCTTAGAACATGTGTGGGTTCTAAGAACATGTCGTGGTAGGCCTACAGGAATACCCGGACGGTCGGTCCCTGCTCAAAGCAGACAGATGGCCCATCTCTCTCCGCGGACGACGCGTGTGCGCCGCACCGCGTGGGCGTCTCCCGAGGCGTCGTCGATCTTCGGCCCGGGGACGGTGCG
This sequence comes from Prorocentrum cordatum, assembly GCA_963575745.1. Lineage (NCBI taxonomy): Eukaryota > Dinophyceae > Prorocentrales > Prorocentraceae > Prorocentrum > Prorocentrum cordatum. The sequence goes on from CAUYUJ010009935.1 coordinate 144,603, forward strand.
ATGGCGCATCGTTTCGTTTTTGTTCGGCATTCCGAGCCGAAGAATAAAGATTTACCCAGACCCCCCGCGGTGTGGCAAGAACCTGACCGGACAAGAACGGGAAGCGTCGCTTTAGTCCACCAAGCATGTGGAAACTGCTCTGTTGTTGTTATGCCGCGCAGGTATGCCGTGGCGCGCGTGTCGGCGTGCGTGCGGGGTGTGTTTTGCTGTGCTCCTGTATGTTCTGCCGTGCTCCTGTTCTGCCGTGCTTCTGTGTTCTGCCGTGCCTCTGTGTTCTCTGTGTGTTCTGCCGTGTTCCTGTATCTGCCGTTCGGATCGTCGCGGTGGTCGTTTTGGCAGAGCTTCTGGGCGCACACGGCAGAAGAAGATGAGGAGCACGGCAGAATAGGCCCCAAGAGCGAAGGAGCACGGCAGAGAAAGACAAGGAACACAGCAGAATAGACCCCAAGAGCAAATGAGCACGGCAGAATACACCCCAAAAGCTAAGGAGCACGGCAGAAAATGACCAGGAGCAGGGCAGAATAGACCTCAAGAGCTAAGGAGCAGGCAGAAAAAGACCAGGCGCACGGCAGATTAGGCCCCAAGAGCGAAGGAGCACGGCAGAAAAAGACCAGGAGCACGGCAGAATAGACCCCAGGAGCTAAGGAGCAGGGTTGGATATGCCTCAAGTGCGAAGGAGCACGGCAGAGAAAGACCAGGAGCACGGCAGGATAGACCCCAAAAGCTAAGGAGCACGGCAGAGAATGACCAAGAGCACGGCAGAATAGGCCCCAAGAGCGAAGGAGCACGGCAGAAAAAAAACAGAAGCACGCCAGAGTAGACCCCGAGAGCTGAAGGAGTGCGGGAAAATAGACCCCAAGTGCGAAGGAGCACGGCAGAGAAAGACGAGGAGCACAGCATAATAGAACCCAACAGACAAGGAACACGGCAGAATATACCCCAAGTGCGAAGGAGCACGGCAGAAAAAAAAAAAGCAGGAGCACGGCAGACAAAGACCAGGAGCACAGCAGAATAGGCTCCATGAGCGAAGGAGCACGTCGGAAACAAACCAGGAGCATGGCAGAATAGACTCCAAGAGCTGCCGAGCACGGCAGAAAAAGACCAGGAGCACGGCAGAATAGACCCCAAGAGCTAAGGAGCACGGCATAATAGGCCCCAAGAGCGAAAAAGACGCCAGAAAAAAAAACCAGGAGGACGCCAGAAGATGCCCCAAGAGCTAAGGACGACGGCAGAAAAGACCGAAACACAGCAGAAAAGGCCCGAGGAGCCAAGGAGTACGACAGAAAAGACCAGGAGCACGACAGAATAGGCCCGAAGAGCGAAGGAGCAAACCAGAACAAGACGAGGAGCACGGCAGAATAGAACCCAAGAGACAAGGAGCCCCGCAGAAGATGCCCCAAGTGCGAAGAAGCACGGCAGAAAATGACCAGGAGCACGGCAGAATAGACCCCCAGAGCTCAGGGGCACGGCAGAAAAAGACCAGGACCACGGCAGAATAGACCCCAGAGTTAAGGAGCACGGCAGAAAAAAACCAGGAGCACGGCAGAATAGGCCCCATGAGCGAAGGAGCACGACAGAGAAAAAAACAAAGAGCACGGCAGAATAGACCCCAAGAGTTGAGGAGCACGGCAGAAGAGGCCCCAAGAGCGAAGGAGCATGACAGAAAAACAAACAGGAGCACGGCAGAATAGACCCCAAGAGCTGAGGAGCACGGCAGAATAGGCGCCAGGAAAGAAGGAGCATTGCAAAACACGACCAGTGACCAGGAGCACGGCAGAATAGACCGCGAGAGCTAAGGAGCACGGCAAGATAGATGCAAGAATACAGCATAATACGCCCCAAGGAAGAAGGAGTATGCAAGAAAAACACAAGGAGCACGGCAGAATAAACCCCGAAAGCGAAGGAGCACGGCAGAATGTGCCCCAAGAGCTAAGGAGCACGGCAGAAAACGACCAGGAGCACGGCATCATAAGCCCCAAGAACAAAGGAATGTGACAGAAGCTGGCCAGGAGCATGGCAGAATAGGCTAGGCACAAAAAAACAAGGAGCATTTCAGAATAGACCCCAAGAACGAAAGAGCACGGCAGAATAGACGTGAAGAACGAATGAGCATTTTTGTTCGCCGGCCATGCCCCGCCCGATTTGTTTGAGGATGTATGCAGAGAGAGAGCGCGATCTTAAACATGAGAGGTATTGAAACCGCCACTCCAAGATATCATTTTTGTTAGGATGTCTCAGGCGAGACGCTAGTTTTTGAACATCGGTCGAACTCGCGGGTTCCCATGTTTAAGGGATGTCTCAGGCGAAACGCTCATTTTTGATGAAATCGATGTTGTGAACATTTCATTTTTGTAAGGATGTCTCAGGCGAAATCGCAATTTTGGATCGTCTCGAGGGCGCTCCTGGGGGTCAAATTTGGGCTTGTTTGGGGCCTTTGGGGGCCTTCTTGATGCCTTACAAAACCGTTACAGTCCGATGTTACACACATTCATTTTTCAGGATGTCCCTAGCGAAATCGTCATTTTAGATGACTGGCTTAAGCCATCTAGAAGCCTTTTCAGGAGCGATCCCCAGGCGATGTTAAAACAGCAGTTTTCAAAACGATGTTGTTCGAGTTTTTTTTTTTGAAGATGTCCCTAGCGAAATCACTATTTTCAGCAACCTTAAGGGCGCTCTTGGGGCCATGTTGTGGCCTTCTTTTGCTTCCTGATGCCCTCCTCAAATCATTACGATGCGATGTCGCACGCATCATTTTTTTGAGGATGTCCCTACCGAAATCGACATTTTTAGAAGGCTGCCTTGGGCCGTCTGGAAGCCTTTTCAGAAGCAAAGTCAAAACTATGTAAGAACAACAATTTTCAAGTCGATGCTGGTGTATGTTTTCACTTTTTGAGGATGTCCCTAGCGAAATCGCTATTTTCGGAAGTCCCCCAATCGTTCTGACAGCCATCTTGACGTGCTTTTTGGCCTCTCATTTCGTCATCTTGAGGTACTTCGAGAACGATATCAAGACGACGTTGAGGACATCTCATTTTGTTGAGAATGTCCCTAGCGAAATGCAAATTGTCTGCCGTGCTCTTCGTTCTGGTCCGCCGTGCTGCCGCTCGTTTTCTGAGGATGTCCCTAGCGAAATCGCAATTCTTAACATAAGAGTTAGTTAAAGACTTCAGTCGTCATCTCATTTTTTCGAAGATGTCCCGAGCGAAACGCAAATTTTCACAGACGGCGAAATTTCGCTGCCATCAACTTTTCGAGGATGTCTCGAGCGAAACGCTTGTTTTTGTTAAACGCGATGTCGCGAAGATCTCATTTTTTGTGAGGATGTCTCACGTAAAATCGCCATCCCGAGGAACCTGACCGGACAAGAACGGGAAGCGTCGCTTTAGTCCACCAAGCATGTGGAAAATGCTCTGTTGTTGTTATGCCGCGCAAGTATGCCATGGCGCGCGTGTCGGCGTGCGTGCGGGGTGTGTTTTGCTGTGCTCCTGTATGTTCTGCCGTGCTCCTGTTCTGCCGTGCTTCTGTGTTCTGCCGTGCCTCTGTGTGCTCTGTGTGTTCTGCCGTGTTCCTGTATCTGCCGTGCGGATCGTCGCGGTGGTCGTTTTGGCAGAGCTTCTGGGCGCACACGGCAGAAAAAGATGAGGAGCACGGCAGAATAGGTCCCAAGAGCGAAGGAGCACGGCAGAGAAAGACAAGGAACACGGCGGAATAGACCCCAAGATCAAATGAGTACGGCAGAAAATGACCAGGAGCACGGCAGAATAGACCTCAAGAGCTAAGGAGCAGGCAGAAAAAAAACCAGGAGCACGGCAGATTAGGCCCCAAGAGCGAAGGAGCACGGCAGAAAAAGACCAGGAGCACGGCAGAATAGACCCCAGGAGCTAAGGAGCAGGGCTGGATATGCCTCAAGTGTGAAGGAGTACGGCAGAGAAAGACCATGAGCACGGCAGGATAGACCCCAAAAGCTAAGGAGCACGGCAGAGAATGACCAGGAGCACGGCAGAATAGGCCCCAAGAGCGAAGGAGCACGGCAGAAAAAAAACATAAGCACGCCAGAGTAGACCCCGAGAGCTGAAGGAGTGCGGGAAAATAGACCCCAAGAGCGAAGGAGCAAACCAAAAAAAGACGAGGAACACAGCAGAATAGAACCCAAGAGACAAGGAACACGGCAGAATATGCTCCAAGTGCGAAGGAGCACGGCAGAAAAAAAAGCAGGAGCACGGCAGATAAAGACCAGGAGCACAGCAGAATAGGCCCCATGAGCGAAGGAGCACGTTGAAAACAAACCAGGAGCATGGCAGAATCGACTCCAAGAGCTGCCGAGCACGGCAGAAAAAGACCAGGAGCACGGCAGGATAGACCCCAAGCGCTGAGGAGCACGGCATAATAGGCCCCAAGAGCGAAAAAGACGCCAGAAAAAAAACAGGAGCACGGCAGAAGATGCCCCAAGAGCTAAGGACGACGGCAGAAAAGACCGAAACGCAGCAGAAAAGGCCCGAGGAGCCAAGGAGTACGACAGAAAAGACCAGGAACACGGCATAATAGGCCCGAAGAGCGAAGGAGCAAACCAGAAACAGACGAGGAGCACGGCAGAATAGAACCCAAGAGACAAGGAGCACGGCAGAAGATGCCCCAAGTGCGAAGAAGCACGGCAGAAAATGACCAGGAGCACGGCAGAATAGACCTCCAGAGCTCAGGGGCACGGCAGAACAAGACCAGGACCACGGCAGAATAGACCCCAGAGCTAAGGAGCACGGCAGAAAAAGACCAGGAGCACGGCAGAATAGGCCCCATGAGCGAAGGAGCACGGCAGGAAAAAAACAAAAAGCACGGCAGAATAGACCCCAAGAGCTGAGGAGCACGGCAGAAGAGGCCCCAAGAGCGAAGGAGCATGACAGAAAAAACACAGGAGCACGGCAGAATAGACCCCAAGAGCTGAGGAGCACGGCAGAATAGGCGCCAGGAAAGAAGGAGCATTGCAAAACAAGACCAGTGACCAGGAGCACGGCAGAATAGACCGCGAGAGCTAAGGAGCACGGCAAGATAGATGCAATAATACAGCATAATACGCCCCAAGGAAGAAGGAGTATGCAAGAAAAACACAAGGAACACGGCATAATAAACCCCGAAAGCGAAGGAGCACGGCAGAATATGCCCCAAGAGCTAAGGAGCACGGCAGAAAACGACCAGGAGCACGGCATCATAAGCCCCAAGAACAAAGGATTGTGATCCCGCCGCGCTCTGTTTCTCAGTTTCCTAGTGTCTGATGCCAGCGCCGTCTGGAGTCTGACTGCACGCGAGCGTGGGTGGGCAGAGGCACGGCGGCGCACACTTCACCCGATATGAAGGAATGAAAACGGCTTGGGCAAGGCCACGGGGAGCCGAAAAACTAATTACGAGCGCGCATAGATCATTCACGTACAACTCACATGATCCCCCCGCGCTCTGGTTCTCAGTTTCCTAGTGTCTGATGCCAGCGCCGTCTGGAGTCCGACTGCGCACGAGCGTGGGTGGGCAGAGGCACGGCGGCGCACACTTCACCCATATCACCCATAACATGATGCGTCACCTACTTTGCTGTGTTGGGAGGAGCAGCTACACGCTTGCCGCGGGCACTGAACGAAAGCGGCGGCGGCGGCTGCACCGCGCGGCCTCCGAGGATCGAGTCCTTGAGCGCGTCTACCTGCTCCTCCAACCAGCAGCGCAGCGCCAGGGGAAGCAGGGCGTAGTCTTTCATCATCATGCCTGACTTCTCCTAGCGCTGCACACTTTTGGTAGACATCCAACCACCGCGACGTTGCACTTCGTACAGGTTGCGATGCTTCTTATATATATATACATATATATCCCAGGAAGCGCCCGCATGGCGCAACTGGTAAGGTACAATATCTTGGCCGAGCAGTCGGCCTTGCTTACGGATTTCACGCGCGAGCTCTGGATAGGTAAACTGCCACAGGCTCTCATTTCGTTTTCCGACGGCTAGAATCTGAAGAACTTCGCCCGTCCATTCAAAACCCTGAGTGTCCCACAAGATGGTGTCGTCCTGGGCTCCCACCTTCGAGACCTGGTGGAGGTCTGACCTGTGCGCGAGCACACGCCACATGGTGTCGACCTTCATGGTAGGTGGGACCAGAGAGCCCCTGGTGAGCTGCATCATAGAGCCTGGACGCAGGTAGGTGCAGAAAGCGATGATCGCCCAGATGGCCATGTCCAGGTGCCCCTCGTAGGCAAGCAGCGCGGCCAACCCTGCGACCGTCGGCAGGGTCAAGGGCTGTCGACTGCGTGGAGGGTCCAGCTTGGCCCAGCCCCTGGCAGCCCGCCAGGCTCGCGGAAGAGAAAGGTCGCCCAGCTTGCCAAAACGAGGTTGGAAGAACACCACGGCCGCGATCAGCTTCTGGCCGATGCCCGCGTCGTAGCCCAGCATATACATGTGGGTCATGAAGGCGACGATGGCCACGTCGAAGTCCTGCACTTTGCCGGCGTTCAGCTTGCGCTCGTCGACGTAGTCCACCAGGCCTCGATATAGCTATCGATATTGCGCCCAGGTTCGCTCTCCGACCGAGCTTCGTTCTAGCACCGAAACGTGTTGCATACCTGGCTCCTTTGCCATCCTCGCATGGTGGATCTTGCGCCTCAGCACGCGATCCTGCACGAGCGGGTTGCCATCCTCCTCCGAGGCCGTGCCGTCCGAAGCTTCCAGACGGCTGGCGCCCCTCTCCGCCTCCTCCAGCAGCACGGGCAAGGGGAGGCGATCGCGTCGCTGTTGTAAAGT
>CAUYUJ010009935.1:151474-156474 GCA_963575745.1 Prorocentrum cordatum
GCGGCTCCCCGTAAGTCGCGCACCAAAGGTCGCGCTTGCCTAGGGTCACTTTTTCTAGGCCTCCCAGATGGGGTCCGAGTAGATGAGGTCGGAGGATCGTGCCGCATCGCCGATGCATTGGCGATGCGGCTCGATGTGGTGCCCGATTTGCTCCACGTTGATGTCGCCGATACATCGCCGATGTCGACGATGCATCGCCAGTGCATCGCCGATACGTCGCCGATACATCGCCGATATATCGGCGATGCGGCGCGATCCTCCGACCCCATCTACTCTGGCCCCATCTAGGAGGCCTCTACTTTTGCGTGTGGCGGAATGCTCAGTAAAAGCAACCACGAACATACACACGCTCGCGTCATGGCAAACACGAAGGCGGGAGCTGCTTCGCTATCGTCGGCCACCGCCGGCCACGCGCAGAGGGGGTTACGAGGAGGGGGAGGGCGTCTTAGAGGCACCCCTGCTTCTCAGAAGGCGCGGGCCTTGACTATAGATGGGGGGCCGGGCGCCTTCTGACAAGCAGCCTCCATTTAAGAAGCCTTCCATCCTTCCCATACCCCCCCTCTGCGCGCCGCCAGATGCGAGGTAAAAACCAACAAATGAGCTTCGCGTCGTGATAATAACCAGGGCGGGAAGTGTGTCGCTATCTTCGGCATCTGGTGGCCCGGACTTGGGCTGGGCTCGTCGAGCAGCTTCTCAGGATGAAGAAAACGGCCCCGGGGTCTGGGGAGTAGCTGTGACCGAGTGCCCAGGATAATAAAGCCTCCCCCCATAAAGCCTCCCCCACCCCCCTTTCCCCCCTCTATTTTTTGGGTCCCGTGTCAATCGGATTTAATTGTGGAGAGGGGCGCGGAGGCCGAACTTGATACTCCCCGCGGAAGTTGCGAATCGAAGTTGCTATCATCTCGTGCTGACGGGCAACAGCATCAGAAACGCTGAACATGGCAATGGTGGTCTCACCATTTCAGCTTCTGCAATCACGAGTGTGTGGCGAGGTTATGGGATCTTCACCATTCCAGTATTCCCTGGTCACGAACGTGCGGCAGTGCCATGGGATCTTCAATTTCTCAGCCGTTCCCGAGTCAGGAACGCGGCGTGGCAGGGCCATGGGGGCCGATTAGATTTTGAAGTTACATGCGTTTCCGAGCATGCAGAGCATTGGAGTTACTCTTTTAGCACATCCCTCACACGGTTCGTGGCCCCTCCTCCTCATCCTGCTTTTCCTCCTCCTCCTCCTCTTTCTCCTCCTCCTCCTTCACCTCCTCCTCCTCCTCCTCCTCCTCCTCCTCCTCCTCCTCCTCCCCCCCTCGCAACTGTGCAGGCCCGAGCGTCCCCGAGTCTCCGAGACTCCAAGCTGTCGAGGCTCGTCGAGGCACCGAGCTGCACCTCCCCCAGGGGCTACGATAGGGGGTGATAAGGTTTGGTTATAACGGGATGCATTGATCCCCAATCGCCCCTTCATCGCAGAGAGTGGTTCGATAGCCCGAACTTGCCCAGGAACGTGCGGATTCGCGGTCGGGCGCCCATCGCCGATGCATTGGCGATGTATCGCCAATTCCATGTCGTTGATCCCCCCCCTAATGCCTATTCTCCCACGTCATTGCCCCTAAGTGTGTCGCGAGCCTCAGCCATGTCCCAGGCCGCCGAGCGCGCCCAGGCGGTGACCCAGCAGGTCGCGGCCCTGCATGGGGTCGTGACCCAGAGCGCGAGCCCGAGTGCGAACGGGATTCCCGGGCACATGACCAAGCAGAAAGAGAAGATCCTCGACGAGCTGTCCTCCGTCGTGGACAAGATCGCTACTGCCGACGTGCGCGAATGCCAATCGAGCTTGCAAGGCGCTGGCGCAGCAAGAATGACGGCCTGCTTGTTCAAGGCGGACAGCGCCTTGTGTTTCGTGAGCGCCCTGCAAGCCGCCCTCGAGATGGTCTACAACGGCGGTTCTTTCAAGAGCATCGAGCACGGGCGCATCTTCGACGAGAAGGACAAGTGGCGCGTCGAGCTGGCGGTGGCGCTGTTCTACTATACTTACTGCGAGAAAGAGCCTCTACGACATCTTCGAGAATGGCGGAGAGCCGCCCGAGAACCTCTTCGGCCGAGCTTCAAGTCGAAGGTGCTCGGTCTCGCCGAGAAGAAGGACATCGAGCTCGGCGCCGAGAGCGCCCAGCGCCTCAGCTTCGGCTCCAACGCCGAGCGCGTCGGCAAGGCCCATCCCGACGTCCCCATCCGAGTTCCTCAACCTCCGCGGCCTCGTGCTGCCAGTCAACGAGAGCTTCGGGCCCGTCGAGAAGACGGGCGAGGAGTTCTCCTCCAGCGCGCCAGCCGATCAGCTCATCGAGGTGATCCCCCACAAGGCCAAACAATTCGTCAACTGGCGCCGCGCCGACGGCGTGGTGCGGGGCGTTGACCGCGCGCGAGCCGCTGCGCAAGCGGTCGTCGAGCGGCGATGGGGCCCCATGCGCACTGCCGACATGGCCCGCGAGCTCCAGCATTTGAAATGCATGGGCAAGCGCCCCAGGCATGACTACGCAATCGCCGACAGGCAGCTCCGCTTCGAGACAATTTCTCTTGACCAACACATCGAGATGAACGTCGAAGGGTTCGCCGATATCCACGCCGACTACGACGAGATGCGCAACCGGCGCGAGCCCGAGAAGAGTCTGGCCGAAGCGGAGGCCGAGCCAGAGGCCTTCAAGTCGACGCCGAAGGGCGTCTGATACCCGAGCGGCGGCGAGCGGCGAGCGCCTGGCGCGCGAGCGCCCCGTGCAAAGCGCCCCCGTGCTTTTCGCTGCGAGGGTGCCGCGCGAGCGTCTCGGGGCGCGCCTCTCGCCGATTCATCCCCCATCGAGCATCGAGCAGTCGCGCAGGCTCGATCCCCCATCCTCGGATTGAGGGCCCGAGATCTTTAGCCCGAGCATCTTCGAGCACCCCGGATCCTAGATCCGACGATCGCCAAGCTTGGACTCGAAGATCTCGGGCTCGCGATCCGAGGATCGAGAATCAAGCCTCGTCGACCGTCGACCGTCACCGTCGCCGCCGTCAGGCCCGGGCCGCCATCAAGGAGGCCCCATCCTCGGTCCTCGGATCGAGGATCCGAGATCTTGATTCCAAGCAGCGTCGAGCGCCTTGGATCCTAGCTCCGGGGGTCGCCACGCTTGGACTCGAAGATCTCGGGTTCGCGATCCGAGGATCGAGGGTCGAGCCTCGGCGACCGACGATCTCCCTCGTTGCCGCCCTCGAGCCCAGACCGCCATCAAGCAGGCTCGGTCCTCGGATCGATTATCGAGGATCCGAGATCTTGGCCCCGAGCATCTCCGAGCGCCTTGGATCCTAGCTCCGAGGATCGCCGAGCTTGGACTCGCAGACCTCGGGTTCGCGACCCGAGGATCGAGGATCGAGCCTCGGCGGTTGTCGGTCGCCCCCGTAGCCGTCCTCGGGCCAAGGCCGCCATCGAGGAGTCTCGATCCTCGGTCCTCGGATCGAGGGCCCGAGAGCTTTTGTCCAAGCATCTTCGAGCGTCTTGGATCCTAGATCCGAGGATCGCCACGCTTGGACTCGAGGATTTCGGCTTCGCGATCCGAGGATCGAGGATCGAGCCTTCGCGGTCGTCAATCTCTCTTGTCGCCGCCCTCGGGCCCAGACTCCCATCAAGCAGGCTCGATCCTTCATCCTCGGTTCGAGGGTCCGGGACCTTGGTCATGGGCAACTGCGAGCACCTCGGATCCTAGATCCGAGGGTCGCCATGCCTGGACACGGAGGTCTCGGGCCCTCGATCCGAGGATCGAGGATCGAGCCCCGACACCTAGCGGTCGCGCGCACACGCGCACGCAACCGCACACACACACACACATTCACGAACACACACACGCACATAAGTGCACGCACACGCCCGCACAGTCACGCACAGCCACACATACCAACACACACACTCACAGGCATACATACACACAAACAACACACACGCACGCGCACACACACAAACACAGGCACACACACACACACACGCTTTCAACCACGCGCACACACGCACGCTCTCACACGCACGCACACACATCAACCACAGCACAAACAACAGCAGCCACAGCAGCAACAGCAACAAGCAACACAACAGCACCACCAGCGACAACACAAGCAACAGCAATCACACCAACATCACCAGAAACCAGCTCAACAGCAGGCCACAACAGCAACAAGGGGAGCAACACCAGCATAAACAAACGCTGCCACAACAGCACAGACCAAGCCCACCACATCGCCGATGCATCGCCGAGGCCCGCCGAGGCATCGCCGATGTGGTGCTAGCTTTGTGGTGCAATGGGCGCGAGCTCTGTGGTGCAAGCACTGTTCGGGTCAAGATCGCTGAGGACGCAGCATTTTCCGTGGCCCACTTGGGATCGAGCTTTCCAAGCCCTTTTCTCCAGCTTCGGCAACGGGGATGGCCGAGTCGGACAGCGACGATCGCCGCGCGTTTTCTTGGCATTTCGCCGGGCGGTCGGACGGCGACAGAGTCGCCTCGCCGATGTTTCTCGCCGGGCCAACGCAGGGCGACGAGCGGGCGCCAGGCGGCGCGCAGACCGAGAACTTCGAGGAGGTGAAGACCGAGGTCGGCGTCGAGCAGCACGAGGAGACGCATCAAACCACGCTGGAGGAGGACGCCAGCAAGCCCGAGGACAGGAACCCCGACGGCAGGAAGCTAGAGGACAAGAAGGTCCAGCTCGAGGTCAAGCTGGAGCACAATCAGGTCAAGCTGGAAGTCAAGCTGGAGGACAAGAAGGCTAAGCTGGAGGACAAGAAGGACCCCTGCAAGCTCGAGGACAAGAAGGTCCAGAACAACAGCTAACTTGAGGACAACGCCTGGACGAGAAGCTGGAGGACTCCAGCTCAAGACACATACGCACGAGAGAGGCTCGGGGGCAAGAAGCTCAAGCTGGACCCCTGCAGGGACGAGCCCGAGCAGAAGCGCCGCTGCCGATGCAAACCAGCAGCGACGAGGCAGCGCGATGCAT
>CAUYUJ010009935.1:161474-237372 GCA_963575745.1 Prorocentrum cordatum
GCAGAAGGACATGCTCAGAACGCCAGAAGAGCGGATCAAGGATACCCAGTTCCCGCGCAACCTTAAGGGCCGAATCGAGCAGAAACGAAAAGCTACACGCAAGAGCAAGTGGGCGTCCAAGTTCTCGGGCCAGTTCCTGGGCAAGCTGCAGCGCAGGCGGCGGCGCGCGAAGTCCGAGGCTGGCGGCGACGCCTTGCTCGAGCACCTGAGCCGAGGCCTGGCCGAGGCGAAGCTCGCGGGCAGGCCGCCGAAGGCGAAGGCGAGCTTCTCCCGGATGTTCAAGGCCAATGCGCAAGCGGAGAAGGGCGCCACGAAGCAAGCGAAGGTCAAAAAGAAAACAGGCCTCGAGGCTTGCGAGGACCCCTCCTGGCGCGGCGAGGTGGCTCGCGTCGCCGAGGAGGGGTTCCGCGAGGGCGGGCGTGGCAGAGCGCAGGACGTCAGGCGAGTCCCGGGCACAGAACGCGCGCCGCCTGCGCGTCCACGAGGTGGATCTCGCGGCGATCTTCCAGATCGACAGCAGCGAGGCTCGGAGGCTCGCAGGCGCTCGCCAGCTTTCTCTTGCTTGCGCCTGCGGCGGCGGAAGCAAGCGGGAGCTAGCGGAAACGGCGGAATCGACGGCGTAAGCGGCGGAAGTTTGCGGAAAGTTGGCGGCGGAGGCGACGGTGGCACCTTGAAACCACGTGGCGGAAGCACGCGGAAGCTAACGAATGCATGTGAACCCCGGGCGCCACAGGTCACGATCGAGCAGGGCCACAAGTTCCCCAAGCCGCACAAGCTTGACGGGCGCCAGACCAGACTGGCTCGCCGCACCGAGCTCGCCAAGGAGTGCGCGATCATGAACTGCGAGCAGATCGTCAAGGGCGACGGCCTCGAGCTGGGCGCAGCGCACGCGCTGCTGGGCGAGGTCGAGGAGCGCGAGGGCGTCCCCGAGACCGTTCTGGCGGTCAAGCCCACGGTGGCCGTCGCCTGGGCTCGAGAGAGCCGCGGCGCGGACGAAACCGCCGCCCAGCAGCCCGGGGCGCAGAAGCGCTGGGCCGAGAGAGTCGACAAGGCCGAGCACGTCCTGATCTGCGCGCGCTCCGAGGCGCCCGCGCACTGCACCTACCTCAAGGTCGGTGGTTGCCACAGTTGTCCCTGCCCCAAGGCGCCTCTAGTCTGTCACTCCGTTTTGGAGCGAGTCCTGAAGGCGCCTTGGGCAGGGGGGCACTTGCAGCAACGCCCGCCAAGGTCTCGAGGATCGGCGGGGGCTTCGCGGCGGAGTGCCGCGACGCCCTTAAGCAGCCGCCCGAGAACGCCGAGCAGGCCTCGGGGCCACATGCGAACTCACACCCACACCCCCGCGATTTCTTCGGGGGAGGGGGGGGGGGGCGGGTCCACGATGCTCGGGAGCTGCCGAACGAAGTGAACCCCACCCTCCTCCGTAGAAATTGCGGGTAGGGTTTGCATGTGGCCTCCCAGGGCTGCCGCGAGGATCCTCCGCAAGCTCGGTGCCATTGGCCGTGGCGAAACCTGCCCTGCGAGGGGCAACCAGATGTTCCAGGCCGACGCCTGGTCCTGCGGCCTGCGGGCGGGTCGCTGGATCGAGCGCGCCTGCGCGAGATCCGAGCGACGGCCGCCGAGCGCCCGCGAGCATCAGCACGATGTGCGCCCGAGGCAAAGAGTGGATCAACAAGCTGAAGGAGGCCAGCGACAACGACTTGGCCAAGGCAAAGGCCAAGAGCAAGGCCAAGTCCAAGCCCTTCAAGGACCCCGCGGCGGTCGAACCGAAACGCGCCACCTTCGAGGAGGCAAGCGCTGCCGCCCAGGCCTGCACCAGGGGCCTCCCGCGCAAGGACTGCTCCGAAGGACGCCGAGCCTGCGTGGGCGAGTGTTTTGAGGTCGTGCGCGAGAGAGGTTTCTTGGCCAGGAGCGCCAATGACCTCTCTTGCGCGGGCAAGTAGTAGCCACGAGCCTCGAGATCTCTCGAGCCAGTCATGTGCCAAGATTTACAAAGTCAGGTTGCGAACGCCCATGACCACCATCATCATCATCATCATCACCATCATCATCATCATCATCATCATCATAATCATCGTCATCAGCGTCACGATCGTCACCATCATCATCATCGTCGCCCCCGCCAGACGCCCGAACCTTGTCATCCCCAGGGATAATGATCTGGCGCGCAGGGTTATCGGTACATTTCGGTTCCCCGCTCCTTCTTCCCAGACATGCTCGCGTCGGAAAAAAAACAGAAGGACGGTCAGTTGTTGGTCGTTGCGGGCCTCTCGGGGCATCCGCCAGGCCCTGGGGCCGTCAAGAAACCAATTCAGGCTGAAAAGCCAGTCCTTGGGGGAGGGCGGGACTTCCAGGGATCGCGCATGGGCGCAGTCATAACGTCGCATGTCTTGACGACGTGTTGCTTTTCCCGGGTTTGTTCCTCGACCTCGGCCACACGGGCCCACAGATCTGTTCGACGGTGTCGTTTTTTTGTCCGCGTGTTGTCCCCCGATGTCGGCCAGGGGACGTTTGGATCTCCGACGGCGTGTGTCCTTCCACGGGTTTGCCTCGGTCTCCGCCTTCGCGGGCAGGTCTCGGGCCCCTAGGCCTCCCGTGGTGCAGGGGGGAGGGTCGGGACGCAGATCGGGCGTTGCGCCGCAAAGGAAAGAAAACACATGGGGGGTGATCCCATACATGTTCGCGTCGTAAAACATCAGGGCGGGGGGGTTTCGTAGTTTTCGGCCCATGGGGGTCTTCGCCGGACCCCGGGACCGTCAAACATCGACGGAGGTTGGGAAACCAGTTCAGGGGAAAGGGTCGGGATTTCCGGGGACCGCGTATTGAAACAATCGGGACGCCGCATGTTTGGGAAGCAAAGTGCACATTTGTGCCCCCTAAATTTAAGTCGGGCGTGTTCCTCTACAAGAGGAACATTCAAAACTAATCGCAAAATAGTCTTGGGACGTTGTTAAACATATGTTTCACTATGTTTGAATATGTTTCAATGTTTTTTTCGCCCTGTATCTGCCTGTTGGGGGACATGCCCGACCTAACCCTGAATGGGGCCCCTTTTGGGGCCCAAAAGGGGCACCAAAGGTGCACGCTTCCCCCCCTCCCATTGCTCGCCTCCCCATGGAACAGCGCCTGGGCCGAGTCTGCGCCCCGGGGAGGTGTGCGGAGCCTCAGGGGGGAAGGGGGCACACAGACACGCATAAACGTCCGTGAACGCCGATCCCCGCGGGAATGGGGGAGCATATTGGTAGTGGAGGGGAAGACGAGCATCCAGAAAGTGCGGAAAATACGAGGGCTCCTGAGACCTGGGCCTATTTAGTTATGTGTGCGTCGCTGGACGAGCTCTGGCGCCGCGGATGGAGCAGGTCATATCAAAGGACGTCGCGGCATCCTCCAGGGAGGGCGGGAGGTGTTGAGGATAGTGATGAGGAGACAGGACAGACGCGATGGAAGAACATGGTGATGATGGTGGTGATGATGATGGTGATGGTGATGATGATGATGATGTTGATGATGATGATGATGATGATGATGATGATGATGATGATGATGGTGATGATGATGATGAAGATGATGATGCTGGTGATGGTGATGGTGATGATGATGATGATAGTGGTGCTGATGTTGATTAAAATGATGATGATGGTGTTGATACTAATATGGATGATGATGATGCTGCTGATCATGATGTTTCTGCTAATGAAGATGATGATGATGGTGATCGTGATGGCACTGATGACGACGGTGATATTGAGGATGCTGATGCATTTGATGAGTAGAAACTATAATAGTGATGATGGTGATGATGCTGATGCTGATGATGACGATGATGATGGTGGAGGTGAATTTGGATGCGAATATGCTGGACATGCTGATAGTGATGCTGAGGATGATGATGGTGATGCTCATCATCATGATGATACTGATGATGAGGCTGATGATGAAGACGATGATGAAGATACTGATGATGATGATGACGATGCTGATGCTGGTGATGATGGTTGTGGTGACTATGATGACGATGATGATGGTTGACGTCAGGGTGACGATGGTGGTGGTTGTGATGATCCTGATGACGCTGATGATACTGGCGATACTGATGATGCTGATGATGATGGTGATGCTGAAACTGATGCCGATGGTGGCGATGATGGTGATGATGGTGATGTCTATGATGATGATGATGATGATGATGATGATGATGATGATGATGATGATGATGATGCGGATGATGATGATGATGCTGATGATGATGATGATGCTGATGTTGTTGATGATAACGATGCTGCTGGTGATGATGGTGGTGATGGTGATAGTTATGGGGATGATGACGATGCTGATTATGATGCTGGTCATGCTGATAATGATGTTGGTGAGGATGATGACGATGATGCTGATGTTCATGCTGATGCGGATAGTGATACTGATGAGAATGCGAACGATGATGGTTTTGATGATGACGATGATGATGATGATGATGGTGGTCACGATGGTGATGATTATGGTGGTGGTGGTGGTGAAGATGCTGATGACGATAATGATGCTGGTGATGTTGATAATGGTTATGGTGATACAGATGGTAATAATGATGCTGATTATGATGCTGATCTCGATGATGGTAATGATGCTGCTGATGGTGATGCTGATTATGATGCTGATGCCGATGATAATATTCATGAACAAGCTGCTGATGCTGCTGCTGATGAACATGATGATGATGGTGATCGTGATGATTCTTAGGATGATGACGGTGATGATGCTGATGCTGATGATGAACATACCGATGCTGATGCTGATGATGATGAGAGTGATGGTGATAATACAAGGACCATGGCGATGCTGATGATGATGGTTGGCATGATACGGACGATGATGGTGATGGTGATGGTGATGGTGATGATAATGATAGTGGTGGTCGTGATGATGATGATGATGCTGATGACGCTGATTATGAGGATGATGCTGATGATGATGATGCCGATGATCGTGCTCGTAATGCTGATGATGTTAGCGACGCTGATGACAATGTTGATTCCGATGGTGATAGTGATGATGCTGCTGGTGATGATGGTGACGATGCTACTGATGATGCGGATTGTTATGGTAAGGATGATGACGATGATGATGTTGATGCCGATCATGAAGACATTGATGCTGATTGTGATGATTATGATGACGATGATGCTGATGATGATGATGATGATGATGATGATAAAGATTGTGATGAGGATAGTGCGAGTGATTGTGATGATGATGATGAGGAAGACGATGGTGATGCTGGTGATGATGATGCTGATGATGATTGTAGTGATGATGACGATGATGATGATGGTGGTGATGATGGTGGTGGTGGTGTTTGGGATGATGATGCTGATGACGCTCGTGATCCTGGTGATGATGCTGATGTTGCTGATGATGGCGATGAGAACAGTGATGATGATGTGAAGGGAGATACGGATGATGTTGATGATGATGTTGATGTTGATTATGATGTTGATGACGATGATGATAACGATGATGACGATGATGATGGTAATTATTCTGAGGATGATGGCGATGATGATGCTGATGCTGACGACGATGATGATGCTGATGATGTCTCTGATGATGATGTTGACGATTATGTTGATGATGCAAATGAGCGTAGTGATGGCGATGATGTTGAGAATGATGGTGATGATGACCAGTATGATGATGGTGCTGCTGAAGATGCTGATAACTCTGATGATACTGGTGATGCTGATTATGATGTTGCTTTGGATGCTGATGATGATGATGATCATGATGATGATGCTTGTGGTACTGGTGATTCTGATCGTGGTGATACTAATGTTTTGTTTGATGCTGATGTCGATGATGATGCTGATTATGACGATGCTGCTGATGATGATGATGATGGTGATTGTCATGGTCATGATCATGGTGATGATGATGCTGATGATGATGGTGAAGTTGATGGCGATGATGATGATTATGATGATGCTGATGATGATGATGACGATGCTAATGATGATGATGATAATGATGATGATGATAATGATGATGATGATCATCATCATTATGATCATGATGATCATGATGTTGATGATGATGCATAGGCATTTGACTACGTCCCCGCGGATTGGGGGCACTTCCTCGTCGCAGCTGTCCCTGGCGGGACGTACCCCAGCGACCGCGTGCCCACGGGGTCGCGCCCCGGAATGCAGGCCGCGAGGGCGTGGGTACGTACACGACTGGTACGACTTCGGGCTGCGCGCAGACAGCCCCCCGAGCCTCAGGGTTAGACCGAGGTATAAGATCGAGGTTGGCTCGGGGAGGGTACCCTAGTGTTCGTCGTGTTTGTTGGATGATCTTGTGCATCCTGGGGAAGGGTACGCTCGAATGCTCTTCATTTTGGCCGGAGGAGGGTCTCATGTTCTTGAAGGATGTTCTTTTGTCTTACGTCCAGCCGTACCAGATACGAGATCATTTCTAAGATCCCCTGGCGATAACGGGCGTG
This sequence comes from Prorocentrum cordatum, assembly GCA_963575745.1. NCBI lineage: Eukaryota > Dinophyceae > Prorocentrales > Prorocentraceae > Prorocentrum > Prorocentrum cordatum. The sequence goes on from CAUYUJ010009935.1 coordinate 167,965, forward strand.
ATTGAGGGGGGGAGGGGGGGGAGTGACGTCACGATTCACGCAAGCGCCGTCTGGGAACACGGCGGAATGGCTCATTTCCAGAAGGCCTCGGTGCGAATCGTGACGTCATTTGCGGAGGGGGGGGAGGGAGGTGGGTTGGGGCAGGGGCAGCAATCGGGGGGCAGTGCGCTCGCGGCTCGTGATCCTCATCCTCTCCTTGGAGGGTGGGAGAGCAGCGCAGGCATGGCGGCGGAGCAGCTGGCCGCACCGACCTGGCCGGAGATCTGCGGCCTGTTCCGGCGCCTGCTCCCAGCGAGCCGGTGGGCGGCTGACCTGGCGGACGGGCCCGAAGGCCAGGTGGTCGACGTCGACGACGCCGCCGCCGACGAGGACGACCACGACGACGACGATGCCGCCGCCGCCGTCGACGATCACAGCAGGAAGCTCTACGGATGCCGCTGCTCGTCCTGGAGAGCTCTCGTCGCCACGGCTGGATTCTCCTCGAAAGTCGAGGTGCGAGGAGTCGTTTCTCGCGGATGCCGCCTAGCGACGACGACGACGACGACGACGACGACGACGACGACGACGACGACGACGACACAGGCGGCGGAGGAGTGAGGATGGAGGAGGTGGGCGGCAATACAGGGAGGGGGAAGAGAACGAGGAGGAGGAGGAGGAGGAGGAGGGGGAGGAGGAGGAGGAGGAGGAGGGGGAGGAGGAGGGGGAGGGAAGGAGGAGAGAGGAGGAGGAGGAGGAGGAGGAGGAGGAGAGGAGGAGAGGAGGAGGAGGGGAGGAGGAGGGAGGAAGAGGAGGGAGAGGCGAGGGGGGGGGACCCAGGGATGGGGGGTCAGACGTAGGAGAAGGCGAGGGGAGGGAGGAGTGGGCGGAGAAGGGGGAGGGGCGAAGGTGAAGGACGACACATCGCATGCAAGAGCGCTGGCGGCAGCAAGGGAAACGGAGGGAGATGGGGGGAGGAGCGAGAGAGGAGGTAGGTGCCAATCCGCAGGGAAAGGAGGAGGAGGAGGTGATGCTCGAAGAGCCAGAAAACTGCAAAAGCCTAAACTTCTGGCGCTCCTCGAGAATTTCTTGGATCTGTGCTGGGCCCCCCTGGCGTCGCCTCCAGCGCCGCGCCTGGTGCGGTCCGCGCACCAGGGAGGGGTGTCCAGTATGCAGTTGTTTGTGTTCCTCTAGATTTGTCGACGTATTCGCTCTGGCAATCCACCTCGAGCACAGGCCACATGAACCAGCGTCCTGCGACGAGCCTGAGCCTGCGCTGGATCGGCCTCTGCCCTTGCACCTGTGGCACCGCGGAGTCGACACAGCCTTCCTGAAGTGGGCGCGTGAATTTCGCATGAGGCCCATAACTGGGGACTTGCTTGTATACGAAAAGCGGCTGACATTGCTGAGCTCGACTAAGGATTCGTGATTGGTGGTGCAGACTTGCTAAACAACAGACACGTTAATCAAGAGCACGCTGAGAAATCCATGCGCACGTTAGCGTCGAGATGGCCAGAAGAGCCCATTCGCTCCTTACTCAGCGTTCTGTATGGCTTATGGTGGCACAATGACCGCGTGGGGGGGGGATAGGCCAGGGGGGACGCATCGACCCCGTGTCGCCCATTCATGTCGGATACTGGCCCGAGAGCCCACACTGCCCAGGAACGTGCTGGTTCGCACCCTCGAGCAAGCCTCCCCTGTCGCTGCCCCTCGGCAGCGCTCGCCCTCGTCGTCCTAGTCGTCGTCGCCGTCGCCGTCGTCGGCGTCATCGTCGTCCTCGCCGCCCTCGTCGTCGCCGCCGCTGGGGAGGTCTCTGAACGACGGCGACGACGACGACGACGACGACGACGACGACGACGACGACGACGACGACGACGACGACGACGGCGCTGGCGCTGGCGCTGGCGCTGGCGCTGGCGCTGGCGCTGGCGGCGGCGGCGACCGCGGCGGCGGCGACGACGACGACGACGACGACGACGACGACGACGGCGACGGCGACGGCGATGGCGACGGTGACGGCGACGACGAGGGCGGCGGTGGCGGTGGCGGTGGCGGTGGCGGTGGCGGTGGCGGTGGCGGCGGCGGCGGCGGCGACGACGACGACGACGACGACGACGACCACCACGACGGCGGCGACGACGACGACGAGGATGACGACGAGGACGACGACGACGATGAGGAGGAGGACGGCCAGGACGATGGACGGACGACGAGGACGGCCGGGCGCCAGGCTCCGAGGGGAACGGGGAGCAGTGCCGGGAGCTGCCGTTGACGATCCAGAGCCTGTACCGGGCCATTTTCTGCCTGAGGTCCTCGCCGGACGCCGCGCGCGTGGTCTCCCACCTCGCGGCGCTGATCCGCTGCCCCCTGGGTGGGGGGGGGGTCTGAGCTCAGAGGAGGGAAAGGTGCGGATACCATACAGTCGGGGCCCTGAAGAAGGAACCCTTTTCGTTGGGGAGGGGCTCCGTGTTCCTTGATTGTTTCGCAGCTTGCCTTGGATGTTCCTTAGGTTTTCGATACGAAATCGAAGTTCAACTCATGGAAAAAAGGGGCCTCGTTCCTTGTTTTGGGTTCCTTAGGTCAACGCCTCGACTGTACCATACCGTCACCCATTGCCTCGCTTCCGCCCTTGTGGGGCCTCCTGGGAGGCCCTCGCCCCCACGGCTGGATTCGCCTCGAAGTTCTGGTCAGAGCGCACCCCGGGAGAGGTCCTGGGCGCAGAGTCAACGCGCACAGTCAGGATGAGCAGCGTTCCAAGGCTACCCTTTTGCATCCTTGATCCCTCGGTCCATCCTTAGGGACGTTCGCATGGCTCGTTTGGATTCCTCTGATTCGATTCGATTCGACTTCGATGGCTTCCGATTCCGATTCAATTCGACTTGGGATTCCGATTTGGATTCTTTTTGGTGGCATACCAGCCTGCCGATTTCTGCCGATTCGACTTTTCCCGACTCGGCTGCCGATTTCAGCCGATCCGATTAATTTCGACCGCCGACCCGACTTCTCGATTCGATTCTGGGCTCTCCTGCGTTCGCTGGTCAACTTCGTTCGAATAACGTCGACGTGGCCCTCCGAGACCCTTGCGTCCTCACCGCGCATGCTGATTCTACGGTTGACTGCAGCGGCAGATCGAAGCCCACGAGCAGCCACGCGCGAGCCGTGCCCCTGCAGGTCAGACTCTCGGGGCGCACGGCCGGGGCCCCTCGCGCGGGCCGGGGATCCGGGAGATAGATTTGAGTCGGTCGTGTCCCTCTACAGGACGAATCTTCAAGAATAGTCCAAGGAAATAGTCTGGGCACGATCGTTTCATTGAATCGCTTCGCTCATTCCGCCGGCCCGTGATATGGCATCGCTGGTTTTTGTCTGTGTGTTCGTTGCCCATGTTGCGCTCTTGGGGGCGGGTGTCGTTCGGACGCGTTGCGTGGGGAGTTTTGATGGTGAAGCAGTTCCCTGGGGGTCGTCTCTCGATGGGGCGAAATAGAGTCGTCGTCAAGATGCTTCTTTGGGGGGCCTCTTGGGGTCTGTTGAGAGGCCGTTCGGGGGCGCCTGGGAGACATGTTTGAAGCCTTCTGGGGCTTCTTTTGGGCCTCCTGGGAGTCTCCTGGGGCCTCTTGGCGACATCTTGGGGCCTCTTGGAGGCCTCTTGGGGCCTCTTTGGGACCTCCTGGGCGCCTTCTGGGACGGAGGGCTCCATTTTTGAGTTCTCGGTATCCCTCCTGAGTCCCTCTTGGGCCCGTCTTGGGGCCTCTTGGTCCGTCTTGGGCGGCACTTGGGCCGTCTTGAGGGCTCTCTTGGGTCGTTTCGGCGCCGTCTTGGGAGCTTCGTGGGCCGTCTTGGAGCGGTCTTGGGGGCCTCTTGGGCCGTCTTGGAGCGTCCGGAAGCCGAAAAAGCCAGAACACAAAAAACATAGAAAAAACAAATGAAAATCAACGATTTTGGCCTCTTGGGGCTCTCTTCGGAGGCCTCTTGGAAGGCTCTTGGGGCGTCTTGGAGGCCTCTTGGGCTGTCTTGGGGGCCTTTTGGGCCGTCTTGGGGTCATCTTCGGCGTCTTCGAGCGCTCTTTGGGCGTCTCGGGGGCCTCTTGGGCAGTCTTGGGGGCCTCTTGGGGCACTCTGAGCGCGCTCTGGGGAGCCTGAGAGGCCGCACCCAGAAGGAAAACCATCTCTGAGTAGACTTGGTCGGGCGGCGGTCGGGGTACTTTTCGCCGGGGGACCCCCAGGGGCCGCCCCGCGCGCGCGAACTAGAAATACTGTTAATACTGTTAACCAGTTACCGGAGATCTTAGCACGCCCTGGCCCGTTGGGCCGGCGAATTATTATTTTTGACCGTGTTGATTCATTCCCCAACCATCTTGTGTTGGGTCCTCGTTTTGAAGAGACGGTGCCCTGCGTTCCTCTCCTCCTCCTCGCCGTCCTCCCCCTCCTCCCCCTCCCCCCTTCTCCCTGGCCTTTCGTGGTTCCGTAGGGAGCCCTTCCGAAGGTCCCAGTGAGACCGCCCGCATGCGTCCCGCACACCCAGTACAGCGTTTCGTGGCCCCCTCCTCCCTCCTCCCTGCGTGTCACCCACCCAGTACAGCGTTTCGTGGCCCCGTAGGGAGTCCCACGGAAGGTCCAGGTGGGACCGCCCGCATGCGTCCCGCACACCCACGTGGCCCCATAGGGAGCCCTACCGAAGGTCCCATTGGGACCGCCCGCATGTGTCCCGCACACCCAGTACAGCGTTCCGTGGCCCCATACACCCAATTTGGCATTTTCACAAACCTAGTACAGCGCTTCGTGGCCACATAGGGAGCTCCACCGAAGCCCCCAGTGGGACCGCCCGCATGCGTCCCCCCCACCCACACACACAAACACACACACACACACACACACACACACACACACACACACACACACACACACACACTTTGGCATTTTCACCTACCCAGTGCAGCGTTTCGTGGCCCACAGGGAGCTCCACTGAAGCCCCCAATGGGACCGCCCGCATGCGTCCCCCCCCACCCACACACACACAAACACACACACACAGACACAGACACAGACACACACACACACATACACATATACACACACACGTACACACGCACACACGCACACACGCACACACGCACACACGCACACACACACACACACACACGCACACACACACACACACACACACTCAATTCGGCATCTTTCACCCACCCAGTACAGCGGTTCGTGGCCCCAGTGGGAGCTCCACCGAAGCCCCCAGTGGTTCCGTCCGCATGCGTCCCGAAAACCTAATTTGGCATTTTCTTCCACCCAGTACAGCGCTTCGTGTCCCCATAGGGAGCTCCACCGGAGCCCCCAGTGGGACCGCCCGCATGCGTCCCACCCACACAGACACACACACAATTTGGCATATGTTCGCCCACCCAGTACAGCGGTTCGTGGGCCCATAGGAGCTCCACCGAAGCCCCCAGTGGGACCGCGCGCATGCGTCCCACACACCCACTTTGGCGTTTTCACCCACCCAGTACAGGGTTTCGTTGCCCCATAAGGAACTCCACCGACAGCCCCAGTGCTACCGCCCGCGTGCGCCCCCCCCCGCCCAGTGCAGCGCTTCGTGGCCCCATAGGGAGCTTCACCGAAGAAGATATTCACAACTGCAGTACCCACAACTGCATATGGTTGGGTCCTTCGCCAATATATATATATATATATATATACATATATATGTATAGATGTGTGTATTGGAATTTTTTTCCCCAAACAAATCTGCCTGTAGGGGGACATGCCCGACCTAAATATGGATCGCACCAGAGCGTCCCTGAGCGTTCTCACAGCGTTCCAGAGCGCTCTGGCACGGCCGCGATGCACGATATTATTTCCTCCAGAGCAGTCGGATCTCAGAGATCACTCGCTTTTCCTGGTCCGGCGTGTGTCCCAGGCTTGGCTTCGTCTCAGTGCAGGATTTGAGGGGTGCCCGTACCAGGAGCGAAAGAAGGACATACACGTACACGACTCCGCGTTGGTTTCGGGAGTCCGCACTGCGCACATGTTCGTATCACCCGGACGGTCTCGTGGATCGAGGGCCGTGTTCATGGACGTGGTTGGGCGCGTGCGTCCTTGGTGGGCTCCCTGCCGCAGCCACGGGAACCCCAGTAGTCTTGGCATCGCTCGGACGTGTGCATTTTTCTCTCGGCGAGGGCCATCGAGAAGCATCCTTGATCATTTGGCGCAAAAACACGCACGAAACCGAAAAACAAAAAACAGGAAATGGACGTCCGAGCGATGGCCAGTAGTCAGCAGGGGTGCCCGGCACTCCCAGCGCGGACCTGGACGGGCAGGGGCAGAGGGATGTTCGAGCGTGGCCGCAGGAGGGGGTTCGGCCAGGGCCGGTGCCGCTGAGTCGGGCCTGGGCCTCTACAGGGGGAGTGTCCAAAAATAATCCAAGAGTAGTCTGGGGACTATTGGTTAGTATTGTGCGACCATTGTGGAATATTCTTGGGGGGTTGTTTATTATGGTTCGTCGAAAATCCCCTTGTAGGGGGACACGCCCGACGTACACCGTGAGGGCGGGGCGGGCGGGGCGGCCGGTGCGGGGCGGGAAGCAGGATGCTGCCTTCACGAGAGGAAGCAGAAGCGTCACAAGCACAAGCTTCCCAAATCCCCTCGCGTTGTGAAACAATCACGGCGGGAGGTTGGTCCTAATTTTCGGCCTCCGGGGGCCCTTACCAGGCCTCGGGACCAGCAGAACACGACTCACGATGAGAAAGTGGTCCTGGGGAACGTCGACGTTATGAAAAAATCATGACGTCGGTGGTCTGGGCAGCCCAAACGTCATAACACACAAAGTTTAGGAGCTCTCTGCGGATTTCTTGGGTCGGCACCAGGACTGTCAAAGACGGCTCGGCGGCGAGCGAGGGGGTGAAGTGAGAAGGAAAAGGATTTCTAAGAAGGCGGCGGGGCTTCTCAGAAGCACCGCGCGCCTTCGGAGAAGTTTTGCCGCGTCTCTGGGGAAGGCTCAGAAGACTTCTCAGAAGCCCGGGTTCTTCCGCGCCTTCTGAGAAGGCCCGCCCTTTCTTATTTCCCCGGGTTCGCCGCTAAGACTCAGCATGCGATCGTTGTCTTATTCATGGTTTTGCCGGTCGGCGCGGGCCTTCGCACCTCTTCCCCTTCCCCCCCCCCATGGAGTATATCTTGGCTGTTTGTGGCGCCTGTTTCGAGCAGGTGGAGCCTCTCCCATAATTCGGACACGCTGCTGCAAACGGTCGCATGAAGCAGAGGTCCTAATCCAGAGTGGTCGACCTAAACGGTGTTTTGCTGATTTCGTGGACCGATTTCGTTCGTTTCGACCTCGTTTTGCAGCAGGGGCGGACTGGAGACAAAACGAGGGAGAACGGACACACAACGAAAACGAGAAGCACACTGCTTAGGTCGATCCCTGCCCCCCCCCCCCCCCTTCGCCCAATGCCGAGACGCCGAGCAGGAAGACGCTCGCCACGGAAAGCCTGCCGGGGCGTCGCCTCGAGGAGTTCACGAGGGCGTCGAACGTCTTGGGGGGGGGGGGGCCGAGGCCCTCCCCCTGGGGCCCAGCTCTCTTCCAGCTCCTTTTCCTCTACATCCTCACTCTGCTCTCCCCCTCCTCCTCCTCCTCCTCCTCCTCCTCCTCCTCCCTCCTCCCTCCTCCTCATCATCATCATCATCATCATCATCATCATCATCATCATCATCCTCATCCTCATCCTCATCCTCATCATCCTCCTCCTCCTCCTCCTCCTCCTCCACCTGCTCCTCCCAAGAGAGAGGATATAATAGACTATACATAAAGCAAGTAGTATGGTCAGCCCCCCCTCCCAGCAAAAGTACGGAAAGCTTGGGCCTCCCGATTCCCCTCTCCTCTTCCTTCTGTGAGGTCGTGTCGGCGTCCTCCCCCCCTCGCTTGGGAGATCTGCTCGCCCAGCGCGTCCCCAATTCCGCGGGCACGCGAGAGGGCCAACAGCTGCTCCCCCCGCACTGACCCTCAGGGACTCGTACTCACAAAGTAGCCAGCCTCCCTTATCAGGTCACCTCGGGGCTCGCCCCTTGTAGCTTCGGGGTATGCCCCTCTGCTGGCCCTAGTGAGAAGTCAGGGCTGTTGCACAACCAAATCGCAGGGGATTTTGCCAGTCGCGCGCAAGGCACCAGTGAAGGTGTTGACATTGATCCCCTTATGCGGATGTCCTGTCCTGTCCTCCTACTCCTCCTCGTCCTCCTCGTCCTCCTCTTCTTCCTCCTCCTCCTCCTCCTCCTCCTCCTCCTCCTCCTCCTCCCTCCGAATCCTCACTCTGCCTCCTCCTCCTCTTCAGCCCCCTCTGCGGGTCGGAAAACATCCGTGCCCCTAGCTCCCCAGATGCCTATTTCTCTCCGAATCGGGGGTTCCTAAATTCGATGCTCGTTTTTGTTTCGACCTCGCTTTGAAGCAAAGGCGGACTGAAGACAAAACGGGGGAGAACGAACACACAACGAATACGACAAACAGATTGTCTAGGTCGATCCGTGCCCCCCCCTGGAGTGGTTCACCGAAGGGCTCTGGCTCCTCCTCCTCCTCCTCCTTCTCCTCCTCCTCGTCCTCCTCCTCCTCCTCCTTCTGCTCCTCCTCCTCTTCCTTTTCCTCCTCCTCCTGCACCTCCTCCTTCTCCCCCCCCTCCTCCCTCCTCCTCCTCCTCCTCCTCATCCTCCTCCTCCTCCTCCTCTTCCTCCTCCTCCTCCTCCTCCTCCTCCTCCATCTCGTCCCCTCCCCCTCCCCACCTCCTCCTCCCGTCAAATCCTCATTCTGCTCTCCTCCTCCTCCTCCTCCTCCTCCTCCTCCGCCTCCTCTTCAGCCCCCTCTGCGGGTCGGAAGACGTCCGTGCCCCTAGCTCCCCAGATGCCCAGCTCTGTCCGAATCGGGGGTTCCTAAATTCGATGCTCGTTTGGGAACCTTCCTGGAGCCCACCTCACGGATCTGTCCCATCCCAGGTCGACCCCATTTCGATTCAAGTCCGGCTCAAATTCGACTCAGGTTCGACTCGAGGTCGGCTCGAATCGACGGACGTTCGACGCAGCTTCGACGCACGAGTGGAGCGAGTGACACATGGAAGGTCCCCAGAATGAACAGCCAGCCTAAAGGTACCCTTGGCCAAAAGTGCTCAGCATGTCGGTCAATTTCGGAGCCCCTGGGGACCCTGAGGGCCTCGTGAGGGGTGCTCCGGAAGCTGTGGGGGCCTCCTTGGGCCAGGTATACTTTTAGCAGTCCCAGGAGGGCCCGACGAATGGCCCCTGGACGCAGAAGTTAGAGACTGCCGGCGTTGGGCGCCACGGCTCTGCTGCCCCAATCAATCTTCAAACCTACCACCGTGGGTCCGACCAAGGCGGGGGTATCGGACGCCCCCTCCGGGGTTCACTTGGCTGCAGACGTCCTTGGAATTGAACCCCCCAGCCAGCGCTTCAATACAGTCAGGAACCTTGGCTTAGCGTGGCGTTCCGCTGGTTCTGGCCCACCGCGCTTCGGCGCGGCACGTCATGCCGCCCAGTCCCTATCAGCGCAAAAAGTAAGTAAACTGAGTGCGACCACAAGTATGACCGGAATCGAACATCGCAATGGTTTCGAACCAATCCGGTCACACTCGGACGTGTTCGGGCCAATTCGGGCGCCAGTTTCGATCACCCCTGGGCAGATTTCCAGAACACTTTCGGTCACAGCACCCCCCTGATAAAGACGAGGCCACGTTACAACAACTGCGAAGCTTACCCTTGCAGGTCCAATGGGCATTGGTGTATCGAAGAGGCCCCCCCGCTGGGGCTCACCTGGTTGAATTCGGACCCCCAGCCAGCGTTTCAATAATCTGACCTGCAGGCCCAGACCTGACGTCAGGCTTTGTTCTTGACGTCGATCCCAATGAGGTCTCGACCCATTCCCAGGGACAGGCTTTTCAGCCTGAGTCATTTCTTGACGGCCCCGGGCCCCGGAGGGGCCCCCGGAGGGGGCCCCCGGAGGAAAACGAGCTCGTCGTTATTTGTTCACGACGCGAGGACCGGGAGCGGCCAAAAAGGGGATAGTGAGTAGTGACTAGGGGTGCGTGGAAATCATGGCTGGGGTCATGCTATCTCCCGATATCTCATGGTCCCTCCTTCTTCTGTCACTTCACACACTGCCGCCCCCTTCGCCCGCGCACTTGCCTGGCAATGAGTTGCGACCCTCTCCCCCCCTACAGTCAAAACCGATGATAAGGATGGGTAACTCACCTTCCCAAGGGTACCCCTTGCATCCTTGCCTCCTCGGCCCATCCTTGACCCCATTTCGATGGGCCGCCCCGCTCGAAAAGCTTCGACCTGGCCGTCCAAGGGGCTTGCGCCCTTATCGCACATCCTTCCATCAGTTCGCACTGTATTGGACGCTCTCCCCTCGTCGAGCGCCCCCCAAGAGGGGTGGGGCCTCTGCAAGTGGCGGGGCTCGCAGGTGTGGCTGCTGCCCTGGGCGTCGGAGGCCGAGGCTCCTCTGAGCCTCGGGCGGCGAGCGAGGGGGGCGGAGGAGGCCTTTTCACAAGGCGGCGGCACCTGAAGCCCTCGCGCCTAATGAGACGCCTTCTGAATTTCCCGGGGGGCCTCCCCAGACCCCCGACGTAATGATTTGTCATTTATTACGTGGAGGCCGAAAATCAGGAGAAACCTTCCGTAACGATTGCTTCATTACCCGAGGGGATCTGGGTCAGAAGACTTCTCAGATAAGCCCCGGGGGGGGGGGCTTCCGAGCCTTCTGAGAAGGCCTTCTCCTTCTCGCTTTCTCCCCCGGGATCGCCGCCGCTCTCCCGCGTGCGCCCTCGCGGGGCCCAGCAGGGGAGCTCGACGCGGACTCGACGCTGCGGTCGGTGCTCTTCCGCCACGAGTGCCGCGCCGGCCCCACGCATCGCGCGGGCCCCAGGGGCGGGAGGAGCCAGGGGCCGACCACGAGGGGGTGGAGGGTTCCTCTTAAGGGTTGAGGCGACCCGTCCTCCTCCTCCTCCTCCTCCTCCTCCTCCTCCTCCTCCTCCTCCTCCTCCTCCTCCCTCCTCCTCCCTCCTCACTTCCCTCCCTCACTTCCCCCCTCCCTCCCCTCCTCCTCCTCCTCCTCCGCCTCCGCCTCCTCCTCCTCCTCTTCCTCCTCCTCCTCCTCCTCCTCCGCCTCCTCCTCCTCCATCTCCTCCTCGCCCTCTCCCTCCTCCACCTCCTCCTCCTCCTCGGGTCCCCTACGGCCCCGGGGGGAACCGTGCAGAGGGTGGTGGTGGCCAGGGGGCGGTGGAGGTCATGGCCCGAGCCACGACCTATTTCTCCAGATCTCATGCAGGGCTCGAGCTAAACGGTGTTTCAGCTATTTCTTTGGCCGTTGTCTTTGTGATCCCGTTTCGCGGCAAAGGCAGATCGAAGACAGAACGATGGGACACGCAACCACAGCGAAAACGAAAAACATTGTTCAGCTCGAGCCCTGATCTCATGGCGACTTTTCTCATGTCGATGCGGTCCCTGGCCCCCCCCCCAAGACGCGCGCATTCCTCGGGCCATGATTTGCTAGCCCACCTCGAGGACGCCCCTCTCCATTGAACGCGCGCCGTGGAAAAATAAGGATTGGCTTCTGGTTCACCGTTTTCGGCCTCTGGAGGGTCCTCACCGGGCCCCATGGACCGTCAAACATCGACTCGGGATGGAAAAGTGGTCCCGGGAAAAGGGTCGGGACTTACGTGCACCGCGCGTCTAGGGCGGGAGGGTTCAGGGGCAGCGTCAGGTGGGATAGGCTCAGGGTGGCACTCATCGACCCCCAATCGCCCATCATCGCCGATACATAGGGGCCCGCAAGCCCACCCCGCCCAACGTGCAGTTTCGCAGTTCGAGGCCCATCGTCGATGCATCTGCGATGCCTCGCCGATTCCAGTTCGATGGTCATCCCCTGAGCCGGTCCTCCATCCCAGACCCCCGACGTCATGATTTCTTCACAACGTCGACCCCGAGAGTTCTCGATTCATTCCCCTGGACCTGTTTCCCATCCTGAATCGTTTTTTGAAGGTCCCGAGGCCCGGTAAGGGCCCCAGAGGCTGAAAATAGCGAAACCCCCCACGTCGTGATTGTTTGTTTCATGACTCGAGGGGGTTCTGGGATTCTCACGGGCTACCTCAAGCCTCAAGGAGGGCGGGTGGGCAGGGCTCCAGGACTGGTGGTCGACATTTGAGCGTCTTGTTGGTGCTGAGTTGGCCTCGCCGCCTGGCCGTGTGAGCGGGGTGGCGCCGCGAGACGCCGACCGGATATGCCTCCTGGTGGCCCGGCTCCCGGCTTGGGCGCCTTTCTCCAACAGGGCCCTCTCTGTCTCTCTCTCTCTCTCTCTCTCTCTCTCTCTTATATATATATATATATATATATATATATTTATACACATCTACTTGCACTGAAGGGGTCCTAGCGGAGATTGAAGGATTTGGCCAAAGTTCCCCGCCGATTTTGGTGGCAGGCTGGGTTCCCGGGTTCCCGGGTTGATTTCGGAGGGCGGCGAGGTTCCCGGTTCCAGGGTTCCTGGTCGATCTTCTTATCGGTCGGTCTTACCATCGATCTCATTATCGACTTATCGATCGATCTCACAATCGATCTCATTATCAATATCACAAGCGATCTCACTAGAGATCGCATGAGCGATCTCGCGAGCGATCTCATTATCGATCTCATTGAGTCGATTTCACACTCGGTCCCACGATCAACCTTACAATCGTCCTCACTATCGATTACACTATCGATTCCATTATCGATCTCACAATCGATCTCAAGATCCATAGTATCCATCAAATCATCCACTGATTGGGTTTTCGCAGGTGTAATCTATCTATATATATATGAGAGAGAGGGAGGGAGAGAGAGAGAGAGAGAGAAACAACAAAAAGGAGTGAGAGAAAAGGAGAGAGAGAGCGAACAGAGAAAGGAATATAGAGAGAGAGAAACAAACAACAAGTGAGAGATAGAAGGAGATAGAGAGCGAGGGAGAGAAAGAGCGAGAGAAAACAAAACACAAAGCAACAAAGTCAGCGGCGCAGGCGTACCTGGAGCAACATCCAGGTGACTGGACCCCCCTTGGCAGGACCGCGGCCCAGACGGCCTCCAGACGGCCCCAGACAGCTCCAGACGTCCCGAAGACGGCCCCCCAAACCAAGCCCCCCAAGAGGCTCCCAAGAGGTTTCCAAGAGATGGGGGGCCCGAAAAAATATACACCACCACCGCCTCCCTCCCCAAGTCCCTCTCGCTGGAAAATCCCCGTAGCCATTTTGGCTCAAGCCATTTGAGCTCAAGACGCTTTGGTTCAGCCCGCCCCCGCCGGCGCAGGCCGCGGTTTCTTTGCTTCAATCGGCCCGAAACCCCTACCGCGATGGCCCGCCTGGTGCTCGCGGCCGCCGCACTCCTGCAGGCCACCGCTGATGCCCCCGGGTGCGGAGAAATCTTCACCTGGTGGGATTCTGTCGGCCCCGTCAGCTGTGACATCGGATGCTGACGGAAAAAGGATGAGAACTCGAATTGCGGCGAATCGGACTCTTGTTGCCTCTGGTACAGGAATAGGGTCCAGGTTATTTCGAACGCCCGCGATGGGAAGGAGGCCAAGGAGGTCTTCGCAACCGATTCCAACGACCCAGATGCAGTGAAGGACCTGATCTGTGAGCAGGCGCTCGGCGACCTGTACAAGGAGTGCCCCCACTGCAAGGACGGCGAGGAGAAGTGCGCCCTCGGCGACGGGAATCATGACACCAAGAAAACCAGGCTGTACTCTGTGATGGACGGCCTGCCGTTGGCAGGGCAGCGGTCTCTCGCGAGCGTTGCGACGATCGGCCTGGGAGCGATCGGGGGAGCCGCGGTGCTCGCAGGTGCCGCATTGGCCTTCAGGCGCTGTGGCGCCCCCTCCGAGCTGGCGGGTGTCTCCGCGAACGAGGCCGCATGGGAGGGCCAGGGCGCCCCGATCATGGCCTCGGAGTCCTGATCAGCCCCGGGGCACACTGACCAGGCGCGGCCGATGACCGAGCGCCGCGAGATCCTGGGCCTCGGGCCCTGGCGGTGCTCAAAGCAAGCGCCGCCCGTAGCTGAATCTTCTCGCCCGGGGCCCCAAGAAGAACTTCGAGGGCGCATCCGTGCTTTCGCAGCGCGAATTTTTCGCACGTGGTTTGTGCTTGCGCTTGCGCTCTGGTTTGCAACGCGTGATTTCGCAACACCAATGTTGCGCGCCACGTGGTTTTGCAACGCCAATTTTGTGAAGTTTTCAGAGTTAGCCTGACGAAGAATCCCTCTCGCTGGAAATGGGAGAGAGGAGGAATCGACGCGGTGGTGGTGTATATTCTTTGGGCCCCCAACCCAGACCCCCGACGTCGTGATTTTTTCATGACGTCGACCCCCAGAGGTCCCGACCCTTTCCCCGGGACCGGTTTCGCATCCTGAGTCGTTTTCTAACGCTCCCGAGGCCCGGTGAGGGCCCCTGGAGGCCGAAAACGAAGGAAAACCTTTCGTCATGATTTTTTCATTATTCGAAGGGGGTCTGGGAAAGAGACCCCCAGGAAGTCAACGCCCGTAACGCCCAACGGCCCGTCCGAGGCCCCCACGCGTCCGGGGTGCTCCCCGCGGCGCGCAGCCGGCCGGATGTGCCCGGAGGCCTGTCTGGGAACATCGAGCCGACGGCACCACGCAGATAGGTGATGAGTTCAGTGTGGCTGGGGGTCAGAGATCGAGCCCGACTTTAGAAGGCGTTCAGTTGTGCTCTCGTGGTCGACGAAAGGCCACGTCAAGTTGTTAGGCCACGTCAAGCTGTCAAGCATCGTCATCATCGTCATCATCATCAGCATCATCATCATCACTGATGATGATGATGCGGATGATGCTGATAATCGTCATCAAAAAGATGTTCTGACGAATGGCTTCGATGATAGGGGATGGTTATGGCGATGGTGCTGTGTGCGATGGCGATGATGGCGATGCTGCAAGTGATGCTTATGATGATGATGATGATGATGATGATGCTGGTTGTGGTGGTGATGATGAGGACGATGAGGATGAGAATGTTGATGATTATTCTACGCGAGTTTGACGTGACGGCATGGCGAACGGCATTAAGCCAACGATGCATCATGATGTCGTTGTTGGTGAGGTTGGCGATGTAGGTGGCGAGGCTGAGATCGTGATGATGACGACGACGGTGATAACGATGGTTATGGTGATGAGGATGATAATGATGCTGATGCTGTTGATGATGATGACGATGGTGGTGATGAGGCGGAAGTGGCTGATGATGAGGCTGATGACGGTGAGTATGATGATGCATACGATGATGATGAGGTTGTTGATGATAATGAGGGTGTTGATGATGAGGATATTGAAGCTGATACTGCTGATGCTGATGCTGCTGCCGGTGCTTCCTGCTGCTACTCATGATGATGTCCTTGGTCATGATGGCGATGCTATTGCTGATGATGATTGCGAAGATGAGAATGATGATGCTGCTGATGATGATGATGGTGACGATGATGATGACGATGATGACGATGATTCTGATGATGATGATGCTCCTATAGCGACGAGGGCCAGTCACTCTGCCCAGGAAGGACGTGGTGATGTCTTGCAAGAGTTCGTATCCCGTGGAAGTTGCCCCGCCCTGGCCAGAGGCGAGACCACGGGCGATGCCAGCGGCCCTGCCCTGCCTCGTGCTCCGGTAAATTCGCATCGAGGGGGAAAAGAGGGAGTCGGCCGTCCACGAGCTGACTCATCTAGACCTCCTAAATGGAATCGGAGTAGATGGGGTCGGAGGATCGCGCCGCATCGTTGATGCATCGCCGAAGCGGCTCGATGTGGGGCCCCATTTGCTTCGCGTCGACGTCGCCGATGCATCGCCGACGTCGACGATACATCGGCGGTGCATCGCCGATGTATCGCCGATGTATCGGCGGTGCGGCGAGACCTTGCGAACCCATCTACTCGGACCCCATCTATGAGGCCTCTCTTAACTCAGGGGGCTCAGACAGAGGTCCACAGGTTGGGTAAACCAGTCTGAGGTCTGCCGAGGTCCCGTTACTTCGAGAGTGCCAGAGCCTGGCGGGCAGTCGTTCCCCGGTCGGTCTCGTTTCGGGGCTGCTGTCGAGATCAGCCGGCGCAGAGTCGAAACGCACCAGAAGATTGACATGACGTCGACTGGAGTGGACTCTGGACTGAAGTAGACTGGGAAAGACTGTGGTGGACTCTGCCCCACTTTATTTTACTCTACCCTATCCTACTCGACTCTACTCTACCAACTATCCTTCTCTGCCGTGCTCTTTCTACCCTGCTCTACCCTGCTACGTACTATGCCTTGCACCTTCTCTACCCTAGTAATTTCCTACCCGACTCTGCTCCGATTCGACTTTGCTCTGTCTTTTTCGTCTACTCTATTCTCTTCCAACAAAGGCTCCACGCTATC
Organism: Prorocentrum cordatum; assembly: GCA_963575745.1. Classification (NCBI taxonomy): domain Eukaryota; class Dinophyceae; order Prorocentrales; family Prorocentraceae; genus Prorocentrum; species Prorocentrum cordatum. The sequence continues at coordinate 184,363 of CAUYUJ010009935.1, forward strand.
GTCTACCCTTCCCTTGTTCTGCCTTGCGCTGCTCGACATTGTTCTACCCTACCTTAACCCATTTTTGTCTACTCTACGTTACTCTACTCATTTTCTAGCATACTCAGTCTTAGTCTCCTCTACTCTGGCCCTCTCAATATGAAACTTACAGTCTGATATACTCCATGCATCGACTTAACTGTGGTCCAGCCTACTCCCGTCTACTCAAACTTTACTCCTGCCCTTTTCTAGTCTACTCAGCCCTACTTCTACAGTATTCTAATCACTTCTGGTGAACCATTTACCCTAGTCTGTTCGATCCTACTCTAACGTACTCCTGCTCTCCTCTGTTCTCTTCTACGCTTTTCGATTATAATACACCATTTGCACTACGGCATTCTAACCTGCTCCGCACTACTTTTACAAGCTGTACTTTACTTTACTCTATTATACTCTACGCTACGTTCTTAATGTTCTAGCCTGTTCGACCGTCCTCTACTCTGCTGTTCTCTACTCTCATGGTTTCCCTACACGATTTTACTCGAACTGACTCTAATATGATCTACTCTAGTCCGTTCTACTCTACTCTGAACCGCCCTCTTCTAGTATATTCTACTCTAATGTAGTCTGCCTTAGTCGTCACTGCTTCTTAGATTACCGATTTGTTGACGACTGCCGGGGAATAGTCACAGGTGGCGGTTGCAACAGCAGCAGCAGAGGAAGCCGTCGCAATAGCACCGAAAGTCATTGCAGTCGCAGAGGAAGCCGTTGCAGGAGTCGAGGAAGCTATTGCAACAGCTGGGCCGTGGACGGGAAACGTACAGGGGGGGTGGTCATCACTGGACCTGCTCTCTACTCGCTGGACTAGGACCCCTGTAGACAAATCAATGTGGAGAACAGGTACCACCCTTCCGTTCTTTTTTTAACAAAAGAAAAAGGTACCACCCCTCCGTTCCTCATCGACTCCGCCGCCTCCATCATCCCTTTTTCCACCTCATCGCACTGAGCATCCGTGCCCCTTTTGGCTCAAGGTGTCTGCTTCCGCTGGGGGTGAAGTGCATACCACTGGCCCGCGGTCATTCCCTGCTGGGCGCGCGCGGGGCGCGTCGGCGCGTGGCTGCCGGCGGCAAGAAGGTCGAGCGGCGGGGCGATAGCAACCATCGTGGCCATGATGCTGAGCGTGCCAGTGCTCGTCCTGAGCCTCGTCAGCGGCCCCCTTCTCCCCAAGTTTTGTGGTTGTGATGAGGGGATGCGATGGTGATGTTGATGAGGAGGAGGAGGATGAGGATGACCATGAGGATGATGAGGATGATGAGGATGATGAGGATGATGAGGATGATGAGGGTGAGGGTGAGGATGATGGTGATGATGCTGATCATGCTAATGATATTGATGAAGATGATGCTGATGGCGATGATGGTGGTGATGATGATGCTGATGATGATGGTGATGATGATGATGCTGATGATGCTGATGATGATGATGCTGATGATGATGATGATGATGGCAAGTCTGCGGGGGACAAACCCGAATCTGGGGGTGACGAGCCCTGCAAGGACGACTACATCTGCCAGGTCGTGCTGGCCCAATTGGCCGCCTCGAGATCCCCTCATCGCTGAAGTCAAGGCCGTCGTCTGCCTCTCAGGCGAGGATCAGACCAGGCATATTGGGGACCAGCTTGATGAGCAGGCCGAGTCGTCTGCGAACATGCGGGACATGTTACGTCATATTTTCAAGTTCGCTGGAGCTGCAGCCGATAATATAAGCGCCGACAAGCTGGACTCCTCACGCTACGTCTCCCAGAACAGCCTGATGTTTATGGCAATCGGATCGGTGAGGGTGAACACCGCATCGACGAGCACGGCACCGCCCTAGTCAACGCCCGAAAAGGAATCAAAGGACCCCGTGCTGCACTGACTCTGGTCAAGGCACAGCCTCCCAAGCCTCCTACCAGAGGGTCCCAAGCTACTCTCTGGGAGTCCTTCGAGGTGGTGCTGGGGCTGCTCGTCAGCGCCAAGCTCTTCCACCTCCTCTTGCGGCGCGAGGTGCCCAGCTGACCGCCGCCGATTTCGCCGAGAAGGTCCTCGCCCCATGCTCCTGGTGGTGTGCTTGCGTGGTGAGATTGGTCCGACCAGGTCTTTTCTATCAAGACGAGCGTCTGTTGCCCCTCATGGCAGATGGTCGGGCGAGATGCGGTTGCTCAACGCATGTTTGACTTTGCGAGCCTTCACATACCCCGTGACGGTCGCTGACGCATGGAACACGCCAGACCACTGCATCCGATGTGCAAACTGCCTCGTGGCATCGGCTGCCCCGACCAGCCAGACCGATTGCAGCGCGGCCTGGAGCGCCCCATCATGCGTGAGTTCGCGGCTCTGTGCCTTCTCCGCTGCCTCTCCCGTCCTCCGCTCCGCGCCCCGGGCGCGCTCGGCGCCGCCGTCCGTCTTCGAGGGCGCCGCGCGCATGGTCAGGCACTGCGCCCGCGTCATCATCTCCCCCAGCCCTCTCTTTGTGGGGTGCGGGGCAAATGCCTGATGCATGGTCTGTCGGCGCCTCGGGGCGGTCGCCCGTTCCCTGCCCGATGAACAGACAGCTCCGTCACCCGACATCGACGCTCCTTTCATCGATGGCATCTTCCGCGGTGCGGATCACTTCTGTCCGCGGCGTGGATCATCCCGAGACTCACGCGCTGCAGCGCGCGCGACGACTTCGTCGTTCGGTTTGAGAGGCGGCCTGCGACTGGGCTTCCGTCTGGTTGTTTACGTTATTCCATGGGAGGTTTGCGGCAGTTGGATGGAAAGGTGAGTCGGTTACATCATTGCGCTGCGACATCTTCTCGCCGCCGTTCGCAGCGCCGGGGCGGAGTGGCTTGGAGCGGGAGAACACGACGCAGCAGAGGTGCGTCGTCAAGCTTGGCCCAGCTCGCATGTTCAACGTTCACGTCTTCAACGCTTTCTCGCACGCCCTCGGTCTGGCTGTGAGCAGGACAGGACCTTCGCAGCCGCGTTGCGCGCACAGGAACACAGTCAATTATTTGCCGAACGACCTGGCGTTGGTCGAAAAGCGCCCACATGAGAGCGCGGCGTCTCGGGGTGGCATGCTCAGCTTTTGTCGCGCCCTAAACCTCGTCTTTGTCATCATCTTCGCCTCGGCAGCAGTATCGAGCGCGCGATGGACCTCGACCCTCCGACTGACTTGCCCAATGGCTCCATTTCGTCCCGGGACGAGTCCCATCCTGATGCCGAGGCCGACAGACATGTGATTGCTCTTCGCGACCTCTCCTCCTCCTCCTCCTCCTCCTCCTCCTCCTCCTCCTCCTCCTCCTCCTCCCTCCTCCTCCTCCTCCTCCCTCCTCCTCCTCCTCCTCCTCCTCCTCCTCCTCCTCCTCCTCCTCCTCCCTCCTCCTCCGCCTCCTCCCCCTCCTCCTCCTCCTCCTCCTCCTCCTCCTCCTCCTCCTCCTCCCCTCCTCCTTCTCCCCTCCTCCTCCTCCTCCTCCTCCTCCTCCTCCTCCTCCCGACAGCTCCTGATGTTCGGGTGTTGCTAAAAGTGCCCCTGGCTCAAGGACCCCCCGGATGCCCGGGGTGGCCCTGACGGCCTCCAGGGCACCCCCTCACGAGGCCCAGGGGGCCCCCCCCTCCTCCTCCTCCCCCTCCTCCTCCTCTTCTTCCTCCCCTCCTCCTCCTCCTCCTCCTCCTCCTCCTCTTCCTCCTCCTCCTCCTCCTCCTCCTCCTCCTCCTCCTCCCTTCTCCTCCTCTTCCTCCTCCTCCTCCTCCTCCTCCTCAAAATGGTGCGAAAAGCTGGGGGCACCTTGAGCCAGGGGCACTTCTAGCAGCACCCCGAGATGCTCTGGCGTTCGGCGAGCTCCACGACCGCGCGGCGCCTCGTCGAGGGACAGCTCGCCGCTCGGAGCCCTGCGCCCGCCTGACGCCGTGGCCGGCGCGGACTTGGAGCGCTGGCTCGGGCCCGCTTCGGCTGCGCCGACCCTGCGCGCGGGCAGGCGCGCGCGGTTCTTCTTCGGAGCGGTTGGTCTTCGGAGAAGAAGGAGGAGGAGGAGGAGAAGGAGGAGGAAAAGTAGGAGGAGGAGGAGGAGCAGGAGGGCCCTCTTGCTCGGAGCGGTTGGTCACCCCAGCGCAGAGGCAGGCGGCCTGAGTCGGAGTTTCAGGTCGCGCCACCAGCACAGCCGCAGCAAGCAGCCACTCATCCGGGCGATGACGAGAGTTCGGCGCCATTCGGCGCCATTCTGCTGTCTGCGATTTCCCTCGCGACGTTGGCGTCGTCTGCGCCGAAGCAGCCGACGCGCAAAGGGCATCTGCTGAGCTCGTTGCTCCTGCCTCTTTTGAGCTTATTATGCGCCTGGCGTCACTCGCGCCGGCGGCTCCTGATCGCGATGGCGACGGAAGCGGAATTGCACCTCACGTTTGGCCTGATGGTGTTGGTGTTATCATGTTGCTGCTGGCGCCCCATTTCCCGGCGATGTACCGTTTCTGCGTGGCTTAAGCAAACGTTTTGTCGATCTCGCAGCTGTTCCCGCTGCGTCGCGACGGCGGCGCCCCCCCTGCTGAAGTCACGCCCCTGGCGCATAGTGATGACGATGATGAGAATGATGATGGTGATAGTGATGTTGATGATGAACTTGCCGTCCTCAACCTTGACCTGCAGTTGCTGCAGCATGGTGTCGCGCCAGTGCTCGCAACTGTTGTTTTGGTCGGAGTGCGGGTTCTTTGTCGGCCTGTCTCGCGCGGACTGGCGCGCGCGCCCGCCCGTCTTCCTGCGATGGGCCGTCCTCCGCCGCGCAGCATCGAGATCGCGGGGCGCCCGGCGCGTTGTGCGTCGCCAACCACCTCGTGGGCGCTGCGGAGCCATGGCTCTGCATGTCCAATGGCGAAGTCTGCCTTGCCCTCGACGAGCGCAGCGACGAGTGCGCGCCGCGCGTGGTCTTTGCTACTCTAATTACGTGCCTCGCGCGGTCGAGCCCGGGATGAGAATCTCAGCGTCGCGCGCGCGCGACTGTCTGACTCTCTTGCGAGGCGGTCTTGTCTCGCACTGGCAACGCATGGATGACGAACCAACAACACGCACCCATACCCATAGAGGGGTCGGAGAGGGCTATGGCTGCGTGTTGTCGGAGGGGGGTCCCCGCTCGAACGGGAGCGTTCCCCAGGGTCCGACAACCCGCACCCCTACCCATAGCCAGTTCTCCTCCCAACGACCCCCCTATGGGTATGGGTGTGTGTTGGTCGTTCGTCACATGGAGGCCATGTCGAGCTCCTTGCGTGCCAGGTTTGGAAAGCGCTGTGGACCTCCGCGCAGAGGCCTCGGGCCTCGGAGATCGGAGGCGGCGCGTGGACGCCGCGGGCGCGCTCGAGCCAACGAGATCACCGATCCTGCAATCTCGCCACAGCGCGCGCAGCGGCCACATTTCGGGAGGAAAAGACACACACAGACACAAGGAATCCACGATTTCCCAGTAAATGTGGGAACATATGGGAAGTGGGCGGGAAGACAGAAACCCAGAAAATATGGGAAAATATGGGGGGTCATTTTATTTGTGTGTATTTATGTATGTGTCCTGGGGCCCCTTGAACATTCCCCCCCTTTCTGGACCACGTGTTTCGCCCAGTCCTCCCGCCGATGAGCAACGAGGACCTGAGAGCTAAAACCTAGGCATGGGCTCGAATGCCCAGATATGGCACGAGCTCCGGCGACGGCAGTCGCATTGCCTGACAGCGGGCGCTTGGGGATCGGTCGCTACGGGAAGACCCCCAAGACGGTCTCGATGGTGGCAGGGGAAATGATGGTGATCCTTGCCGATGCGGTGCTGATCGGCGCGCTCCATAGATTGTACGAGTGGTCCAGTTTCGTAAGCATGGTGGTTATCCTTCCTCGCCTGGCGGCTCTGCGCGTGGCAAACGTATGGGTTGCGAGGCCATCGGTGAACAAATGGCCAACGTGGAAGCGATCCCCGAGAGGATTCAGGCAGCCGCGCAGCCCTCCAAGGCATCGGGATGCGACGGTTGCACTCGGCTTCAAGGCGTTTCTCGCGCGCTGCTGAGAGCAATGGGCGCCGCGCATCGCGCTCCGAGACGACCGTCTCGACTCGTGCCAGCATTGGCTATAGTGGCGCACCCAGCTCGCGAAGGCCCAGCTGCTGCTTGCAGAGCACGGCCATGTCTTCGAGAGTGCTGGCGATGGTGCGTGCTCCGATGTCCTTGCCGCGCTGGTTGAAGAGCTCTGCGCGGCTGCTCGGCATCGTGTTTCTGAGCAGGGGGAGCTGCGCATTTCGTATGACAGACCGCTTACTCACGACCAACGAGATGGTGAGCTGGTCAGTTGGCGCTCTCTCTACACACGTCGTCGTCGATGGCACGTTTTCGCGCCGTTCCCAGGCCCTCGTCTGATCGCGGCCGTGGAGGCGTTCGTTCTTCTGTGGCTGGGGGGGCAGGAGATTTACACCCCGCGCCCCCCGAGTGGTGGGTTCTTTTCCATGCATGGCTCCCTTGCGCATCTGGCAGGGAACTACGCGGGGAGCGCAAACAGCTGCACCATGGCAGGCGCCATGACTTTCGTCAGCGACCGTGAGATACACGCCGAAGATCACAAGCACCCCGGCCTCCCTGCCGACGCTGCCACCGCCTCCGACATGTTCGAGGAGGGCGCGGCAGCTCCCGTTCGCGCGGGCGCGCTCGACGGTCGGGGCGCAAGGAGACCTGCGTTCTCCTCACACCGGGCTCCTCCCGCCGACCACCCCGTCTCCTGTTCGCTCGGTGCTGTCTCTTCCCCCCCCCCCGCATTGTCGCCGTCCTTACTGTCGTCGTCGCCGCTGCCGTCGTCGTCGTCGTGGGTCGCTGTCGTCGTCGTCGTCGTCGCCGCCGCCGCCGTCGTGGTCGTCGTCATCGTCGTCGTCGTCGGCGTCGCTGTCGTCGAGCGCCTTCGTCGTCGTCGTCGTCGTCGTCGTCTTGTTCACCGTCGTCGTCGTCATTGTCGTCGTCGTTGTCGTCGAACGACGTCGTTGTCGTCGTCGTCGTCGTCATTGCCGTCGTCGAGTGCGGTCGTCGTCGTCGTCGTCGTCGTCGTCGTCGTCGTCGCCGTCGTCGCCGCCCGCCCGCTCGGTGCTGCTACCTCCTCGGCCAGATCGGGGCGGGCGTCGAGGTGCAGCCCGGGGAGCCGGCCGAGGCTGTTGGGCGAGCGCGCGATGGCCGCGGGGAGCGGCGGCGAGTGCCGACGTCCCGGGAAGAGAGGATGACGATGGGGAGGGCGGGGGGGGGGAGGGATGGTTTGGAGGGCAGGGGAGGAGCAGGAGGAGAAGCAGGAGGAGGAGGAGGAGAATGATGATGATGATGATGATGATGATGATGATGATGATGATGATGATGAAGATGATGATGATGATGATGATGATGATGATGATGATGATGATGATGATGATGCTGATGATGCTGATGATGGTGGTGATGATGATTATGATCATGATGATGATGGTGGTGGTGGTGATGACGATATTGCTGCTGCTGATGCTGATGCTGATTATGATGCTGATGATGATGATGCTGATGATGATGATGATGATGATGCAGCTGGTGCTGCTGATGATGATGATGGTGGTGATGATGATGATGATGACGATGCTGATGATGACGATGATGATGGTGGTGGTGATGATGCTGATGATGCTTATGATGATGCTGCTGATGATGAGGATGAAGATGAGGATGAGGATGAGGATGAGGAAGAGGATGAGGATGAGGATGAGGATGAGGGTGATGATTATGATGAAGATGAGGATTGAGGATGAGGATGAGGATGAGGATGAGGATGATGAGGACGATGATGAGGAGGATGAGGATGAGGATGAGGATGAGGATGAGGATGAGGTCGAGGATGCGGATGAGAAGGATGAGGAGGAGGAGGAGGAGGATGAGGATGAGGATGATGGTGATGATGCTGATGCTGATGCTGATGCTGATGCTGATGATGATTAGGAGGAGGAGGAGGAGGCGGAGGAGGAAGCGGAGGAGGAGGAGGAGGAGCCGCAGGAGGAAGCGCAGGAGGATGCGGAGGAGGAGGAGGAGGAGGAGGAGGAGGAGGAGGAGGAATAGGAGGAGGAGGAGAAGGGAGGAGAGGAGGAGGAGGAGGAGAGGAGGAGGAGGAGGGTTGAAGCATGAAGATGAGTAGGAGGAGGAAGCGCAGGAGGATGAGGAGGGGGATGAGGAGGGACAGGAGGAGGAGCAGGAGGAGAAGGAGGAGGAGGAGGGGGAGGAGGAGGAGGAGTGAGTAGGAGGAGGAGGAGGAGGAGGAGGAGGAGGAGGAGGAGGAGGAGGAGGAGGAGGAGGAGGAGGAGGAGGAGGAGGGAGGAGGAGGATTGAGCGGGATTGAGCGGGCCAGAACGGATCACGGCGCCCTACGGTTCCGTGTCGTGGGAGGGTCGGGCCGCTTCGGGCCGTCCACGAGCCGAGCCAGACCTCTAGGAGGAAGCCCCGATATGGGGGGGGGGGTGCTGCAAGTTTCTCGCACGAGCTGATCTCTACACTGCAGCCGAGGGTGGCCCGCCCGAGCCCAGCGGCAGCAGACCCAGCTGTGGTTGCCGACGTCGGGCTCCCGCTCCGCCTCCCGCTTCTCACCGGAGGCTTGCCATTGAGCTCCCGGTGGATTGCAACCCTGCCGTGCACGGCTGCTCCCTTGCCATTCCGCACGTGAGCTGATCCCAGCGCTGTAGTTGGTGACATGCCCGTCCGACCGTTGCGGCAACAGCATGCGCTGCCTTTGCCTGGGTTTGCGCACGACCCGATCCCCGCACTGTAGCAACAGTCGAGACTGGGGCTCCAGCTTCGCCTCCCACCTCTCGCAGTGGTGTCGGAGCTGCCGTTGCCCTTCTTCTCGCACGATCTGTCCCCAGCGTTGTAGCTGATTCCGCTGCTCGCGCTGGCCCCAGCGTTGCCCTGATCCTAGCGCTGCAGCTGAGGACGTCGTACTCCTAGCGGCCACCAGCGTCCCTCCTTGTCTGTTGTAGCTGATGGCGTTGGGCTCGACCGTCGTCTCACTGCGTCTCTATGACGGGTTTGGTCTCCAGCTTCGCCCCCCACTTCTCGCAGGAAGTTGCGTCGCCCGAGTTTCTGCCGCCCTTCTCGCACGAAACTGCTCTCAGCGGTTCGCCCCGATCCCCCGCGCTGTAGCTGATCGTGTCGGGTTCGGACTTCGACTCCCAACTCTCACATAATTGTACTTCGCGCAGTGGTGTGGGATCCGTGCCGCTTTCATCCGCGCCCAGCCGTGGCGACGAGGGGGGGAGGGAGAAAGGCAGAGGGTGGATGGCAGGGGCTGGGAACCGCGCCGACTCCTCCCGCCTCTCGCGGGTGACGTATGGCTCCGACTTCGCCTCCCTCTTCTCGCATCGCCCTCTCGCACCGCACGGCACTGTTTTCGCAGCGCCAGCGCCCGCTGCCACTGCGAGTCCCCTTCTCTCACAGGTTGCCCCCAGCGTTTCTGATCGTGGCCCGCCCGCGCGTCTCGCAGCGCCAGCTTCGGCTGTCATTGCGCGCCCCCTCTCTCGCACGGGCTGCTCCCAGCGTTGTGGCTTATCGTGGCCCACCCGCACGTTTCGTTCAGCGCCAGCGTCGGCTGCCACTGCGAGTCCCCTTCTCGCACAGGTTGCTCCCAGCGTTTCTGATCGTGGCCCACCCGCACCTTTCCCGCAGCGCCAGCGTCGGCTGCCACTGCGCACCCCTTTTCTCGCACGGACTGCTCCCAGCGTTGTAGCTGATCGTGGCCCGCCCGCGCTCTTCTCGCAGCGCCAGCGTCGGCTGCCGCTGCGCACCCCCTCGCTCGCACGGACTGCTCCCAGCATTGTAGCTCATCGTGGCCCGCCCCGCACGTTTCGCTCGGCCTGCCTCCGGCCTCTCGCACACCAGCCAGAGCCTGCTGCCATTGCTCGCCTTTCTTGCACGCGCTGGCTTCAACGCTGTAGCTGAGGACGTCGGGCTCTAGCTTCATCTCCGTGTCCAGGAGCCTAGCCAGAGCCTGCTGCCACTGCCCGTTCTTCTTACACGCGCTTCTTTGGGCGCTGTAGCTGAAAACGTCGGGCTGTGTCCCTACTCTTCCGCTCGCGGAGCCGGGCCAGAGTCTGTTGCCACTTCTCGTCTTCCTCGCACACGCTGGTTTCAGCAATGTAGCTGATGAAGGCGTCGGGCTCCTGCACTTTGTTGCCAGCGTGCTGTGCGGCATCACTGGTGTTCGCCAGGAGAAGGAGGATGAGGAGGAGGAAGAGGAGGACGAGGAGGAGAACGTCACGAAGGGCACAGAAGACATCCTGGACCTATTGCATGCGCCTATTCATGGCTACGCCCTGTCTGGTACTGCCGGTTTGGGGGGGCCCGTGCTTCTTGATGGCGGGCTCCCAGAGGCAACGCCGCTCCGAAGTTTGCATCGGGAACGCCCGGGCCGGCCCACGCAGGGAGGGGCCGCTCAGGCGAGGAGGAGGATGAGGAGATGGAGGCAGAGGAGGAGCAGGTGGAAGAGGGCATGAGGAAGAGGAGGCGGGGTTTCGGATTGTTGCGACGGAGAGTGTGAGGGGTGTGTCAGAAATTGTCTTGGGGACGCTATGCGGCAACGAAGCTCCTCATGGGCCCACGAAGCGTGTGGGTGTGCCGAAATCAGTTGGGGCATTCTATGCGGCACCACTTTATAGGTTTCCGTGGAGTTCCCTATGGGGCCATGAGGCGTGTGCAAGGTGTGCCAATATGGTGTGGGGCACGCTCTGCGGCGCCATCCCCTGGGTGCCTCGGTGAAGTTCCTCGTGGTGCCACCAGACGTGTGAAACGTGCGCCAACATGGGCTGGGGCACGTTATGTCGTAACACCCCTGGGGGCTTCGGGCTTCCGTGGAGTTTCTGATTGGCCCACGAACGCGCAGAAAGTGTCCCGAGATGGGCTGGGGTTCGCTTTTCGGCGCCACCCACTGAAGGATTCGGTGAATTTTTTCATGGGGCCACGAAGCGTGTGAAAGGTGTGCCGACATGGGCTGGGGCACGCTGTGCGGCACCACCTCCTATGGGACCACAAAGCGTATGGGGGGTGCGCCGGAGTTGGGTGCGAGAGGCAGGGCCGGGTGGAAAGAGGAGGGGGAGGAGGAATGAAGAAGGAGGACGCGGAGCGCCGCCTCCTCAAAACAAGGACCCGGCGCCACATGGTGATTGGGAGCAACGACGTAGTGCAGCCTCGGAGTCCCAGGCTTCATCTCTCTGCCGCATTTCTCCAGCCGGATCGATAAGTGAGGGTCCCAGGGTCCGAAACCAGGGGAAGACGCCCGATGTGAAAAAACAAATGCAACGCCCGAGCTTCTGGGGATGCGGATGCCGACGACGAGGTGGAAGACGACGACGCCGCCGAGGAGGAAGAGGAGGAGGAGGAGGACGACGACGACCACGACAACGACCCCGAGAGCGACGACAACGACGACGACGACGATGTCGACGACGACGGTGACGGCGGCGGCGGCGATGGCGGTGGCGGCGGCGGCGGCGACGACGACGACCTTCCTCATGCGGTGGCTCGCCCGGCAGGCGCAGTCCGGCCCGCTGTCGCTGAAGCGGGCGACCTTCGAGTGCTTGCGCGACGTGCTCCAGGACGAGCGGGAGCACGAGGCGAGCCGACGGAGACCCACGAGCGGCGAGGGCATCCATATCCGCGCCGTCGCGGTCTGGGTTTCGGAGCTCGATTTAAGGCGGGCCTGTCCCTCTACAGGGGGTAAATTCAAAAATAGTCAAAACATGGTCGGGTTTCTTGTTTTGACTACTGGACAGAACGCGCATATAGCGTGTATCGCTTTTCGGGCCTTGCGAAACCGAAGGCGTTTACACGCTAAGCAACGCAGGAACGAACACGCTAAGTAGGGGCGTAGACAGGGGGTGAACAGCCGCCAATCGCTATACACGCTAAGCGTTCCAAGACGCTGCGCACTCGAAAAAAGAGCGCCTTACAGCCAAGGTGGCTCCAATTACTGCGCGCATGCTCCGAAACATTGTCGTTCTCGGTTAGGGTGCTTTCTGGTGCGTTTATGTCATTGTGTGTGACGGGTGGTGGGGTGGTGGGGGGGCAGCTTCGCATTTTGTTCATGGTGGTGGGTTTTGGGGGACGTTTTGTTTTCTGTTTCTTTTGGCTGCGCAACGCAAAACGAAATCGGCAGGAAATCACTTCCTTCAAACAAAACTACGCTAACATCTATGGAATGTTGTACCCGCTCTCCTGAACCACGTCAAATTCGAACTCAAACGCACAGCAACAACAAAAACATGTGGAGACGCCGCCCGAAGAGCGCGGTTTGTCCCAGTTGCGCCCAGGGCCCGCTGGAAACAGGCGATAATGCGCGCACTTTGCGCGCAATTCTCTGGCGGCGATGCGCACGCGGCGGCTGGGCCAGCGCGCGCCGCGACCACCGCGAGCGGCCCCCGGCGCGCGACGCCCCAGCCCGCTCTGCACTCAGCGCGCCCAGGGCCCCCACCGCGCCGCGCGCGCGCAACGGCGCGGCCCGCCGCCGCGCGAGCCAGGGCCAGGAAATTGCACGACCTCCGATTGGGACATGCGAGACCTGCAACACCTTTCGGATGTGGGGCCCTACCTGCACTTAGCGTGTCCGGGGATCCCTCGCGCGCCGCGCGCGCCATCCGCTGGAGATGCGGGACCTGCGGGGGCTGTGGGACTGGTGGGATTTGCGGAACCTGGGGGACCTATGGGACCTGCGGGACCTGTTGGCCTAGTGGGATCTGGGGAGACCTATGGGATCTGTGGGGCCAGCGGGACCTGTGGAACCTGTGGGACTTGTGGGTCCTGTGGGATCTGTGGGACCTGCGGGACCTGTGGAACCTGTCGAACCCGTGGGGCCCGTGGGACCTGCGGGTCCTGCGGCACCCTGGAACACCCCACACCTGTGCGACGTGTGGGGTGTGTGGGACCCGTGGGACATGTGAGACCTCGGGGACCTGCGACCCCTGTGAGACCTGGGGACCTACCTGCACTTAGCGTGTCCGGGGATCCCCGGCGCGCCGCGCGCGCCGCGCGCGCCATCCGCTGGACATGTGGGACTTGCGAGGCCTGGGGGTCTGTGGGACTAGTGGGCTCTGTGGGACTTGTGGGACCTGTGGGACTTGCGGGACCAGGTGGGATCTGAGGGACCTATGGGACCTGGGAATCCTGTAGGACCTGTGGGTTCTCGGGGAACTGTGGGACCTGCGGGACCTGTGGACCCTGCGGGACCTGTGGGAACTGTGGGCCCTGTGGAACCTGCGGGACCTCGCATCCGAGCCGACACAATGGGAGAGCCATCGAGACGAACATGGGGTCACATGGAACCGATCTAGATCGCAATGGCGCCCAATCCGCATCGAACCGACGGCGGCCCGCAATGGAGCGGCGCGCAAGCGCTACCCCTGGCGCGCGCCGGCGTCGCCCTCGCAGCTCATGCGCGCCTCGACAGAAATCAGGATGGCCCCGAGGAACACATTGGCCATCGCATGGGCGTCCGAGCAGACCCGATCCGTCTGGGGATCCCTGGCGCGCCGCGCGCGCCATCCGCAGGAAATGCGGGGCCCTTGAGACCTGGGGAACTGTGAGACTAGTGGGCTCTGTGGGACCTGTAGGACCTGGGGGAGCTCTGGGACGTGTGGGGCCTGCGGAACCGGTGGGACCTGTGAGACCAGTGGGACTGTGGGTCGCGTGAGACCTGCGCGACGTGCGACACACCTGTGCGTAATCTTGGGCCCGTGGGATCTGAGGCACCCGTGGGACTTGGGAGACATGCGACACCTGTGGGACATTGGGGCCCTACCTGCACTTAGCGTGTCCGGGGATCCCCGGCGCGCCACGCGCGCCATTCGCTGGACATCAGGGACTTGCGAGGACTGTAGAACTAGTGGGCTCTGTGAAACCTGCGGGACCTGTGGGACCTGTGGGTCCTGCGGGACCTGCGAGACCTGCGAGACCTGCGAGACCTGTGCGACATGTGGGGCCTGTGGGACCCGCGGTGCACGCGGGGCCTGCGAGACCTGCGACACCTGTGGAACCCGGGGGGCCTGCGTGCACTCAAGCGTGCCTGGGGATCCCCATCGCGCCGCACGCGCCGTCCGCTGGGAATGCGGGGCCTGCGGGATGTGCGGGGCCTGCGGGGCGCGCGAGTCTCCCAAGCGGACCGCCGAAGTCAGCGCCACGAAGCGCGAACGGAACGCCGCGGCGAGGGGGGGGGAAACGGATGGGAAAATTCTGCGCGGGGCGCCCACTCGGGATTGCCAGGCGCACGACGCGGCGCGCCCCCCACCACCACACACGCACACGCGCGCGCGCACACGCACACCAAAAAATGCACGCGGCAGTTTTATTATTATTGTTATTATTATTATTATTATTATTATTATTATTATTATTATTATTATTATTATTATTATTTATTATTTATTGTTATTATCATTATATATATGTATATATATAAAATAAAAATAGAGGAGAAGCGGCTGCGCCGCTTCTCCTTTTTTTTTGGGGGGGCTTGTCTTCATGGTGGGGGGGGGGGCTGCGCCGCTTCTCATTTTTTTTCTCATGGTGGGGGGTTTGGGGGGAGAGACTGTTTTTTAAATATTTTCTGCCGCGACCCGCAAAACGAACTTGGCGGGAAGCCACCCGCGGCCGTCGAAAAAGCGCAACATCGACCCTGAGAGTTTCCATACTTCCGGTTTGAAATGTTATAAATTCGCTATTGAGCATAATATGGTATACGTTGGACTCACGCGCGCGCATTTGCAATTTTATGAATCATCGTGCGACCCAGGGGCGTTGAATCCAAATCTAATTCGCATCCGAGCCGACGCAATGGGAGAGCCATCGAGACGAACTTGGGGCTACTTGGAACAGATATAGATCCCAATGGCGCCCAATCCGCATCGAACCGACGGCGGCCCGCAATAGAGCGGCGCACCTGCGATACCCCTAGCGCGCGCCGGCGTCGCCATCGCAGCTCATGCGCGCCTCGACAGAAATCAGGATGGCCCCAAGGGACAATTTGGCCATCGCATGGGCGTCCGAGCGGACCCGATCCGTCTGGGGACCGATGGCACGCCGCGCGCGCCATCCGCTGGAAATGCGGGACCTGCGGGGCCCATCGAGACCTGGGGAATTGTGAGACTAGTGGGCTCTGTGGGACCTGAGGGAGGCATTTTTTGAAAATTTTGATCGTCGAAAATCCGCCTGTAGGGGGACACGCCCGACTTACAGCTCGATCCTGGAGACATCATTCCGAGCGGGGCATCCCCGAAAAGCGCCCCACATCCACTGGGTCGCGGCCCAGGGGTCCAGCCCACGAAGCCGCGGGTATGGATATGTTTTTCGCCCACGAATGACTTTTCATTCGAAGAAGAGGAGCGGCATGACCATGGAATTGTTGACGCTTCGCGTATCCCCACCAGCCCATCCAGAAACGATGCCCAGGGGAGTGAGGTGATCAGGGAAGTCGTGGAGCATGCAGAATAACAAAGGGCGGGGGAAGCTGTCACGTACCCCAAGAGGGGGAGGATGGAGAAGGAATCCTCGTCGGAGGGGGAGGGGGAGGAAGAGGAGGAGGAGGAGGAGGAGGAGAATGAGGAGGAGGATGTGGAGTAGGGAGAGGACGAGGAGGACGAGAAGGAGGAGAAGGAGCAGAGGGAGGAGAAGGAGGAGAAGGAGGAGAAGGAGGAGGAGGAGGAGGAAGAGGGGGATGAGAAATTGAAGATGACGGCTGACCGAAGAGCCAGAAGCGTCTTAAATGCATTTCGGAGATCTTCTTGAGGCTTCTTGGGGATCTCTTGGGAGCCTCTTGGAGGCCTCTTGGGCGCCTCTTGGGGCCGTCTGGGCGCCTCTTGGAGCGCTCTTGGGGCGCTCTTGGGGGCTGTAGGGGCGCTCTTGGGGCCATCTTGGAGGAGATCGATCAACGAAGGGGGGTTCCCTAATTAGCCTCCCCCCTCAGGAGCTCCAAACATCGCCTCTTGGGGCGCTCTTGGGGCGCTCTTGGAGCGCTCTTGGGCGCTCTTGGGGCCGTCTTGGGGCTCTCTTGGCCCTCTTGTGGGGCCCTCTTGGGCCATCTTGGAGCCATCTTGAGGCCTTGGATGGCCATCGGAAGCGAAACGGGGAGAAAGCAAAAAACATTGAGTTTCCTAAGGTTTTGGGACGATTTTGGCCTCTTCGGGGCCTCCTTGGGGAGCTCATTGGCCACTTGGCGCCGTCTTGGGGCCGTCTTTGGGCCTCTTGGAACCATCTTAGGAGCCATCTCGAGCGATCTTGCGCTATCTTGAGCCATCTTGGAGCTCATCTTGGGCTCTCTGACGCGCTCTTGAAGCCATCTTGGCGCTAAAAGAGCCGTCCGACCGCTCGGGGAACCCTCCGTCCAGGTCCAGGGGAGGGGGTAGGGGGAGGGGTAAACCCCTCCCCAAGGGGGAAGAGGGAGGGGTGGAAGAGGATCTGTTCTAGACCACCTACGCCCAGAGGGCTGGTGGAATTTCGTTTGTCCGAGCAGAGTTCTTAGCGACGACACCCCTGGCGACGTCTCTGGCGCCTTCCCTTTGGATCCGGCGCCGATCCAAGAAATCCGCGCGGACGACCCGGATCAGATGTTTTTTTGTTCCCATTATTACTTTCAACGATTTGCGAGCGCAGCAAAAATCATGATGTCCGCCCCGGCCCCCGTCGGACGAGCGGAGATGCGAGCGCAGTGGCGCGCGCGGTCGCGCGCGACCCGCCGCCGGTAAGAAGGTGAATGCGTGGGCGTGGCGGCGACGACGATGGCGACGGCGACGACGACGGCGGCGCCTGCGCGGACGGCGACGACGGCGGCAACTGAGACGGCGGCGACGACGGACATCGCGGCGACGGCGGCGACGGGGCCCGGGCCGACGGGCGAACTTACGCCCCGCCCTCGCTCCTGGAGTCCTGGGCCAGATTTTACGGGAGTTGCGAAACTTGCGCGCGCAATTTACCCCAACCGTTCGTCCGTTGTACTAACGCTTTCTTGTCGCTTTAGTAAAGCGTAGTTTTTTTTTTTTTTTTCGGAACGAATCGAGCGGCGCGCCCTTACTAAAGCCGCTTCCTCGCTTTAATACCGGTTTCTCGTTTTAGTAAAGCCGCTTCTTCGCTGTCGTAAAGCCGAATCCTCGATTTAGGAAATTCCGCGGTCTGCTTCAGTACAGCCCTGGGGATGCGGTGGTGATGCGGGGTTGGGGCCCGGTCGGGGGGCGGGGGGCCCCTGTTTGTCCTGCCGGCTCAAGGCGCGATGCCTCTGTTCGAGAAACCAAGGTCGCGTTACATCGGGTCACAGAGTTATAGATGCTCTTAGACAGAAGACGATGTGACCGAAGACCTTCGCCCTCCGGGTGCAGGGCAGGGCGGCACGGCGACGGCACGATGCCCCAGCCGTGTCGAGCCGAAACGGCAGTGGGGAGCAGGAGGCGACGGGAGGAAGTGGGCCAAATGGCTGCAGATCTGTGCAAAAGCGCGCTGTATATCTGGGCACGTGTTCAATCACATTGCTTTGCGCGCCTTCCGCTTGTGTGGCATGGCGTTAAGTCGGGCCTGTTCCCTACACGAGGAACATCCAACATAGTACAACATAGCTTGTGTGCGTTTAAATGTCTGTGATTAGTTTAGACATTTGTTTGCATACTTTTCTGTTGTCTAAAGTCCTTACGAGTGGGACGACTGTTCAGGCATGGTTTGAGACCACAGGTGATTCCCTACCTGTGAGGGGCGGCGGTGATATCCATGGCCAAGCCTCGATTGGTGTTCCACCAGCTTCTATTCAATGGTTCCCTATCCGATGCATTCACTCGTCGGCGAAATCTGAAACCCACCCTCGCCGATCAACGATTCGTGCAACTCGGCGTGCGGCGGGGAGATAGCGCTCTGCAATCGGCGAACGCGTGACGAAAACCGAGCCTTACCCCCGCCGCCCATCGATTCAGGGGAGTCCATGGGCTCGGATGTCGCCACCTGTTCCGTGCAGGGGGCCGACGACCGAGTTAAGGCATCCCGAAATTGATTGTTCCGCCGAGCCTGCGGAACAAACGTACAGTGTTCCACAGATCGATCCACGGAGCGTTCGGTCTACATGTTTCGCAGATCCGACCGACAAATCGAGTCAGGGGCACGTGAATTCTGAAGTCGATCCCCTGCTCGAAATCTCACCGCATGATGGGTCGCGCCATGGCGAGTTCCCCCCCCACACCTCCGACGTCGCGACTTTTCTCAGTACGGCCATCCCCCAGGTTCTCGGCCTGGTCCCCAGGACCAGTTTCTCATCATGCATCGTTCTTTGACGGTCTCGAGGCCCGGCAAGGGCCCCTGGAGGCCGAACATTCGGAGCAACCTACCGTCATGATCTGTTCACTGCCCCAGGGGGTCTGGGCCCCTTGCAGCAAGGCGCTGGCCGCAACCATTTCTAGGAGCTCAGGCCGGGCCTGGGGGGGCCCGCACCGGCGTGCGCGCGCGCGCCGCCCGCGCGGCGGGCTCCACGCCGTGCCCCGCGGCTGCCCTACCCTTTTGTCCCTCTTCTCGGGCCGGACGAAAGGGGGGGATTGGGAAAGGGGGGGTTACGAAATTTGCTGCATGCAGCTGGTTTCGGCCCCACCGAGGGGCCCATTCCTCGATGCATGGCCGCCTCCGGCGCCGGGAGGCGCCGGGAAAATCAGCTGCGTGAGCTGATTCTCAAACCCCCCCTTTGCTATCCCCCCCTTTCGCCCGACCCGATTGTCCCTCTTCTGGGGGGAAGGAGAAGCGACTCCACCACCACAAGTCGGGACGATCGAAATGAGTACTCCGAGTTTCTTAATAAGCGTCGGGGGGGCGTCACCCCCGCCGGCAGCCCCACCTCGACCCCCGTCGCGGGCAGCCACCGCGCGCCGAAGGCGCTCCGACCCCCGTCGCAACGCGACGACGAGTCGAGGTTGACCCCCGTCGGGGGCCACCCCCCGCGCTTATTTTCAGAAACCCAGGGTACGGAAAGGTGGGGTACGATGCCCAAGAGTAATTCCTGTTCCTTTTGAGCAGGACTCGATCGCTGTCCGCGTCGCCGCGCAATTTGTTTTTCTGAGGACAAAAAGTCGCCTGCCCCCAGCAGCGGCCGCTGTGGGCTCTGGCCAACAATAGTCAGGAGGAAAAACACACTGACACAATTAGTCATCGATTCCTCTGAAAATATGCGAAAATATCGGAAGTGGTGGGGGGGGGAAGACGAAATTCCAACAAGTATCGGACAAAGTGGGGACTCCTGTTGTTTGCGTGTGTGTATTTATTTGTGTGCCCCTGGGCCACTTTCAAATGTTGTTGGGCATTGCACCCATTTTTTCCGTATCCATTCCGGGCGTCCAAAACTCAGCGGGCGAAGAACGGTATAAAATACTCTTTGTCGCCGTCGGGGACACCTGCCCCTGGGCGGCTGGAAAGTTTATACCCCTACGGTGCCACCGTAAGGGTATATACTTTCCAGCCGCCCAGGGGCAGTCGCCCCCGACGGCGAAAAAGTTTATTTCATACCGTTCTTCGCCCGTTAAATTGTTGTTGGGCATTGCACCCATTTTTTCCGTATCCATTCCGGGCGTCCAAGACCAGGGGAGGTCATTTCCAGCACGAGTTCCACGAGCCCCCCCCGAGCTGGGATCTGGGAGACCACGCCTGGCTCCTCGCGCGGGTGGTCCTTGCTGGCTCGATGCTCGTTCTGGGGACCTTCCTGGGGCCCACCTAACGGATCTATTCGACTCAGGTTCGACTCAAGTTCGACTCAAGTTCGACTCAAGTTCGACTCAGATTCGACTCAGATTCGACTCAGGTTCGACACAGCTTCGACGCAGCTTCGACGCAGGTTCGACTCAGGTTCGACTCAGGTTCGACGCAGCTTCGACGCACGAGTGGAACGAGTGGCTCCATGAAGGTACCCAGAAGGAGCATCTAATGCTGGTGCTGGTGTCGGATTTCCATCTCCTATCCTAAGTCGGGCCTGTCCCTTTACAGGAGGAAATTTCAAACGCAGTACAAAAGTAGTCTGGGTACATGAGTTCTAGTTTTTGTTGGGGGGGATATGTTTGAATATTTTTGGGATGTTGTGAACTGTTCGTCTAAAATCCCCCTGTAGGGGGACATGCCCGACCTAATTCTATCCTCCTCTTCCTCCTCCTCCTCCTCCTCCTCCTCCTCCTCCTTCTCCTTCTCCTCCTCCTCCTCCTCCTCCTCCTCCTCCTCCTCCTCCTCCCCTTCCCCCTTCTTCTCCTCCTCCTCCTCCTCCTCCTCCTCCTCCTCCTCCTCTTCCTCCTCCTCCTCCTCCTCCTCCTCCTCCTCGGACGCACGCCTCCGAGGAGGTCACACTCGGGTATAGCCAGGACCCCAGGTGAGGGGACCCGGTCAGTAGTAGGGCCCCAGAGCCCCTGAATCTGCCAGAATCACCAAACCAGGTCTGCCGTAGCTGGTGCTTTTCGGGTGACGGCAGTTCCGGTAAGTGGAAAGGGGCAGGGGGGGGGGGCGTCCCCCAGCCCACATCGTTAAACCAGGTCCCACTAAACCCAGTTTTGGCAACGCCCGAACCCAGACCCCGACGGCATGATTTTTTCATGACGTCGACCCCCAGAGATCTCGACCCATTCCCCGGGATCGGTTTTTCATCCTGAGTCGTTTTTTGACGGTCCCGAGGGCCGGTAAGGGCCTCCAAAGGCCGAAACTTAGGAACAGCCTCCCGTCGTGACTTTTTTCATGGCTCGAGGGGGTCTGGGAACACCGCTTCCCTCCCCTCCTCCGCCGCCTCCTCCGCCCTCCGCTCGCCCCGCGCGCGCGCCATATGCTGCTCGGCGACGCCGTGGGCAGCAGCTCGCCCGCGCCCGGCGCCGCGCCCGCGGAGGGGCTCCCGCGCAGGTCGTCCGTTCCGGCGGGCCTGCACGAGGCAAGCTTCGGGTGCTGCCGGGCGCGTCCCTGGCCTGCGGTGGGCCTACGGTGGGCCTCCGACCCAGACCCCCGACGTCATGATTTTTTCATGACGTCGACCCCCAGAGATCTGGACCCATTCCCCGGGACCGGCTTTGCATCCCGAGTCGGTTTTTGACGCCCCCGAGGGCCGGTGAGGGCCCCTGGAGGCCGAAAATTAGGAAAAACCTCCCGTCATGATTTTTTCAGTACTCGAGTGGGTCTGGGGAGGGGGTCTGGGCACCCAGCCGACCACCAAGGTCGGCGGGAGACTTTCGCCAAATCTTCCAAGCTCCGCTAGGACCCCTTCAGTGCAAGCACTGATTGGGAACAACATCACGACGCAGAGGGTCTGGACTCCTGGATCGGCGTTGGCCCCCCCCCCCCGCGAGAGGCGGCGCCTCCCAGGCCGCCCCCAGCTGGCGCGCTCCGAGCGCGCCAGGGCCCCGGGTCCCCAGACCCCCTCGAGTTATGAAAAAATCACGACGGGAGGCTTTTCCTAATTTTCGGCCTCCGGGGGCCCTCACCGAGCCTCGGGAGCGTCAGAAAACGACTCAGGATGCAAAGCCGGTCCCGGGGAAAGGGTCGGGACCTCTGGGGGTCGACGTCATGAACAAATCATGACGTCGGGGGTCTGGGGAGGAGGAGAAGTTGCCGACATCGCTGCCCTGCCCTCGTCTTCGCCTCTGCTGGGGCCTCCCGGGAGGCCCTCGTCGCCCCCCTCCCCGGATTCGCTCCGAGGTTCTGGTCAGAGCGCACCCCCAGGGGAGCTTCGGGGAGTAGCGGTATCGGTGCCTGGTGGTCTCCCCAGAGCGGCCTCCCAGATGGGGTTCGAGAAGGTGGGGGCCGAAGCATCGCCCCACGTCGCCGATGCATCGCCGACGCGGCTCGATGTGGAGCCCGATGTTCTCCACGTCGGCGTCGCGGATGCATCGCCGATGCCTCGCCGATGCATCGCCGATGCGTCGCGATCCTGCGGCCCCACTTGCGCGGACACCATCTGGGAGGCCTCTACAGTCGGGGCCTTGAAGAAGGAACCCTTTTCGTTGGGGAGGGGCTCGGCGTTCCTTGATTGTTTTACAGCTCGCCCTGGGTTTTCTCCAGGGCTTCCATGGGAAACCGAAGTTTATCTCATGGGAAAAGGGGCCTCGCTCCTTGCTTTGGGCTCCTCAGGTCAAGGCCCCGACTGCGGGTGAGCGGCGGAAGAATGGGGCCGACGGCGCCGACAGCTCCGCGCTCTGCCCGCGCGAGCGGCCGCGCCTGGGCGCCCTCCTCTCTCCGCGCGGCGTGCCGCGAGGGCGGTCCGCTATAGGCCACCGCGCAGCCGCTGCGGCGCCCACCGGAAGCCTCGCAGAGGCCGAAGAGGCAGGCGAGCGTGGCGGCGGCGGCGACGGCGACGACGGCGACGGCGACGACGGCGACGGCGACGACGACGACGAGGGCGGCGGCGACGGCGGCGACGACGGCGGCGAGGTGCCCCCATAAGGCTTTGCGAGGGGGCCCCCACGGCCTCCCGGAGCCAGCGCCCCTCGCGAGGCCCAGGGGGCCCCGCGCGGGGGCCCCACGAGTGGGGCGACGGTCGGGGGACCCAGGCCCGCGGCGCCCCGACCGTGCTCCGGCACGGGGCACCCAGCAGCTCGAGGGAGGACACAGTTCTCCTCCTCCTCCTCCTCCTCCTCCTCCTCCTCCTCCTCCTCCTCCTCCCATACCGCTACCCTTCCCTTGCTTTTTCCCTCTGGGGGCCTCTTGGGAGGCCCGCGTCGCCACCGCTGGCTTCGCCTGGAAGTTCCGGCCAGAACGCGCCCCAGGAGAAGTCTGGGGAGAAGCGGTATGGGTACCTGACCTTTGGGACGGGTTCCGTCCCCGGTCGCTCTTCGACGGCACTGGGGTCAGGGACCCCAGAGGCCGAAGCTGTTGCACGTCTGGGTACACCTTGGGCCAGGGACACCTGTGGCGGCCCCCGATCATCTGGGACGCGGTCCAGGACTCTAGGCCTGCCAAGTGGTGTCCGAGCAGATGGGGTCGGAGCATCGCGCTGCCTCGCCGATGCATCCCCGAGGCATCGGTGATGTATCGCCGATGCGTCGTCGATGCATCGGCGACGGTCGCGATGCATCGGCGACGTCGGCGTGGAGGAAGTCGGGCTCCACATTGAGCCGCTTCGCGGATGCTCTGGCGATGCGACGCGGTCCTCCGACCCCATCAGTCGAGTAGGGGATCGACCACAGAATCCACTCACCCCAAACTTGGTTTGCTCATCGAATGTGCGAAACACACGTGAACATGTTCGTAGGTCTGCGGCACATGGTACATATTTGTTCGTAGACTCGACGAGCGAATCAATGCTCGAGTAAAGCAATCCTGTATCGGCGTCGCCCAAACGTATCACATATATGTGTGAGGTGCCCCCCCAGGAGCGGCCCGCGACGCTTTCTGGCCACACCGTTCGGGAAACGATCTACTACAAGATGGGTATACTAGATGTTCGAGTCAGACGCGCGCCTCCGAGGACATATAGTACTAGCACTCACGCAGGACGAAAGACTTTCGTCGCGAAGGGAGCACGGCGACGTGGAGTTTGCGAGAGGACACCGGCGCCGCCGAACGGATGGCGTCTGAACGAGCTGCGTGCAGCAACCGTGAGGAGAGAGATGTTGTCATGTTGAGTGGGGCCCGCATGCGCGGAAAGAGCGGATGGGCGTGCGCAGGACGGCGCAGGACCTACTTTGGGACGTTGATGGCCGAACCCCCTTCCGCGGGCGGGTCCGCGGATCCGATTTTTCTCCCAGGTCCCCGCCTTCATTGCACGACTCTACAGCGGTGTAGATAACGGACCCGGCGTGGAAAAAATAGCCAGGCGCAGATCCAGAAGATTCGGATCCGGATCCGCGCTGACGAGAATCGGACCCACCGAAGCAGAAACGAATTTCAAATTGGATCCGCGCGAACTACATTGGATCCCACGGCGGTTCTCTGAGACGCTTCTGCCCAAGACTTCCAACTGCCGTTCCGGGCCCAGGAGCAACAAACTGTCGTCCTGGGGATGTATGTCTCTGTGCGCCCCGCAGTGTAGTTGAGACTCGTGCCAAGAAACATCCTGCTTGCCTCCAGGGTGCACTGGGTTTCTTGGTTTTCGATGGTTTTGCCATGGGAAGCGTGACGTCCCCACACCAAAAGTCAATGGACGCCCTGGGGTCTCAGGGCTGGGTTTCTTGTGGAAGGTTTCTTGTGGTCGTGCCCTTACGCTCGGGTTGACCCAACAGGGGTTCCAGCGATAAGGTGGGGGTGCAAGAGAGTGATAGTGGGGCTGCTATACATTTGGGGCGTGCAGTACATTCCGGGGCGCAAATGCATTGCTGCATTGTGGCGTGCCACGCATCACTTGCAGTACAATGCCATACAGTTCTCCGGCGCAGTACATTTGCAGTACGATTGCCCCAATGTTTTTGAACCACTCCTTTTCAGCTGGACCCCCTGTTCTGGTCACCCAAATACGCTGTAGTCGATCCCCTGCCCGAACCAGCTCGGCCCCCATCTGGGAGGCCTCCATGTGAGGACCGGGGCGGCGTCGTGGGCGCCTCGAAGGCGCAGAGCGCCGCGGAGGCCCGGCAGCGCCGCGCCTCGGCGCTGAGCCGCTCGGAGCTCGGGGGCGGCCACAGGCGACGACGACGACGGCGACTACCACGACGAGGACGACGACGACGACGATGACGACGACGACGACGTCGAAGCGAGAAGAGGGGCAGGGTTGCTAAGGGAACAGGGGGGGTTGAAGCATGCAGGGTGTCTCTGAGGTGGCGCATCATTGGTTCCGGCGAGCAGCAATGGGGGCAAGGCAGGTCTGAGATTATGGGTTCAGTTCGGATTTTTGCTTCTTTGCTCTCGGGGGCCGTTTTCCCGGCCCCAGGGCAGTAATGGATCTGGGGTGACAAATTGCAGCAGATGGCCGCCTGGAGTGGTCCGGAGACCGATTTTGAGCGGATTTGGTTGCATCGCTTTTCTATTAAGTCGGGCTGGTCCGTCTACAGGGGGAAAATTCAAAAATAGTCAAAAAAGTCAGGGGACCATTTGTGGAGTATTTTTTGACCACGTTGGAGCTTGTTTAAAGTATGTTTCATTTTTCGTCGAAAATCCCCCTGTAGGGGGACACGCCCGACTTAACCGTTCTAGATGGATTCTATCAAGGCTCATCCAACTCAGAACCCCCGGCCGCCTCCAAGTTACAAGTGGATGTTAGAGGGTCTGTAATTCTAGCCAGCCCCCTTTGAACACTCGTCTGGCAATTACAACCGTCATTCCCCTTCTCGTCGTCAACATCATCATCATCATCATCGTCGTCGTCGTCATCATCATCGTCATCATCATTGTCGTCATCATTATCATCATCATCATCATCATCATCATCATCATCATCATCATCATCATCATCATCATCATCATCATCATAAACACCAACACCGCCATCATCATGATCATCAGCATTATTAGCAGCATTAGCAGCATCATCATCACCAACACCACCATCATCATCATCATCATCATCATCATCATCATCATCATCATCATCGTCATCGTCATCGTCATCGTCATCACCATCATCATCATCATCATCATCATTATCATCATCATCATCATCATCATCATCATCATCATCATCATCATCATCATCTTCATCATCATCATCATCATCATCATCATCTGCAACATCATCACGATCATCAGGGATCCTCCACCAATCATCAGCGGTGGCAGCCGCGGGGGAGTGTTTGTGTTCCAAGTATTGTTGGGAGTTCTGATCCGTCAAAAAGCCTGCGCAACAAATTGCTGTTTCCCATTATCGGAGGGGGGTTAAGACCCTTCTTGGTTAAGTGGTCTACAGGTGCCCTGAGTGGCTTGGATGGGTTCGATAACTGCGCGAAGCGGGTACAGCCCTCTTAGCCCTGATGGGAAGCCATTCAGGGCAATTCTTATCCACTTGCAAGCTATGTTAAGCCAAGTGCAAGCCGCCTCAGCATCCATGTATGACCTCCCCATCCCCTCAGCAAATCTACAGTCGTCAAGGTAGGGGGCATTGACATCCTCGCTTCGGCTACGATATCTCCATTGATCGGGGGTGGACAGAAGCCCCACCCTGACACGTCGATTGGTGAATTGTCCGTTTTCGGTTCTCGAGAGGGCGCCGCGGCCGTCATTTTTCAGGCTTGCGCCCGCCGGGTTTGGGCCCGAGGTCATGTTCACTAAACCGCGTTTTACTAAAGGAGGTTCTGTCCATCCCCGAATTGATCTCGTGGCCCCCTCTGTTCCTTTCCGTACGTCCCTCGCTTCCCCCCCCCTTGTACGCTCAGAGATCCGCGCGGGTTCCTTTGATCCGCACTGGACCCCCCTCCTTGGCGTGCGGAGGCGCGCCATGGCAATGGCCGCCATGGGGCGGTGCCAGAGGCGCCGCCAGTTTTGGTCCGGCGCCGATCCAAGAGATTCAGGAGGGGAAAAAACACACAGACACAATGAATCGTCGATTCCCCCAAAAATATGCGAAAATATTTGGAGTGGGGGGAGACGAAAACGTCCAAAAATATGCCAAAACAATATATGGGGAATCCTGCGATTTGTGTCTATTTATTTGTGTGTACCTGGGCCCCTTTAGAGATCCGCGCGGATCCCCGAACCTTCAAGTTCACCCCAAATCCCTTATTAATCGACCCCCCCCTGAAAAACCGACCCCCCCTCCAAATGCGACCTAATGTTCCGGACACCCCTCTTCGACGGGGCGCCCTGATAAACAGGACCCCCTGAGCTCCAATCCAAAGAAAGCGCCCTAATCAACAGGACCCCCCAGTTACAACAAGGGCGCCTTAAAAAACCGGACCCGGGGGACGATTAATAAGGAATTTGGAGTGCATCGCCGGTGGATCGGCGATAGGCCCCCGATGACAAACGGGAGCGCTCCTTGACGGGGTGTGCGATCGGGCCCATACCGGCGATCACTGGGCGATTGGGCGTCGGGAGCCTTGAGACGGGGGTCAATGCAAACGGGGGTCAGCCAGGGCACCGGATCCTGCAGGATCCTGCGAAGACCCCCTCTGGCTGACCCGGGTTGGCGAGCCGCTCGTGGCCGCGAGGCGGCCGCACATATCGGCTGACCCAGGTTTGCGAAGACCTGCGTTGCAGTTTTTTTTCCTGCATTGCAGGTTTTGGTTTCCTGCTGACCCGGGTCTGGATTGACCCGGGTCAGAAGATCCCCGAGGGCGATCGCTGGACGATCACTAAGGGATTTGGAGTATCTCATGATTCCCGACGTAATGATTTTTTCATTACGTCGACCCCGAGAGGTCCCGACCCTTTCCCCAGGACCGGCTCTGCATCCCGAGTCGTTTTTTGACGCTCCCGAGGCCCGGTGAGGGCCCCCGGAGGCCGAAAATTACGAAAAACGTCCCGTCATGATTTTTTCATTACTCGAGGGGGCCTCTAAAGCGAGGAGCGCCTGGACGCGCTCTTCGGCGAGCGCGGCCTGGACGCCCCGGGCGCGGGGGTCTCGCCGCGGGGCAGCGTCGCCAGCCCCGCGCGCGGCCCGGGCCGCGCACCGAACCTGCGGCGGGCCGGGGGCAGGGAGGTGCCCAGGAGAGGTCCTCCTCCTCCTCCCCCCTCCTCTCCTCCTCCTCCTCCCTTTCCTCCTCCCTCCTCCTCCTCATCCTCCTCCTCCTCCTCCTCCTCCTCCTCCCCCTCTCCTCCTCCTCCTTCCTCCCCTCCTCCCTCCTCCTCCTCCTCCTCCTCACCTCCTCCTCCTCTCCTCCGCCTCCTCTCCTTCCCTCCTCCTCCTCCTCCTCCTCCTCCTCTCCTCCTCCTCCTCCTCCTCCTCCTCCCTCCTCCTCCTCCGCCTCCTCCTCCCTCCTCCTCCTCCTCTCCTCCTCCTCCTCCTCGTCCTCCTCCTCCTCCTCCTCGTCCTCCTCCTCCTCCTCGTCCTCCTCCTCCTCCTCCTCCTCCTCCTCCTCCTCCTCCTCCTCCTCCTCCTCGTCCTCCTCCTCCTCCTCGTCCTCCTCCTCCTCCTCCTCGTCCTCCTCCTCCTCCTTCTCCTCCTCCCCTTCCGATCCGATCGATCCGATTCGACGTCGATTCTGGCCCGCACGGTCCGATCCCAGACATGGTCTTGCGATGGCCACGAATAGGACGGAGGGTGACCAGCACAGCGTCCCTTGTGAGCGTTTTTTATTCGGCGTTTCGACATTGCGCGGAAGGGGGGGGGGAGGGGGGGGGGTGGCTCCGGACCTCTGCTTAGTGCGACTGTTTGCAGCAGTGCGGCCGATGTGGGAGGGACCCCACCTGGTCGAAACAGGCGCCAAAAACGGCCAAGACCTACTCCATAGGGGGGCTGGGAGGGGGGGGGTGGGAGGGCCGACGCCGATTGGCAGAACAATGAATCAAGAACGCCCACCTTCCGATCCCAGACATGATCTTGCGGTGACAGAAATACGACGGAAGGTGCTTTTTGTAATTTTCGGCCCTTCGGGGCCCTCGGGATGATAAGAAGCCGTCTTGGGGAATGGGTCGGCGGGGACCACGCATTGAAAAAATCGAGGCATCGCAGGTTTTGGATTTGATTCCAATATTCCGTCGATCCGATGCGGCCCGATCTTTGCATGTGGTTGTTTTGCATCATGGTGCAGCCGTCCCGATTCGACTTCGATTCCGCGCCGATGCAGCCCGATCTGACGCACATTTCGATGTGATCCGATTTAGCGATTCAATGCTGACTGATCTTGCCATGATGCTGCGCTCGCAGCAAAAAACTACCGTGCAACGGATAATCAGGAAAGCACCCCCAATCGAGCACTCTAGTAGCAGCAAGGGTGAAGAGGTTCGAGGAGTACAGTTGGGGCGCTGAAGAAGGAACCCTTTTCAATGGGGAGGGGCTCCGTGTTCCTTGATTGTTTCGCAGCTTGCCTTAGGTTGTCCCTAGATTTTCGATATGAAATCGAAGTTTAACTCATGGAGAAAAGTGGCCTCGTTCCTTATTTAGGGTTCCTTAGGTCAACGCCCCGACTGTACAGAGGACATGGGGTGAGTGCACGGCCATGTACACCCCAGCACATTTTTTTGTTAAAACGGATCGTGGACGTCCAGACCAGCCATGCAGCGGGCATCGAGGCGAGAGCACGAGTCCTGAAAACACGGGAGGAAGCGTCAGGCGAAACGGCTGTCGGGCCACATGATCTCGGGCTACAGTCGAGGCGTTGAAGGAACCCTAAATAAGGAACGAGGCCCCTATTTTCCACAAGTTGAACTTCGATTTCGTATCGAAAACCTAAGGAAAATCCACGGCAAGCTGCGAAACACTTAAGGAACACGGAGCCCCTCCCCAACGAAAAGGGTTCCTTCTTCAGGGCCCCGACTGTACCCGTCCCCCCCTTGTGGGACTCTTCTGTGGCTCTGATTGCATCCATTGGGAACCTCCCTAGCGAAACGCTGTCAGGGAGCAGTCTTCGGGGCGGGCTCGCGAGTGGTAGACGCTCCACACGATATGATGTACACCATGCCTCGGTCGACGGCCAGCATTTGGTGGGCCCTGAAAACGACAGGGCCGTTTTTTTACCGGTTCCGTTCTGCCGTTTTTGTTACCGGTTCCAGCGCCGTTTTTTACCGGTTCCGTCGCCGTTTTTTGACCGGTTCCGGCTCCAGTTCCGATCCTGGAGCCGTTTTTTTGCCGTTTCCGGTCGCCGTTTTTTTGCCGTTTCCATTTTCAATGGACATTTTTTGGAAACGGTGAAAAAAACGGCCCTGCCGTTTCCGGGGCCCACAAAGCCCGTCCCCCCCTGTGAGACTCTTCTGTGGTTCTGATTGCATCCCTTGGGAACCTCTAGCGGAATGCTTTGAGGGAGCATTCTTCGGGGCGGGCTCGCGAGTGTGAGACGCTCCACATGATCTGATGTACACCATGCCTCGTGCGACGGCCAGCATTTGGTGGGCCCTGAAAACGACAGGGCCGTTTTTGTTACCGGTTCCGTTCTGCCGTTTTTTTTGCCGGTTCCGACGCCGTGTTTTTTTACCGGTTCCGTCACCGTTTTTTGACCGGTTCCGGCTCCAGTTCCGATCCTGGAGCCGTTTTTTTGCCGTTTCCGGTCGCCGTTTTTTTGCCGTTTCCATTTTCAATGGACATTTTTTGGAAACGGTGAAAAAAACGGCCCTGCCGTTTCCGGGGCCCACAAAGCCCGTCCCCCCCTGTGGGACTCTTCCGTGGCTCTGATGACATCCCTTGGGAACCTCTAGCGGAACGCTGTGAGGGAGCCTTCTTCGGGGCGGGCTCGCGAGTGTGAGACGCTCCGCATGATATGATGTACACCATGCTTCGTGCGACGGCCAGCATACAGTCGGGGCCCTGAAGAAGGAACCCTTCTCTTTGGGGAGGGGCTCGGTGTTCCTTGACTGTTTTACAGTTTGGCTTTGGTTTTCCTGAGGTTTTCGATGGGAAATCGAAGCTTAACTTTTGGGATCAAGGGGCCTCGTTCCTTATCTAAGGTTCCTTAGGTCAACGCCCCGACTGTACCCGTGCGGCTCCCTTGCAGGCGGGTCTCCTCGCAGGCCAGCTCGAGGAAGAATACTGCGGTGTACGGACAGCAACTTCCGGCGCTCCTTCGCGGGCTTCTGGGATCGGCGC
Source organism: Prorocentrum cordatum (assembly GCA_963575745.1). NCBI lineage: Eukaryota > Dinophyceae > Prorocentrales > Prorocentraceae > Prorocentrum > Prorocentrum cordatum. The sequence continues at coordinate 214,936 of CAUYUJ010009935.1, forward strand.
CCTCAGCCTCCGTGGGAGTCCCCGCCGGGCCCCGGAAGCGTCAACACAGGCGACTCGGGAGGGTCGGAGGTGGCGATAGGGGCGACTAGCGCAGGGGCGGGCGTTGCACGCCTTCGCCCGGGAGCCTCGCCGAAGGCATCCTGCTCCCCCCCTGGGCTATATTCGCCCCCCTCGTCGCCTCCGAGAGGCAGCGCCAGCCCCAGGGGCAGCGTCGGGCCTTCCTCCTCCTCCTCCTCCTCCTCCTCCTCCTCCTCCTCCTCCTCCGTAGCCATTTTGGCTCAAGATCAGGGGCTCCGAGCGACCGCTGCCATTTGGTTTTGGCTCCCTGGTTGCTAGGCATGCCCTTCCCTCCGCGTTGCCGTCGCGATCTTGCGACACCCCGGTTGGGCGAGTTTGCTTCTGGAGTTCCATGATTCTGGTCAGGCGCGCCCCACGGGTGACTAAGAGGGGGAGAAGTCAGGCTCGGCGATTTTCTTTTTCCTCAGCAGTACTTTGGCGGTGCAGGCCACGTGCGGTGTTGTTTTACTTCGCCCATGTCGCTTTCGTGGTGGCAAGGTGCAGGCTGGGCATGTTGTATCCCTTCCTACTGTTCTTCAGCACGGTCCGTCCCAGTCGGCAGGCGAGAGGACGTGCCGCGGGCCTCGTGCCCTTCAAATCGTCCCCCTGTCGGCTGGGCGTATCCCGTCATCTTTTTGTGCAGCCTGGTTGGATGTTATTGTTTATCGCTGTCGGCACAACACACCTTACAGTCAAGTGGAGGAACATGAGTTTGTTCGCTGTCTATGTGGGAAGCTTTGTGTTCAGTTTGCCTTTTTGTATTGGTCTGGGCGCATGCATTTTGAGAGATATGTGCAGGGTAGTTTACGGCCTGGCACTGTTCAGGTTGTGCTGGCAGGCTGGTCAGGCGTTCTGGAACCATCGTCGCGTACAGTTTGTGGCGCGCAGGTGCAAGTCCATGTTGAGTCCCTTCAGCATCACGATGAAGGGGGATGTCTCTCTTTTGCTTTCGCCTGGCCATTCAATGGGCTTTTTGGTCACAATGTCTTCGTGGGTTGGTGGACATGGCAATAGGGTGAACATGTGATTCGTGAGGTGGCACGGTGTCCCGCAGCAGGTAATTGAAGGTCCTTTTCGTATACCCGACTCGCATCGTTTGTGCACACACGCGCGTGTCTGTCAGTCACCTCGATGTATAAGAGTCTCATGCTTGTAACCGACATGGTCGCAATATCCATAGCTCCATAGCTCCTCCTCCTCCTCCTTCTCCTCCTCCTCCTCCTCCTCCTCCTCCTCCTCCTATCCTCCTCCTCCTCCTCCTCCTCCTCCTCCTCCTCCTCCTCCTCCTCCTCCTCCTCCTCCGGGAGAGGCGGGGGCGTGCGGCAAGCACGAGGGCAACGCACGCACGACCCGGGGCCCTCGCGCGCTCGGAGCGCGCCAGCTGGGGGCGGCCTGGGAGGCGCCGCCTCTCGGGGGGCAGAGGAGCCAGCGCCGATCCAGGAGCCCAGACCCTTTGCGTCGTGATGTTGCTCCTCCTCCTCCTCCTCCTCCTCCTCCTCCTCCTCCTCCTCCCTCCTCATCCTCCTCATCCTCATCATCCTCATCCTCATCCTCCTCCTCCTCCTCCTCCTCCCTCCTTCCTCCTCCTCCTCCTCGTCCTCCTCCTCCTCCTCGCCTCCTCTCCTCCTCCTCCTCCTCCTCCTCCTCCTCCCTCCTCCTCCTCCTCCTCCTCCTCCTCCTCCTCCTCCTCCTCCTCCTCCTCCTCCCTCCTCCTCCTCTCCTCTTCCTCCTCCTCCTCCCTCCTCCTCCTCCTCCTCCTCTTCCTCCTCCTCCTCCTCCTCCTCCTCCTCCTCCCAGGAGTCCAGGGGTCCTAGCGGAAATTGAAAGATTTGGCGAAAGTTTCCCGCCGACCTTGGTGGTCGGCTGGGTTCCCAGGGGTTCCCGGTTCCGGGTTCCCGGGTTCCTGGTTATTGTTTCCGGGCCGATTTCGGTGGGTTCCGGGTTCCCGGGTTCCCGGTCGATCTCCTGATCGATCTCCCACCATGCATTGATTGAGGTTCTACTCTGGTGTAAACGTCGACCCCCAGAGGTCTGGACCCCTTCCCCAGGACCAGCTTTTCGTCCTGCGTCGTTTTTGGACGGTCCCGGGACCTGGTGTACCCCTGGAGGCCGCCATTGTTGAAAAATTGTCCCTTCGTGAGTCCTTCGCAGCGCGAGGGGGTCTGGACCGTCCGGCGCGGCGCGCCCTCCCGAAGTGGCTGCCCGTGTGCCGCTGTTTCTTCCCCTGCCAGCGTCGCCAGCCCCGTGCAGCGCTTCGCCAGCCAGTGCTCCGTCTGCTCCGTGCCGGCCCGGGGCGCGGGGCCGACCCTGGCTGGCCGGCCCTTCTGCGCGCCCAGGGAGGACATGGGCTCCCTGTACCTCCGGTCGGAGGGCGCCAACGGTCCGGTCGGGCCTGTCCCCTTATATGGGGGGATGATTTTCTACGAAACATAGGACATGCCCCAGAAATGCCCCAAGAAGGCCAAGAGATACGAAGAAGAAATGGCCCCCGGATTATGTTTTGATTCTTCTTTGGGGGTATCTTTTTCATGTTTCGTCGAAGATCCCCCTGTAGGGGGGCAGGCCCGACTTGAGCCAAGGGTACACCCCGCCCCCCTCGCGCTGTGACAGCATCGCGACGGCGGGTTTGCCATCCTTTTTTCGGCCTCGGGAGGCCCTGGCAGGCCCTAGGGGCCGTCCACCAAGTCTTCGGGGCGGAGAACCGGTCCCGGGGAACGGGTCCAGACCGCCGGGGGTCCACGTTCGGGGGCGGAAAAGAGGGGGGTGATGACTAGGGGGGGGTGGATATCATGGCGGGGGCCATGATATTTCCCCAGATTTCATGGCGCCTCTTCTTATTTCATTACGTTCCCGGCCCCCCCGCTGGGCCGCGCACATGCCGCCGGCCATGATTTGCACCCCCCCCTCTTGGACACCCCCCTCTTTGCCGCTCCCGACACGTCGCGACCGAGTCATGGCGCCGGGGTCCCCAGACCCCCGACGTCATGATTTTTTCATGACGTCGGCCCCCAGAGATCTCGACCCATTCTCCGGGACCGGTTGTTCATCCCGAGTCGCTTTTTGACGGTCCCGAGGGCCGATAAAGGGCCTCCAAAGGCGGAAAAGTTAGGAAAAACCTCCCGTCGTGATTTTTTCATTGCCCGAGGGGGTCTGGGGATACACTCAGAGGCGGGCGCCTCGAGGCAGCGGGCCTTCCGGGGGCCCACTCCTCTCCACGCGTTGGGCGCAGTTTGCGGGGCTGGCGCGTGTGGATCCCCCAGGAGGGGTCCTGGGACCGGCTGTGGGCTGCCACTGTCTCCACTCGCCCTGCTCCGACCCAGCTACCTCCCCAGACCCCCTCGAGCAATGGACAAAATCACGACGGGAGGCTTTTCCTAATTTTCGGCCTCTGGGGCCCCTCACCGGGCCTCGGGAGCGTCAAACAACGACTCAGGATGCAAAGTCGGTCATGGGGAAAGGGTCGGGACCTCTGGGGGTCGACGTAATGAAAAAATCATTACGTCGGGGGTCTGGGTCGGTGGCAAGTCATGGGAGCCTGTTGAGCCTTCCCAATGCCGACCCTTTGGTCGATTGGCGTCGATTGGCGTGTGGACCCCAGAGGCCGAAAGTGGCGAAAAACCTCCCGTCGTGTTTTTTTTTCAGGACCACCGGTCCTGGCCACAGCCCCTCCTGGGCACCGGATCGGCGCATACGCCCTCCTGGCTTGGCCCAGAAGGCGCGCGCACCAGCCCTGGGCCTGGGATCGACCTGGTCAGGAGGGGCGTAGGTCCCAGACCCCCTCGAGCAATGAAAAATCACGACGGGAGGTTTTTCCTACTTTTCGTCCTCGGGGGGCCCTCACGGGGCCTCGGGAGCGTCAAAAAACGACTCAGGATGCAAAGCTGGTCCTTGGGAAAGGGTCGGGACCCCTGGGGTCGACGTAAATTACGTCGGGGGTCTGGGGTGCGCAGTCCCTGAGATCCTGGCTTTCTGCAATGTTTGCACCACGGGCGTCTTCGGTCCCATTCGGGCCCCGGGACCCTCACAGATCGATCCGACTCGACAAATGATGCAGAAAGATACTCCGGATTCCATGATAAAGTAGAGGGGGTACATTTGGCGGGGGGGTCTGATTTGATCTGTCTTGAAGGGTTGGGGGGGGTCTGGGCAAAGCGCCGCCCTTTCGTGGATGGTCTGGGGGGGTCTAAAACTTGTGGTCTGGGAGGATTGGGACCCCCTCCCTTTTATTACGCAATCTGGAGTATCCAGATGGAGCTTGGGGCTCGGGTCAGGATTTTTTGGGGGGGCGACGTTGCAACTGCTTTGCAGCGTCGATTCTCATCGTGTGCGTGCGCGGCAAGCGCCCTCCGGCCAGGCTCGAGGCCGTGAAGAGGAACGCGGAGAGGAACAAGCAGGAGCTTGTGGCCAACCGCGCCTTCATGGACGAGGTCCACGACCTCGAGGATCGGGGTCCCTCAAGGGGGTGTGTGTGCCCTGGGGTGTGTGCCCCCCCCCCACCAGACCCCCGACGTAATGATTTTTTCATTACGTCGACCCCCGGAGGTCCCGACCCTTTCCCCATGACCGGTTTCTCGTCCTGAGTCGTTTTTTGACGCTCCCGAGGCCCGGTGAGGGCCCCCGGAGGCCGAAAATTACGAGAAACTTCCCGTCATGATTTTTTCATTTTCTCGAGGGGGTCTGGGTTTGTGTGTGTGCGTGTATGATTTCGATCGTTTTCCCCACCGAACCACCCAAAACAGGTGCCCCCCAGCCGCTGGCAGCTCCCGATGGTTGCCGACAATTATGTGGGTCATGCAGGGGGCACCTGTTTGCGGCAGTTCGGTGCACCAGCGGATCGAATTCATGCCCCCCCTCAGGGTCACCCCCCTTTGGTGGATCCCGAAGGAGCTTGGCAGGGCGGCCCGGGCCCACAAGCGCCGGGAGGCCGGGCTGCCCGAGGAGGAGGAGGAGGGCGAGGAGGATCGAGGCAGTCAAGCAGTGTCGAAGTGTCCAGGCTCGCCTATAGGCCCACCCAGGAATGTTCTAAGTACCCTTTGTGGTCTGCACGACATGTCCTTAGAACATTTCTGGCTACTGTCTTGATTGAGCACGTCGGGCGTATGTTCAAAGTACATTGTTTGCGTTCTTAGAACATGTGTGGGTTCTAAGAACATGTCGTGGTAGGCCTACAGGAATACCCGGACGGTCGGTCCCTGCTCAAAGCAGACAGATGGCCCATCTCTCTCCGCGGACGACGCGTGTGCGCCGCACCGCGTGGGCGTCTCCCGAGGCGTCGTCGATCTTCGGCCCGGGGACGGTGCGATGGCGCATCGTTTCGTTTTTGTTCGGCATTCCGAGCCGAAGAATAAAGATTTACCCAGACCCCCCGCGGTGTGGCAAGAACCTGACCGGACAAGAACGGGAAGCGTCGCTTTAGTCCACCAAGCATGTGGAAACTGCTCTGTTGTTGTTATGCCGCGCAGGTATGCCGTGGCGCGCGTGTCGGCGTGCGTGCGGGGTGTGTTTTGCTGTGCTCCTGTATGTTCTGCCGTGCTCCTGTTCTGCCGTGCTTCTGTGTTCTGCCGTGCCTCTGTGTTCTCTGTGTGTTCTGCCGTGTTCCTGTATCTGCCGTTCGGATCGTCGCGGTGGTCGTTTTGGCAGAGCTTCTGGGCGCACACGGCAGAAGAAGATGAGGAGCACGGCAGAATAGGCCCCAAGAGCGAAGGAGCACGGCAGAGAAAGACAAGGAACACAGCAGAATAGACCCCAAGAGCAAATGAGCACGGCAGAATACACCCCAAAAGCTAAGGAGCACGGCAGAAAATGACCAGGAGCAGGGCAGAATAGACCTCAAGAGCTAAGGAGCAGGCAGAAAAAGACCAGGCGCACGGCAGATTAGGCCCCAAGAGCGAAGGAGCACGGCAGAAAAAGACCAGGAGCACGGCAGAATAGACCCCAGGAGCTAAGGAGCAGGGTTGGATATGCCTCAAGTGCGAAGGAGCACGGCAGAGAAAGACCAGGAGCACGGCAGGATAGACCCCAAAAGCTAAGGAGCACGGCAGAGAATGACCAAGAGCACGGCAGAATAGGCCCCAAGAGCGAAGGAGCACGGCAGAAAAAAAACAGAAGCACGCCAGAGTAGACCCCGAGAGCTGAAGGAGTGCGGGAAAATAGACCCCAAGTGCGAAGGAGCACGGCAGAGAAAGACGAGGAGCACAGCATAATAGAACCCAACAGACAAGGAACACGGCAGAATATACCCCAAGTGCGAAGGAGCACGGCAGAAAAAAAAAAAGCAGGAGCACGGCAGACAAAGACCAGGAGCACAGCAGAATAGGCTCCATGAGCGAAGGAGCACGTCGGAAACAAACCAGGAGCATGGCAGAATAGACTCCAAGAGCTGCCGAGCACGGCAGAAAAAGACCAGGAGCACGGCAGAATAGACCCCAAGAGCTAAGGAGCACGGCATAATAGGCCCCAAGAGCGAAAAAGACGCCAGAAAAAAAAACCAGGAGGACGCCAGAAGATGCCCCAAGAGCTAAGGACGACGGCAGAAAAGACCGAAACACAGCAGAAAAGGCCCGAGGAGCCAAGGAGTACGACAGAAAAGACCAGGAGCACGACAGAATAGGCCCGAAGAGCGAAGGAGCAAACCAGAACAAGACGAGGAGCACGGCAGAATAGAACCCAAGAGACAAGGAGCCCCGCAGAAGATGCCCCAAGTGCGAAGAAGCACGGCAGAAAATGACCAGGAGCACGGCAGAATAGACCCCCAGAGCTCAGGGGCACGGCAGAAAAAGACCAGGACCACGGCAGAATAGACCCCAGAGTTAAGGAGCACGGCAGAAAAAAACCAGGAGCACGGCAGAATAGGCCCCATGAGCGAAGGAGCACGACAGAGAAAAAAACAAAGAGCACGGCAGAATAGACCCCAAGAGTTGAGGAGCACGGCAGAAGAGGCCCCAAGAGCGAAGGAGCATGACAGAAAAACAAACAGGAGCACGGCAGAATAGACCCCAAGAGCTGAGGAGCACGGCAGAATAGGCGCCAGGAAAGAAGGAGCATTGCAAAACACGACCAGTGACCAGGAGCACGGCAGAATAGACCGCGAGAGCTAAGGAGCACGGCACGATAGATGCAAGAATACAGCATAATACGCCCCAAGGAAGAAGGAGTATGCAAGAAAAACACAAGGAGCACGGCAGAATAAACCCCGAAAGCGAAGGAGCACGGCAGAATGTGCCCCAAGAGCTAAGGAGCACGGCAGAAAACGACCAGGAGCACGGCATCATAAGCCCCAAGAACAAAGGAATGTGACAGAAGCTGGCCAGGAGCATGGCAGAATAGGCTAGGCACAAAAAAACAAGGAGCATTTCAGAATAGACCCCAAGAACGAAAGAGCACGGCAGAATAGACGTGAAGAACGAATGAGCATTTTTGTTCGCCGGCCATGCCCCGCCCGATTTGTTTGAGGATGTATGCAGAGAGAGAGCGCGATCTTAAACATGAGAGGTATTGAAACCGCCACTCCAAGATATCATTTTTGTTAGGATGTCTCAGGCGAGACGCTAGTTTTTGAACATCGGTCGAACTCGCGGGTTCCCATGTTTAAGGGATGTCTCAGGCGAAACGCTCATTTTTGATGAAATCGATGTTGTGAACATTTCATTTTTGTAAGGATGTCTCAGGCGAAATCGCCATTTTGGATCGTCTCGAGGGCGCTCCTGGGGGTCAAAGTTGGGCTTGTTTGGGGCCTTTGGGGGCCTTCTTGATGCCTTACAAAAACGTTACAGTCCGATGTTACATACATTCATTTTTTCAGGATGTCCCAGCGAAATCGCCATTTTTAGATGACTGGCTTAAACCATCTAGAAGCCTTTTCAGGAGCGATCCCCAGACGATGTTAAAACAGCAGTTTTCAAAACGATGTTGTTCGATTTGTTATTTTCTTGAAGACGTCCCTAGCGAAATCACTATTTTCAGCAACCTTAAGCGCGCTCTTGGGGTCATGCTGTGGCCTTCTTTTGCTTCCTGATGCCCTCCTAAAATCGTTACGATGCGATGTCGCACGCATCAATTTTTTGAGGATGTCCCTACCGACATCGACATTTTTAGAAGGCTGCCTTGGGCCGTCTGGAAGCCTTTTCAAAAGGAAAGTCAAAACTATGTAAGAACAACAGTTGTCAAGTCGATGCTGGTGTATTTTTCACTGTTTGAGGATGTCCCTAGCGAAATCGCTATTTTCGGAAGTCCCCCAATCGTTCTGACAGCCATCTTGACGTGCTTTTTGGCCTCTCATCTCGTCATCTTGAGGTACTTCGAGAACGATATCAAGACGACGTTGAGGACATCTCATTTTGTTGAGAATGTCCCTAGCGAAATGCACATTTTCTGCCGTGCTCTTCGTTCTGGTCCGCCGTGCTGCCGCTCGTTTTCTGAGGATGTCCCTAGCGAAATCGCAATTCTTAACATAAGAGTTAGTTAAAGACTTCAGTCGTCATCTCATGTTTTGGAGGATGTCCCGAGCGAAACGCAAATTTCACAGACGGCGAAATTTCGCTGTCATCAATTGTTCGAGGATGTCTCGAGCGAAACGCTTGTTTTTGTTAAACGCGATGTCGCGAATATTTTTTTGTGAGGATGTCTCACGTAAAATCGCCATCCCGAGGAATCCGCTAAGCCTGTATAGTATGCAGCCCGCCACCCCCTATAGTTAAGAGATCTCTTACTGATACGAGGAGGATTCAGCCAAAACGTCCAGCTCGCTTCTCGTTCCTCGAAGACGCTTCCCGTCATCCGCCGACCCCTTGGGGTCACGGCGTCTGAGATGCTTCCGATTCCCCAAACCCCTTCCCTTGGGGGCTTGGTGCGGCCGGGTTGGAGGGGGGGGTGGGGGTCAAATCCATGGAGCCTCAGGGGGCCCCAAAACGGGCCAACAAGGTTCCAAAGGTTCCCAGAACGGTCCAAGAGGGCAACGAATCGACGAAAGATCGCCCCAAAACGCCGAAGATTGCCTCCACGCGGCTCCAGAAGCCCACAAGACGTTTGAGACAATATTACGAGGCGCCCCAAAGAGACCCTCCAGAAGCAAAAATCGTCCCATTCCTTTGGGAAAGCGTAAATTTTCACCACATTCGCCCATTCGGCTTCCACGCATCGCAAAACGGCCCAAGAAGCCTCCCAGATCGGCCCTCGCCAGCCCAAGCGGCTCCCAAAAAGGCTCCAAGACGGCGTCCGGGCGATCCACGAAGGCCCCAGAAACCATAGCAACGGCCTAGGAAAGCCGCAGGACGGTCCCAAGGGGGCTCCAAAACGGGGCGAGAGAGCCCCCAAAGGCTGTCCGGACGGCCCACTCGGGGGACGACTCGGTCCAAACCGCCCAAGATCGCCGCCAGACGGCCCCATGGGTGTCCAAGACGTTTTAAAACGCGACCACGAGGCGCTCCAAGAAGGCCTCCAGAAGCAAAAACCGCCCCATTCCCAATGTAAAAACGTACATTTTCAGCATATTCGCTTTTTGGGCTTCCACGAGGCCCACAACGGGCCAATAAACCTCCAAGATCGACCCCTGTCACCATAGCAACGGCCCAGGAAAGCCGCAGGACGGGCCCAAGAGGGCTCTAAAACGGGTCAAGAGGGCTCCCAAAGGCTGTCCGGGCGGCCCACGCGGGGGACGATTCGGTCCAAACCGCCCAAGATTGCCTCCAGACAGCCCCATGGGCGTCCAAGACGTTTGCATACGCGACCACGAGGCGCTCCAAGCAGGCCTCCAGAAGCAAAAACCGTCACATTACCTAGGGAAAACGTGCATTTTCAGCATGTCCGCTTCTTGGGCTTCCACGAGGCGCACAACGGCCCAGTAAACCTCCAAGATTGACCTCTGGCACCCCAAGAGATTCTTTCAAAGGCTCCACGACGGCCTCCAGGCGCCCCGCGAAGGCCCCAGAAACCATACCAACGGCCCGGGGGAACGGCAGGACGGTCCCAAGAGGGCTCCAAAACGTGTCTAGAGGGCCTCACAGGCTGTCCGGACAGGCCACGAGGGGGACGATTGATGCCGCCCCATGGGGTCGGCGGTGTGGCGTGAGCCAATGAATCCACGACGGGAGGCTGTTCGTCAGTTTCGGCCTCCGGGTGTCCAATTTATCCAATGATTGCATACTTGCCACATGTTGTATTGTGTTACATTATTATGCCTCCCCCCCTAACCCCCCCTGGGAGCTGCGCCACACCGCCGGACCAAAGTGACGCCCCCCATCTGGGGCCCTAAAAACTTACAAAAACCTATGAAAATCAACGCATTCGGCCTCTTGGGCCTCTGGGGTCTCCTCGAGGGCCTCAAGATGGCCCAAGATGGCCCCAAGACGGCCCAAGACGGCCCCAAGACGGCCCAAGACGGCCCAAGATATTCCCAACGGGGACCCATGAGGCTCCCAAGACGGCCCCAAGACGGCCTCAAAAGCTCCAAGGACGGCCCAAGAGGGCCCCAAGAGCGCCTACAACTGCGCCTCCAGAGGCCGAAATCATTATTTTCCAATGGTTTTTGCAATCTTTTAGCGTTCTCGCTTTTTTCGACTTTCAAACGGCCCAAGCAGCTTCCAGAATCGCCCCAGAACAGCCCAAAAAACACCCAGGAGGGCCCCAAAACGGCCCAAAGAGGCCCCCAAGACGGTCCAAGAGGCCGCGAAGTCGGCCCAAGAGGACCCCAATAGGGCTCCGATGCGGCCGCGAGAGGCCCCCAAGACAGCCTCCGAGGGGGCGAAACGGCGCAAAAGCGCCCCAAGACGGCCGAAGACGCCCCCAAGAGGCCCCAGGAGGCCCCAAGAGACCCTGAAAAAGCCTCCAAGAAGCCTCCCAGAAGCCTCCAAAAGGCCCCCAAAAAGCCCTCCAAAGGCCACACAGCGACTGGAGTGTAATGTTATTTTCCCCCCTCTGGGCGAACTGCGGCGCAGCGCCAGCCAGGTGGAAGTTGGTCACTGCGGCGCCCATGATTACAGCCGGCGCTGGAAGGGAAGATGGGGAGGGTGTATGAAAAGGAGGGAGGGGGGAAAGGCCCCAAAGAAGTCCCCAAGAGGCCAAAAGAAACTCCCAGGAGGCCTCCAGGAGGCCCCCAAGAGGCTCCCAAGAGGCCCCGCGACGACGTGACTGTACGTGCTCCTGACGTGCACCCCGCGAAGCGAGAGGAATCACGACGGGAGGTTGTTCGTCAGTTTCGGCCTCCAGGGCCCTCACCGGGCCTCGCGGGACCGTCAACAAAACGATTCGGCATGAAAAGCCAGTCCCGGGGAATGTGGGTCGAGAGCTCTTGGGGTCGACGTCGTGGGAAAATCATGACGTAGAGTCAACGCGCATAGTAAGGACAAACGACTTGTTCAAGGGTACCCTTGGGTCCTTGCCTGCCTCAGCCTCTGCGGCCCGTCCCCAGCAATTTCCGCAGGCCAGGATACTTCAACTTCGCCCTCCAAGGGTCTTGCGTCCTTACCACGCGTCCTTACTGTACGTTTTCACTGTAGGGGCTCTGGGTTGCGTTTCTCTTCGGCGACGACGACGACGAGTCTCGGAGCGGGCATCGGCGGAGCCCAGCCATATGGCGCGGTGCACGGGCGCCGGCCTGAGCGTAGATGGTCGACGTGGCGCGTCGGTTCGGCGCCGGGGGCCCCCCGCCACCCGAATATCCCACGTATGGACAAAAATCAAGAGGGAGGTTTTTCGCATACTTCGCCCCCCCAGGGCCCTCGCCGAGCCTCGGGACCAAAGATCCAACGTATTGAACAAATCAAGACGGAGGTTTTTCGCATATTTCGCCCCCTGGGGGCCCTTGCAGGGCCTCGGGAATGTCAAAAAGACGACTCAGAAGTTTCGCATATTTCCCCCCCTAGGGGCCCCTGCAGGGCCTGGGGACCGTCAAAAAGACGGCTCAGGAGGAAGAACCGGTCCCGGGGAAGGGGTCGAGGCTTCCGGGGGCCGCGTATTGACAAAAATTACGACGTCGGATCTCTGGGCACGGCGCGCCATGCATTGGGCGGGGGCGGCGCCGAACCCGGAGATCCGCGCGGACCATCGAACATTAGTGCTTCTGCCTTGTGTGTTCCTCTTCCTCCTCTTAACGCTGTGCGCGTCCCACTTAGCTTTCAGCGGAAGAGGTTCGCTCTCGCCCTGCAGATCAAAAAGTGTGTTCCTCCTCCTCCGAGGAGAAGGAGGAGGCCGCCAGCTGGCCTGCAGCGAAGTCCACGCACCAGCGCGCCGACGCCATGCGCGAGAACCTCCTCAGCAATAGGAGGGACCTGGAGTGGACCAGGTCGAGCCTGGACGAGCTGCTCGTCTTCGCCGGCCGCAAGGAGGGCCAGGTGTTCGACCCGGTCGGCTTCGCCAAGCGCTCTGGACTCCCGCCGTTCGCGCTGCCCCCTGGCGGGGAGACGTCCACACCTCTCAGGTCGGGCGAGGGGAACTGTGCACGTGCTACACCGATCCCGTTCAAGACCATGCTGCGCTCAGGATTTTTGCGGTGGAGACCCATGCCAAGAAACACCCTGCTTGCCTCCAGGGTGCCCTGGGTTTCTTGGGTGTCGGCGCTTCTGCCATGGAGAGCGTGACGTGATCACTGGACGTCCTGGGGTCTCAGAGGTTGGGTTTCTTGCGGAAGGTTTCTTGCGGTCGGGCGTACACGGTATGCCTCTTTGGCCGACCCGGGAGGCCGTACGTACAGAGATTGGGCTCAGGATGGGCCCGGCAAGGATCGGTGTATGCGCACACCCAGGGCTGCAGCGTCCTGCTTTCCAATACGCGGCCCCCGGAAGTCCCGACCCGTTGTCCGCGGTTCGAGTCAGAGGAGGAAAAGGTACCCATACCCCTGCCCTTCCCTCGTTTTCCCATTGCTGGACCTCCTGGGAGGCCCTCGTCGCCACCGCTGGATTCGCCTCGAAATCCTGGTCAGAACGCACCCTGGGAGAGGTAAGGGGAGTAGCGGTATCGGTACCATGTTGTCTCCCCATCGCGGTTCAAGAGACGGGGGTCAATGCAAACGGGGGTCAGCCCGAGCGACGGATTTTGCAGGATCTTGCAGGGCCAGGGGTGCGTTGACCTGGGCTTGGGTGCAGGACCCTACAGGGTTTTGCAGGATCCTGCACGGCCTGACTGGCCCGGGTCTCTATTGACCCGGATCAGGAGATCCCCGATCTGTAACCGGTTTGTAATCCTGAGTTGTTTTTGACGGTTTCGCAGCCTGGCGAGGACCCGCAGGGGCCGACAGTTGCCAAACAGTTTCCATCCGAATGTCTGTTACGACGCGAGCACGTCTGGGATGTTACGACGCGAGCATTTTTGGAGTGTATGCACATCGTGTTGTTCCTTCTTCTGCCAGGCTGGACGCCATGTTCAGTACGCTGAAGGGCAACGAGTCCCGGTTGCGCGAGCACCGAGAGCTCCTGGACGAGGCGCTCGGGGGGTGCCAGGAGGGGGTGGATGGCTATAATCTAGCCAGAGTAGATATCGTGGCCAGGGCCATGATCTATGCCCGGATTTCGTGGCTCCTTCTTCTTTCGGGCGTTGCGTAATGGGGGGCGACAAATGGAGGGGCGGGGAAAGGGGCACCCTTCGTACACCTTGTGGGTGCCTCAAGGGGCCTTCTGGGGCCTAAAAGGGGCACGGACTGTGCACGTTTCTTTGCCCACCCACTTGTCGCCCCCCCCCCCCCCTTTGACGCAACGCCAAATTCTTCGTTTCATGCATCCCCTGGTCCCCCCTCTGGTGCGCGCATGTGCCTCGGGCCATGATCTGCGAACGAACCCCCCCTCGAGCGCCCCCTTCCCACGAGCACAAGTCCCGACTCGTTTCCCTGGACCCGCTTTTCATCCCGAGTCGTTGTTGGACAGTCACGGGGCCCATCGTGGGTATCCAGAAGCCGAGAAAGGCCCAAACCGGGGGCCGATTTACGGCCACCGCCCCTGCTTGCGCCAGGCCAGCTTGTTCGCGGGGTTGATGTGCAGACACCGTGCCCCCAGGTTATGTAGTTTTTGTAAACGAACCCGCTCCGCGGTCTTGTGCTGGGCCGAACCAGCTTGTCCGTGGGAGATGTTGCAAACATCGCGCCCCCCAAACATGTCCTTGCTTTTTTCTGGCCCCGGCGAGGATCTCTTGAGGCCGAAGAGGGCCACACATTTCCCCTCCTGGTTCTCAGGACGGAAACAACACAGGGACACAAGTACTCGTCGATTCCCCCAGAGAGACTGGAAATATATGAAGTGGAGGCTAAGACGAACATCGGGGGTCCCTGAGAATCTGGCGCTGCGCAAAAAAAAACATCGCAACAAACACGGCCGCGGCCCCGTGCCCCATCTTTTTGCGTCATTTTTCGAGCTGGATGGATGTGTGAGGGTCCCGGGGCCCGAAAGTAAGCGAACGCGCCCGGCCCGAAAGAACTGAGAGGCCAAAATCTCAGGGCCTTGGGCCCTTTTTCTGTGCGCATGCCAAGAGCTCGAGATCCGACGTCGTGATTTTTTCACTACGCGGTCCCCGCAAGTCTCGACCCATTCCCCAGGACCGGTTCTTCATCCTGAGTCGTTTTTCTGACGGTCCCGAGGCTCGGCGAGGGCCCCCAGGGGCCGACATTGGTGAAAGCCTCCGTCCTGATTTTTTCAATCTTGGCATCGCTCGGACGTGCGCATGTTTCCTTCGGCGAGGACCATCGAGGAGCATCCATGCTCATTTGGCGAAGAAGCCACGCACGAAACCGAACAAAAAACACAGGGAATGGACGTCCGAGCGGTGGCCAGCAATGCGTTGGATCTTTGGGCCCAGACCCCCGACGTCATGATTTTTTCATGACGTCGACCCCCAGAGATCTCGACCCATTCCCCAGGACTGGCTTTTCATCCTGAGTCGTTTTTTGACGGTCCCGAGGGCCGGTCAGGGCCTCGAAAGGCCGAAAAGTTAGGAAAAAATTCCCGTCATGATTTTTTCATGACCCGAGGGGGTCTGGGTGGCCAGCAATGCGTTGGATCTTTGGGGGGCCCCCGGCGCCCCAGGTGCGGGCGACCAGCGAGAGGCGGGAGGGCCGGCAGGGGTCTCGCCGCGCGGCGTCCGCGGGCGAGGTGGCCGCCCTGGGGCAGCCGCGCGGGTCCCCGCCTTCGTGGGCCTGAAAAACGACAGGGCCGTTTTTGTTACCGGTTCCGTTTTGCCGTTGTCTTGCCGGTTCCGAGGCCGTTTTCTTACCCGCTCATGTCGCCGTTTTTTGACCGGTTCGGGCTCCGGCTCCAATCCTGGAGCCGTTTTTGTTGCCGTTTCCGGTCGCCGTTTTTTGGCCGTTTCCATGTTCAAGGGACATTTTTGGGGAAACTGATGGGCTTGTTTCCCACCACCACCACCATGAGTGGGAGGGGGAGGGTGTCCTCCTCCTCCTCCTCCTCCTCTCCTCTTCTCCTCTTCCTCCTCCTCCTCCACCTTCTTCCCCCCTCCAACTTATGGTGGTGGTGGTGGAAAACAGGTCCATCAGAAACGGTGACAAAAACGGCCCTGCCGCTTCCCGGGCCCACAGAGGTCCCCGCTGGGCTCGCCCGGCAGCACGGCCTCGGGGGCCTCCTGGCGGCCCTCGGGGGGCGCAGAGCTCGGGGCGAGCGAACAGGGGGGGGCCTATACCCCTGACCTTCCAGGAGAGCTATTTTTTAGCACTGGAGACCTAAAAACCTAAAACAACTCAACGAAACAGCCTAAAACCAAGACGTAGAATAGCTCTGGGATAGGTTTAGAGGTCGGGTGCTATTTTTTAGCCCTCCTGGAAGGTCAGGGTACCCAGACCCCCTCGAGTTATGAAAAAATCGCGACGGGAGGTTTTTCCTAACTTTTCGGCCTTTGGAGGCCCTCACCGGCCCTCGGGACCGTCAAGCAATGCTTCAGGATGCAAAGCCGGTCCCGGGGAATGGGTCGAGATCTCTGGGGGTCGACGTCATGAAAAAGTCATGACGTCGGGGGTCTCGGTAGGGAAAGGGGCGGGGGGTTACGAAAGCTGCTGCGTGCAGCTGGTCTCGGCCCCGCCGCCGGGCCCGCTCCTCGATGCACGGGCGCCTCCCGGCGCCGGGGGGCGCCGGGAAAGTCAGATGCGTGAGCTGATTCTCTACCCTATACCCTTTGCTGTCCCCCCCTTTCGTTCCCCCCGAAAAGCGGCGGCGAGCGGCGAGGGGGGGAAGTGAGAAGGAGAAGGGCTTCTCAAAGGGCGGCAGGACTTCTCAAAATCTGGGCGTCCTGGATGGGGTCGGAGTGTAGGTGGTGTCGGAGGATCGCGCCGCATCGCCAATGCAACGCCGATGCGGCTCGCTGTGCAACCCGATTTGCTTCACGTCGACGTCGCCGATGCATCGCCGATGCATCGGCAATGCTGCGCGACCCTCCGACCAGATCTACTCCGACCCCATCGAGGCCTCCGCAGAAGCGCTCTGGCCTTCTGAGAAGTCTTACGTGTCTTCGGGGAAGGCTTGGACAGCTTCTCAGAAGGCCAGGAGATTTCCGAGCCTTCTGAGAAGGCCCGCCCGTTCTTTTTCCCCCCTCGGGCGCGCCGCCTACCAAAACCCAGACCCCCTCGCATCAGGACAAACACAGGACGGAGGTTGTTTGTTGTTGTTGTTGGTGGTGGTGGTGGTGTTGTTGTTGCTGCTGCGGTTGTTGTTGCTGATGTTGTTGTTGTTGTTGATGTTGTTGAACATTATTAATTCTAAAGAATAATTATTGTTGGGCCCCCTGGTGCGCGCCCCCCCCGCCGCGCCTAGGCCGCAGCCACGTTTTCATCATTTTCGTGAGGAAGCCTCAGGTAATTCGAGGTGATCAAGATCCGGTTGTTTTGTTGTAATCCGCTTTCCCTTGCAAAAAACACTATAAAATGAAATTTCTTGTTCAAATATAATCAAATTTCAAGAATCCCTTGCAAAAAATAAGGTAAAGTGGACATTCGCGCGCGCAAGACGAAATCCTTCCAAAAGCTTAGTGTTCGGAGCGATTTTAACATAAAAACATCAAAAAACCAATGGTTTTTCAACAAAAAAATGTCAAAATCTCATCCCGCGCGCTCTTGCGGATTCGTAGGAAACCCAACACTTTTTAAACATTTCTGTCAAACGGGCTTTTGCGAGCAACTTTTTCGAACTTCTGCGACAACGGTTGCGCACCTGCCAGGGCCATCATCCCTGTCAAATAATACCATGCGGGACACATTCGTTTTTTCTTCGCGCGCGCACGCCGAAATCTCCAAAAACCATTGGGTTCTGTGGGTGTGTACCCCACGCCAGTGTAGTAGCCACGGTCGTCCGCACGCCACGAAGTGAAGTGTCCCAACGTCATAGGGCGGGAAGCTGGGTTTGGGTGGTCGCGAAGAGTCGTTTGGATATTTGGTAGAGCTTGTAATGCCCCCCCACGAAGTGGGGGTATTGCCTGGTGTCGTATGAAAACCCTGGCACTGGGGAGAACACCACGCGTTCGGGTAAAATGATTGTTGTTGTTGTTGTTGTTGTTGTTGTTGTTGTTGTTGTTGTTGTTGTTGTTGTTGTTGTTGTTGTTGTTACTGTGTTCGGCTTCTGGGGGCCTTGGCCAGGCCTCGGGGCTGTCAAAACACGACCCGGGATGAAAAATCGGCCCCAGGAGTGGGTGGAGACCTCTGGGGATCGACGTTGTGAAAACAGCATTGCGTCGGGGGGCTGGGAACGGCACAAAAATTGAGTGTGTTTCTTCATTGTTTGGGGCATAGTGGGCATTATAGCCCCCAGCCCCCCCTCCCACCCCCCTACAACGTGACGCCCCTACCCCCCCAGTGCGCTCCGGGCACTGCCGCCGTGCGCACGGCGGGGGGGAGGCGTTACATTACACCCCGGGGTCACCCCCCCTGGCCCTTCCCCCTCCCCCCTACAATGCTCTCCAGGAGCTCTGGAAGCTACTGGGAGGAGCTTCCGACAGAGCTTCTGGAGAGCTTGCGGGCACGCGTATTGGGAAACGCCAAGAAACGGCCTGCTGGAAGCCAGAGCAAGCCGCAGCGGGCGGTTTTCTCCCGGAGACCAGAACGAGCTCTGGGGTTGCCCTGCGGCTCCGGCCTCTGGCTCTCCCCCCCCTCCGCTCCGCGCTCCGAGGAGCTCCCCGGGACAGAGTCGGGGCGTCGGGGTCTGCAGAGCACAGGCTTGCAGAGGTCCCCTGGCATCGCTCGGACGTGTGCGTTTTTCCTTCGGCGAGGGCCATCGAGCCCAGACCCCCGACGTAATGATTTTTTCATTACGTCGACCCCCAGAGGTCCCGACCCTTTCCCCATGACCGGCTTTGCATCCTGAGTCGTTTTTTGACGCTCCCGAGGCCCGGTGAGGG
Source organism: Prorocentrum cordatum (assembly GCA_963575745.1). Classification (NCBI taxonomy): domain Eukaryota; class Dinophyceae; order Prorocentrales; family Prorocentraceae; genus Prorocentrum; species Prorocentrum cordatum. The sequence goes on from CAUYUJ010009935.1 coordinate 233,305, forward strand.
GCCCCGGAGGCCGAAAATTAGGAAAACCTCCCGTCATGATTTTTTCATTACTCGAGGGGGTCTGGGAGGAGCATCCTTGCTCATTTGGCGAAAAAGCCACGCACGAAGCCGACAAAAAAACAGGGAATTGGACGTCCGAGCGATGGCGAGGTCCGCGCGGAGCTCTTGGCTCGGCGCTGGAAGCCCCTGCGGGCCGTCGCTCTCCGGCCTAGGCCGTCGAGCGACCGGCTCGGGGTGTCGACACGCCATCCCCGGGGACGAGCTCGGCACGTCCGGCAGACCTGCATGACTCTTAAGTCGGGCTTGTCCCTCTACGAGAAATATAAAATATATTTAAAATAATAATAATAATAATAATAATAATAATAATAATAATAATAATAATAATAATTATCCAAAAATAGTATGGGGATTATTTTTCTATGATATTTTCTTGACTTTTTTGGAGTATTTTTGTTGATTTTCGATTTTTCCTCGAAAATCCCAGCCTGTAGGGACTGTAGGGGGACAGGCCCGACATAACATTACTTTGAATCCTTCCTTCCCAGACCCCCTCCAGTCATGAACAAATCATGGCGGGCGGTTTTTCCCGATTTTCGGCCTGCGGGGGCCCTCACCGGGCCTCGGGAGCGTCAAAAAACGACTCGGGATGCAATGCTGGTCATGGGGAAAGGATCGGGACCTTTGGGGGTCGACGTAGTGAAAAAAACACTACGTCGGGGGTCTGGATTAATCGACCCCCCCCTAAAACGCTAGACCCCCCTCCAAAGAAATGCGACCTGCTGTGCTGGACCCCCCTCTTCGACGGGGAGAACTCATAAACCGGACCCCCTAGGCTCCAATCCAACGAAAGCGCCCTGATAAACCGGACCCCCCCCACTTACAAAAAGGGCGCCTTAAAAGACCGGACCCGGAGGACGACGAAGAAGGGATTTGGAGTATACGCGGTCCCTGGAAGTCCCGACCCTTTCCCCCCGACCATTTCCCCCGGGCCGCCCTTCCATCCTGCGCCCTGAGCCGTTTCTGGACGGTCCTGGGGCCCGGGGAGGGCCCCTAGGTGCCGAAAGCTATGCACAACTCGTCGTCCTGACTTGTTCTGCAGCGCGAGTCTGGGCCTGGAGACCCAGGAGACGATTAAGAAGGATTTGGAGTAATTCAGGACTTCCGGAAGACCTGCATTGTCGGAGGGAGGAGAAGCGTTACCACCACCACCAGGGGGCCCACCTCCAGAGAGGAGGGCCACCATGCCTCCCCGAGCGGGAGGCTGGGGATGTCTCGAGCGAGAGGGGGGAGGGTCTTCACCACCAGGGAGACCCCCCTTAAGCCTCCGCGCATCTCCTCGCCCCGTTGGTGTTGGTGTCGCCTTTCGTTGTTCCTACACTGACCAAAACAGTCACCAGCCTCGAACTTATCCCTGTCCCCAAGATTGACGCGCCAAAAGGCGATGCCAATCTTCGGGATGCGCCCTGCAAAACTCAGGGAATCCCTGAGATTGGCATTGTGATGAGGCGATGCCCAGCTCAGGGACAGGGATATGTTCCAGGCTGGTAACCCAGACCCCCGACGTAATGATTTGTTCATTACGTCGACCCCCAGAGGTCCCGACCCTTTCCCCATGACCGGCATTGCATCCCGAGTCGTTTTTTGACGCTCCCGAGGGCCGGTAAGGGCCTCCAAAGGCCGACAATTAGGAGAAACCTCCCGTCGTGATTTTTTCATTACTCGAGGGGAGGAGGAGGAGGAGGAGGAGGAGGAGGAGGAGAGGAGAGGAGGAGGAGGGAGGAGGAGGAGGAGGAGAGGGGAGGAGGAGGAGGAGGAGTGGGAGGAGGAAGAGGAGGAGGTCCCCACGCTGGTAAAACAGGGCCTGACACGTCTGGGCCCCTGGCCCGCGGAGCGCGCCCCCGGGGCCCAGCGTCGCCCCAAGACACGTGCGCGCGGAGCTCCGAGGAGGAAGCTCTGAGAATAGCCACAAACCTTAGTGGGCCCTGGAAACGACAGGGCCTCCTCCTCCTCCTCCTCCTCCTCCTCCTCCTCCTCCTCCTCCTCCTCCTCCTCCTCCTCCTCCTCCTCCTCCCCCTCCTCCCCTCCTCCTCCTCCTCCTCCTCCTCCTCCTCCCCCTCCTCCTCCTCCTCGTTTTTTCACCGCTTCCGTTTTGCCGTTTTCTTGCCGGTTCCGACGCCGTCTTTCTACCGGTTCCGTCGCTGTTTTTTTGCCGCCGGTTCCATTCCTGGAGCAGTTTTTGTTGCCGTTTCCGGTCGCCGTTTTTTGGCCGTTTCCATGCTCGAGGGACCTTTTTCTGGAAACGGTGAAAAAACGGCCCAGCCGTTTCCGGAGCCCACAAAGCCACAACCAGTCAAAACATAATAGAACAAAAAGTTTGGGGATTCTGTTTTGAGTACTCTTTGACCTTGCTGTGATCATTGTTCGAGTCCGTGTTTTTCGTTCGTCCAGTCCGCCTGTAGGAGGGCACGCCCGACCTAAGTTTAGAGGCGTATGCAGGTTTTCGTTCCACGAGGGCCGTGGGCAGCCTCTCGAGCAGGCTGGACGCGGTGGCCGACGCGGCCAGGAGCAACGCGATGGAGCTCCGCATCGTCCAACCGATCCCAATCCCCATTGGGCTATGGCATCTCAGCCCCACCGGGTCACCAGCCCAGGCGGGGACCCAGACCCCCTCGAGTCATGAAAAAATCATGGCGGGCGGTTTTTCCCGATTTTCGGCCTGCGGGGGCCCTCAACGGGCCTCGGGAGCGTCAAAAAACGACTCGGGATGCAATGCCGGTCATGGGGAAAGGGTCGGGACCTCTGGGGGTCGACGTAGCGAAAAATTCATTACGTCGGGGGTCTGGGACCGGGTCACCCGCCCAGGCGGGGATGGGCCTTGCGAACGAAACCCGACGGGGAACAGGATACATCCCCACCCGGGGGGGGGGTAAGTCTGACAGTGGGGCCACCCCGAGTTCCTACGTTGCGAGACAACATGCAACATCGACGGAAGTCACGTCCACCTCATCTTTCTGTTGCATTTTTGGAGCCGCATCCACCCGTGAGGGTCCCCGCGGTCCAAATCGAAACAACATCGCCCGCTGTGAAAAAATGCAACGCCCAGATCTCAGGGAGCAGGGCCACACCACGTCGACTCGCAGAGGTCTGGGCCCATCCCCGGCTCAGGCTCTTCACTCACCTCGGGCATGTCCCTCTGCAGAAGGAATGCTCAAGTTTTCGTGCTCTTCTCATTGCTGATGTTTTTGCTTTCTGATTCTTTGTTATGTTTCTTGCAACATCCGCCTGTGGGAGGACATGCCCGACCTGTACACCTCGTCAACCCGCGTCGTAGCCGCCCCGTTCTTGTGGACGGCCCCGGGGGCCCGGCGAGGGCCCCCAGGCCGGGCGCTGCCAGAAGGGCCCCTGGCCCTGGCCCACAGCTGCCGCCAGAGATTCACGAGGAGGCCCCCCTACAGTCCAAAACCCGAATTAAGGACGCGCGACTTTGCTCGCGCGTCCGCCCTCGCCGCGCCCCGCCCGGCGCAGTGAGGGCTTAGGGGGGATCCTTAGCCAGGCGCGCCCCGAGATAGGGCACCGATGGTGCGCCCGTGAGGATCGTTGTCTTATTCATTGGCATGCCGATCGTCTCGGGCCCCCTCGCCCCCCCCCATCCCCCATCATGGAGTAGATCTTGCGCGCCCCCCCGGCCATGCCCCCCTTGCCCCTCGATCCTCCGCCCTCCTCGCGCCCCTCCTCGCCCTCTGCCCGCCTCGCGCCCCGCCTCGCGCCCCTCCTCGCGGCCCTCCTCGCGGCCCTCCTCTGCCCGCCTCGCGCCCCTCCTCGCGGTCACCTTGCGCGCCCCGCCCGGCGCAGGAGTTGCGCGCCTTCCGCGGCACCATCGGCGAGGCGCGGCACGCGCTGCGGGGCAGCGGGGCCCCCGCGGGGCGCGGGGCCCCGCCCGTGGAGCGGCTCTTCTGCGCCGGGCGGCTGCGCCCCGCGCGGAGCACCGGGCCGGACCGCAGCAAGGAGCCTCGGAGCGCAAGGAGGAGGAGGAGGAGGAGGAGGAGGAGGAGGAGGAGGAGGAGG
>CAUYUJ010009935.1:237472-244972 GCA_963575745.1 Prorocentrum cordatum
TCCTCCTCCTCCTCCTCCTCCTCCTCCTCCTCCTCCCCTCGAGTAAGGAAAGAATCAGTACGGAGGGTTTTTCTCAATTTTCGGGCTCCGGGGGCCCTCACCGGGCCTCGGGAGCGCCAAAGATCGACTCGGGATGCAAAGCCATGGAGAAAGGGTCGGGACCTCTGGGGGTCGGCGTCATGAAAAAATCACTACGTCGGGGGACTGGGAACGGGGGGTAAATGCAAACGGGGGTCAGCCAGAGCGCCGGATCTTGCAGGATCCTGTAGGGCCAGGGTTGCATCGACCCGCCTTGGGAGCAGGGCCATGCAGGATCTTGCAGGACCCGTCGCATGGACCCAGGTTTGGGTGCAGGATCTTGGATTGAGTCGGGCTTGTGCCTCTAAAGGAAGAATATCCCCAAATAGTAAAAAATAGAGTTGGGAACCATTCTGTGAGCAAATTTTGAATATTCCTGCTGTACTTGCGGGAATATTTCATTCTTCTTCCCAAATCCTTATGTAGGGGGACAGGCCCGACCCAACTCTTGCAGGATCTTGCATGATTCTGTAAGGGGTGACTGACCTGGTTCTGGACTGGCCCGTGTCAGAAGGTCCCCGAAGGTCGGGGCGCCCATGCGTTCAGAACAAACGAGCCCCTGGCCCTGATATTAAGCCGGGCCTGTCCCTCTACATGAGGAATATTTTTTACGTTGCATCTTCGGGGGACCTCGCCTGTCCCCAAAATTGGTGTCTTTTCTTCTGTCCGACGCATGCTTGATGCGGACTCGACGCGGACTTGGCATGGATTCGACGCGGATTCGACACGGATTCGACACGGATCCGACGCGTCCGACATGGATTCGACACGCATTCGACGCGGACAGGACAGCGACGGGACAGACAAGGTCCCCCGAGGATGCAACATAATATTTTGAAACAGTTGAAGGAAACAGTCTCGGGACGATTTCACATCTGTTTGATAGGTTGGGGGTATGTTTAATTTGTCGCTAACAGCACGACCTAACCCTAACAGCACGACGAAGGCGTGGCCTCACTGATGTCCATGTCTTCGCGTTAGGGATGATAACTCTGGGTGGTTTGGCCTGATGCATCTGCAGAGCCGATCCCCATATACCTCATGTTTTGGGCCCTCCTGACTCAGATCCCCTCCCAAAGGGGGGTATTTCTATTGCTTATCAGCCCAGTTTTCGTCGAGTCTCGGAGAAAAACAAGGTACCCACCCAGACCCCCTCGAGTCCTGAAAAAGTGGCGAAGGCAGGTTTTTCGCTACTTTCGGCCTCGGAAGGGGCCTGACCGGTCCTCGCGGCCGACAAGACGACTCGGGATGAGAAAACGGTCCCAGGGGAGGGGTCCAGAACTTGGGGGTCGACGCTGCGAACACAAATCATGATGTCGGGAGTCTGGGTATGCCGCTGCCCTTCCGTCGTTTTCCCCTTGTTGGGCCTCCTGGGTGGCCCTCGAGTCGCCACCGCTGGATTCGCTTCGGATTCCTGGCCAGAGAGCACCCCGGGAGAGGTCTGGGGAGTGGAGGTGTCGGTACTTTCTGGTTCCCCCTATGGTCAGGAAAGAGTTGCGACGGAGGATTTCTCGCCGTTCTCGGCCTCTGGGGGGCCCTCCACGGGCCTCCGGACCGTCAACAAAACTGCCCCAGGATGAGAAATACAGGCCCCAGGGAAGGAGTCGAGACGTCTGGGGGTCGACACTGCGACAAAAATCGTGACGTCGGGGGTCTGGGAAGAGACCACCCGTCGGGCACGATCGCAGGGGGTACGGAGAGAGTGGGTACGATGTTCTCGATTTGGGGCCCTTCCCCGTTGATGTTTCTCGCTCTCCTCCTCCTCCTCCTCCTCCTCCTCCTCCTTCTCCTCCTCCCCATTCTACTCATCCCCCTCCTCCTGCTCCTCCTCCTCCTCCTCCCTCCTCCCTCCTCCTCCTCCTCCTCCTCCTCCTCCTCCTCCTCCTCCTCCTCCTCCTCCTCCTCCTCCTCCTCCTCCTCCTCCTCATCCTCATCCTCATCCTCATCCTCATCCTCATCCTCATCCTCCTCATCCCTCCAATCCCCCCTCGGCGCAGGGTGTAGGGGATATCGTTGGCCGTTCGGGCCGCGGGAGATATCCACATGCATGCAGATCAACCGCACTATCGATCTGTTGTCTAGGCTACCGTTCATTGCATCAGCTTGCCTAGTGCAGGTCGGCTTGTGAGAAATTCCCAGTTTGTATAGTTACCTTTTGATTCGCGATGTGGTTGTGTCACACGTGGTCTTTTGCGTGCCAAAAGAAGAGTGAGCACGGCGACCGACAGCAGGGCTCTGTTCATTTTGATCAGGCTTCGCTGTCGGCGTCGCCGCGGACGTTGTGAATTTCAGACAGAAGGCCACCTGCCCAGCAGCGGGCGCTGACAGTATATTGGACAATATTTGTTCTTGGGCATCGCACCCGCGGTGTAAACTCCAGGCTTGCCGGCGTCTTGGAAGACACCTGGGCGAGGGTTTTGGCAGCTTTCGGCCCCGGGTGGCCTCCGCCGGGTTTCCTGGGACCGCCAGCATGAAAGGTTCGGGATGAAGAGCCTGTCCTGGGGAAAGGGTCGGGACTTCCGGGGACCCCGTCGTGAAGAAATATCAGGCCCCCAGAGACCAGGGCACAGATAAACCAGGACACAGAACACCAAGGAAACGACACCCTTTCCTGCAAAGTCACAGTTTTCAGTACCTGTGCATTCTTTATCCGCTGCACTGCAGGATTCGGGCTGATGTCCGGGTTTAGAAAGATCTTGCAAGCCTTTAGGGCCTGTGTCCGGGTTGATTCGGGAAGTGTCGCAGTGCAGTGCTTTTGGTTCGTGCTGCCGTGCGGAAAAATTGGCGGATGCTGGGTGTCCGGGTCTAGAGTGTCCGGCTTTACGGGGCCCTGAAATCGGGCGACGAAATCTATACATATCCACTGCTCCCTGGCCAGGCCCATCCTGAACCCAGGAGCTGTGTATGCGCCCTCCTGGCCAAGCCAGGAGGGCGTGGCGTATACACCGCTGCCGGGTTGAGGATGGGCCTGGCCAGGGAGCAGTGGATATGTATAGATTTCGTCGCCCTATGAAAATCAAGACGTCTGATGTCTGGGAAGTTTTTGCGTAGCTACGCGCGGATGTCTCGGATCGGTGCCGGGCCTTCGGCGGGCGGCGTCTCCGCGCCGCCAGTGGGGGGCCCGGGGGTCCCACCCACGGCGTCACTGCGCGGAGCTCCGAAAGTTTCTGCCGGAGCTGCTCTTCTGCCGCCGGAGGAGATCAAGACTCGGGTGGAGGTCATGACGCTGAACGCCTCGAAGAACTTCGAGAATCTGTCGTGCCAGCGCCAGGCTCTGCGCCGGGCGCTGGCGGAGAAGGAGGCGGGCGCGGTGGAGGGCGAGGCCGACAGGGGCGGCCCCAGATGGGGGGCCTCGATGGCCCGGCCGATGTGGCGCTCGGGGGGGTTCGGCGTGAAGGTGTAGGCGCAGTCTATCCCCGACGGGCCTGCGGCTTTTTGTCGGGCGTGGCCGCAGTCTGGGCCTCCCAGATGGGCTCCGAGTGCAGACGGGGTCGGAGGATCGCGCCGCATCGCCGATGCATCGGGGCGATGCGGCTCGATGTGGAGCCCGACTTCCTCCACGCCGACGGCGCAACTGCGGCGCCGACGTCGCCTATGCATCGGCGATGCATCGGCGATGCGGCGCGATCCTCCGACCCCGTCTACTCCAGATTTCGTAATAAAGGGAGGTGGGTCTCATTTCGGGGGGGGGTCTTTTCCAAGCTATCTTGGAGGGCCTGGGGGGGTCTGGGGACGATGTTTTGGAGGGTTCTCCCAGGGGGGGGGGGGGGTCTAAAACTTCTCGTCTGGGAGGGTTGAGACCCCCTCCCTTTTACTACGAGATCTGGAGCACTCGGACCCCATCTAGAGAGGCCTCTGGAGGTGTAGACGCAGTCTGTCCCTGGCGAGCCTGCAGCTTTTTTCGGGTGCTGCCACAGGGTGGCCCTGGCCCAAGGCGAGCGACGGGAGACAGCGGGGTCGACTGCGCGGACGTTGGCGCGCAGGCTGCCCGCGTGCTGTCGCGCGTGGGCGCCCTCGTTGCAAGCGTGGCATTCCGCGGTGGCGGCCACTGTAAGCCGCGGCGTGGGGCCGTCATGTCTTCTCTGGCAGGACCCGTTCCCAGACCCCCTCGAGCAGTGAAAAAATCATGACGGGAGGCTTTTCCCAATTTTCGGCCTCCGGGGGCCCTCACCGGGCCTCGGGAGCGCCAAGAAACGACTCGGGATGCAAAGCCGGTCATGGGGAAAGGGTCGGGACCTCTGGGGGTCGGCGTAATGAAAAAAACATTACGTCGGGGGTCTGGGTTTGTCTTCGTCGTTCCGGCGAGCTCCGAGTTGTTCCAGAGAGGCCCAGGTGGCCTCCAGAGCACCCCCCACGAGGTCTGGCGGGCCCTGGGGGGTCCGACATGTGGCGGAAACCTTCGGACGATTTGGGCCAGGATCACTTTTTGGAAGCCTCCGATTTTCTGACAGGCTCCAGGCGCTGGGCTGCCCACAGGTTCGCTCGCGCACGGCAGCTACGTTGCGGCCCAGCGAGTACGCGAACATTTTTGTAGTCTAGCTGCGCTACCGTGTTTTTGACGTTTTGAACCACCGCGCTCGGAGGTACTGTAGGGTATCGTCGAGGGCGAGTGGATGGGACAGAAAAGGACGGAGTGGGGTCCTCTGGCGATGCTGACAGAGGTCCTGCAGGGAGTTCAGACCGTTTCTGGACCATCGGAAGCCATGCGGGACTGTTCTTGAGCGGCCCCGTCTGGGCATCCACAGTGCGTCTTGGACTTCTGCGGGGAACCTTTGACGGGCGTCTCGGCTTCACGTGCTCCTGCTTGCGAGAGCGTGAAACTGACGAGCCGGCCTCGCGTGCCCTTGTCTTCTTCTCCAGCCGTTCCCAGGGTGTCGCACACATTTTTGATCTTCGGGGCGAGAGTGAACCTCTTCCGATAGGTGCTAGGCGGGCTGCGCACAGCTTTAATTAGGGAGACAGGGCACAGGAAGGCGGGGCCTCAGGCGGCCGGAGTGGGCGAAGCCCAGGGGTGCAGGCGGTGCCGAAGTGAAGGTGTCGCACACATGCGCATCAGCATTTGGTGGGCGCTGGAGCAATCTGTCACATGTAGGGGTTGGGGCTGGTACGCTTGGACGGGGGCCGGGGCCCTCGGAGACTGGCCTCTCGTGCCCCCTTGTGGCCTCTTGAGCGCCTCGCGGGCTCCCCTCATTGCCGCGGAGGGGCTCGCTGGGGCCTCGTCTTTCCGGCAGCTCCTCCTCCTCTCACCCGTCCTCCCCCTCCCCCTCCCCCTCCTCCTCCTCCTCCTCCTCCTCCTCCTCCTCTTCCTCCTCCTCCTCCTCCTCCCTCCTCCTCCTCCTCCTCCTCCTCCTCCTCCTCCTCCTCCTCCTCCTCCTCCTCCTCCTCCTCCTCCTCCTCCTCCTCCTCCTCCTCCTCCTCCTCCTCCTCCTCCTCCTCCTCCTCCTCCTCTCCTCCTCCTCCTCCTCCCTCCTTCTCCTCCTCCTCCTCCTCCTCCTCCTCCTCCCCACCAGCTCCAAGGTTGGAACACTTTCAGTTTTTCGTGCTTCCAGAAGCCGTGCAACAAGCCCCAGGGTGCGACGCGACAGCACAGGAAGGCCTGGCGAGGGCTTACACGTGGGGGCCTGAGCCCCCTCGGAGGTCATCGCAGTGCCCAGCGCCGAGAACTCGAGAGGACCGGAGGACAATGCACTGCGGTGGGGGCGTTGGTTAAGGAATGTGCCCAGGGTTGTGGAAGTCGATTAATGGAGAGGAAGCATGCTGCCAACTAATTTTCAGATGCCTCAAACATGTTTCAAACATGGCTTAAATATATAAAGACATGTTTGAAACACGTTTAGAGCATGCTTTACACATGTTAATCACATGTTTAATTCAATTGTGGGATTGTTAGAGTGTCCATCGTCATGGCATCCACCAGCCCAGGGTGCTTCAGACCCTGGAGGATTCCTTACCTGATGAGGGCGGCGCTGATATCCATGGCCAAGCTTGCTTCGATTGGAGTTCCACCAGTTTCCAGACCCTGGTTTCCTTATCGAAGGGTTCCTTGAGGTCGATGCCGAGGGCTGGATGCGCCCAGGCAAGGGCAAGAAGGGGCGCCGCAGGGCCAGAGCCGTGGCAGCTGCTGCGACCGCCTCAGCCGCTGGCTCAGACGCTGGCGCACCCGCGGGCCAGGGCGGAGGCGCTGACTCTTATGCCAGTGGGTGCTTGGCCAAGCTGCAAAGGGACATCAAGTACCTCGAGGGCTACCCCTGCCTGTCGGGCGGCAGCGCTGGGTTCGTGGAGGAGCAGCTGGTGGCCCTCCGAGCTCAGCGCGACGTGTTGGCTGCGGCACTGGCTGCCGACAAGCAGGCAAGCCTCTCTCGAGCTGCTAAGCTCCGCAGGGAGGCCCACACTGCCAGCAGGGCGGAGAAGAAGTTGGCTGGAGCTCGTCGTGCCCTCGGCAGGCCGTCGCCGACGCGGAGGCGGATCTGCAGGCGGCCCACGAGAAGCTGGCTCAGGCGGAGGAGCAGCACAAGGCGGCGAAGGAGCGCTTCGACACCTTGGAGTCGGCGCTGGCGGAGGCCGGCCATGAGTGCCTCCAGGTGACGGAAGTCGATCTCGCGGCCATGCGCGGGCTCTTTGTTCAGCTCCGCACGTTGCCGTCGGCGCAAACGACTGGGAACCTCGCCCGCGCCTGGGAGTTCACGATGCAGCAGATGTCAGCGGTGCAGGCCATGCTCCCCTTGGCGCAGAGTTCGCCCGTGCCGCCGGCGCGGGAGTCCTGGAGCGACAGCTGCCCCCTGGATGGCGGCGAGGTGGACCCCGCTTCGGACGTGGACCTGGTGGAGACGCAGCCGTCTGTGGAGCGCGGGCGTCTGGGGCGGCGGCCTCCCGCGTCGGAAGCCTGGGCCAAGGTTTCGCCTGGGCCGGTGCGGGAGCTCGCGGAGGAGGCAGCGGACGTGGACCCGCTGGCTACGGTGCCCAGCGTGGCCGCGGCGGAGGCGGCGAGCAAGCGGGCACTTCAGCTCGGAGGTGCGCCCTGGCGGAGCTCATCCCACCTTCGCTGGGCGCGGCCGCCAGCATCGTCTCGATCAGCGGTTCGTCGTGGGCGCAGACGCAGACTGAGCTGGAACACCTAAGGGATGCTGGAGCCTCGGACGACCGGGTTCCGTGCAGGAGACCAGATTCGCTTCAGGTCGCGCCGTTGACGCTGCCCGTGGACGGTGCCACCGCAACGGCCTCCTGGCTGCCGTCCGCCCGTGCAAGCGGCGCACCAGTGTCAAGGCACGAGGTGTCGCCTGGAGTTGCCATCGTGACGGTCAACTCCAGGGGAGTGGCAACGATGGAGGTGGACAGGTGAGTTCGCCTCCAGGGTGTTGGCTCGCAGGGTTGCTTTCGGCGATCTCGCGGTTGTGGCCGTCAGCGTCTACCTCGAGCACTCGG
>CAUYUJ010009935.1:249972-289972 GCA_963575745.1 Prorocentrum cordatum
ATTTCTTTCATCACGACGGTTGTGTCGATGTCGCGGCGTGGGAACCTATGAGAAGGCCGCAAAGCCCGAGACATCCTCCAGAACCGCCGGATCTCAGCGATTTTCGATCGATCCTCGCCCAAAAACGCGAATCCCCGTACTGCGTTAATGCGTCGGGGGGGGGGCAGGGCGCCCGAGACATCCTCCAGAGCCGCCAGATTTTCGCCGAAAAAGAATTCTCGTCCTGGGATCGTTTTACTGGGGGGGCAGGGCGCTCGAGACAGCTTCCAGAGCCGCCGGATCTCGCCAAAAATGATAATCGTTCTGGTTTCTTCCTACGGGGGAGCGGGGGGCCCTCGGCGTCATCCCGACATGCGCGTATTATGTGTGCGTCGCCCCCCGCGCGCACCGAAACATTTTGTAGGATATGCGTCGTGGCGGGCGTTTTCAGGCCACGCCGCTCGGCAGACGATCTACTACAATATGGTTCTAGTATATGTTCGGTTCGGCCGCGCGCTTCCAAGGAGGACGCATACCCAGACCCCCGACGTCGTGATTTTTTCGCAACGTCGACCCCCGGAGGTGTGGACCCATTCCCCAGGACCAGTTCTGCATCCTGGGTAGCTTGTTGACGGTCCCGAGGCCCGGCGAGGGCCCCCGGAGGCCGAAGATGACGACAAGCTTGCCGTCGTGACTGTGTCACAACGCGAGGGGGTCTGTACGCCTTTGCGCGCCCCACCCGCGCAGGAACTGCGTGCCTGTGCGTGCCAGGGGGGGGCCAGGACAGGAAACAGAGAAGGGGGCGGGAGTTGCGGCACCGAGCAGGCGAGGGGGGCGCCTCCAGAGGGGGCGGGGGCGCCTCCAGAGTGAGGTCGGGCACGGCCCTCTACAGGAGGGGTGCTCAAACATACTAAAAAATCAGAGTGAGGGGGCCGAACGGTCACTCAATGTCCCTGGGTGCGTGGCTGAAGTGAGAATCCGTGTTGTTGTTGTTGTTGTTGGTGGTGGTGTTGTTGTTGTTGTTGTTGTTGAACATTCTTACTTCTAAAGAATAATTATTGTTGGGGCCCCTGGTGCACGGCCCCCTCGCCGCGCCTAGGCCGCAGCCACATTTTCAGCATTTTCGTGAGGAAGTCTCTGACAAAACGATGTGATCCAGATCCGGTTGTTTTGTTACGGCCCGCTTTCCCTTGCAAAAAAATAAGCTAAAGTGAACATTTCTTGTTCTAACATAACCAAACTTCAAGAATCCCTTGCAAAAAATAAGGTAAAGTGGACATTCGCGCGCGCAAGACGAAATCCTTCCAAAACCTTAGTTTTCGTAGCGATTTTAACATAAAAACATCAAAAAAAACCAATGGTTTTTTTTTAAATGTCAAAATTTCATCCCGCGCGCTCTTGCGGATTCGTAGGAAACCCAACACTTTTTAAACATTTCTGTCAAACGGGCTTTTGCGAGCAACTTTTTCGAACTTCTGCAACAACGGTTGCGCACCTGCCAGGGCCATCATCCCTGTCAAATAATACCATGCGGGACACATTCGTTTTTTCTTCGCGCGCGCACGCCGTCGTCGTCGGCCGCGGGGCCCTGAATAGTAGCCACGGTCGTCCGCATGCCACGAAGTGAAGTGTCCGAACGTCATAGGGCGGGAAGCTGGGTGTGGGTGGTGGCGAAGAGTCGTTTGGAAATTTGGTAGAGCTTGAACCGGCCCCCCCACAAAGTGGGGGTATTGCCCGCCTCCTATGAAAACCCTGGCACTGGTGAGAACGGAGTGTCCCCACGTGCTAGTAATTGTTGTTGTTGTTGTTGTTGTTGTTGTTGTTGTTGTTGTGTTTTGTTGAGGTTTGTTGAGGTTTGTTGAGGTTTGTTGTTTGGTGTTTGTTGTTTGCTGTTTGTTGTTTGTTGTGTGTGTGGTTTGTTGTTTGTTGTATGGTGTTTGTTGTTTCTTGTTGTTTGTTGTCGTCGTCCCCCCCCCGCGACCCACCCGCGACCCACCCCGCGATCCTCCCCGCGACCCGCCGCTCGACCCACCCCGCGACCCAACCCGCGACCCACCCGCGACCCACCCTGCGATCCACCCGCGACCCACCCCGCGATCCACCCGCGACCCACCCGCGACCCACCCGCGACCCACCCGCGACCCACCCGCGACCCACTTGCGACCCATCTGCGACCCACTTGCTACCCACCCGCGACCCACCCCGCGACCCACCCGCGATCCACCCGCGACCCACCCGCCACCGATCCACATTGGTTTGAAGAAAATATCGGCGCCTGCGGCAGGTTAGTTGTAGAATTTGGTGAAATTTTGGCGCCAGCGGCGGGCTTCTCCAGAGTCTCGCAGACTGCCGACGTCCCCACCGCCCCCTCACTCTTATCCGCATCTGCGGAGTGCTACCTAATCTTTTTGTGGATCGATCCATTCATCCAAAAAAGAGCTTGGGAGATCAATCCACCCTGGTTTCCTGGTCTGTCTATCACAGCCTTGGTCTCGCCATGAGATCGTATGATATTGCCCTTTGTGCACTCAGCGCGTCCGCTGTCCACACTCGCCGGGGTGGAGCAACGCTCGTGGACGTGTCGCGGGGGCAGACCCTCTACAGGAGGAGATTTCAAACATAGTAAAAAAATACTCTGGGGACGATTGTTCGACTATTGTTTGGCTATTTCGGGGCAGTTGTTTGACATAGTTGCAATGTGTTCGCTAAACATCCGCCTGCAGGGGGACATGCCCGACCTAACTCCAGAGGTCTTTCCGCCGCAGGCCCGCGGCGGGGCGGGGAAGTCCGCAGGCCCCAGGCCCCGAGCCTCGATCCTCTCGGGCGGCCCTGTGCTGAGAGGGCCCAGACCCCATCGGGCAGGGAAAAACATCACGACGGTCATTTTTTTAGTATTTTCGGCCCCTCGGGTCCCTTCCCAGGCCTCGGGAATGAACAAGTCACGACGGTGGGTTTTTCAACCTCTTGGGGCCCTTCCTGGGCCTCGGGGCCGTCAAAGAACAACTCGGGATGAAAAACGGGTCCCCAGGAAAGGGCCCAGACCTCTGGGGGCCGAGCAAGACCGGAGGGAGGAGAAGCGATACCAGCACCACCAGGGGGCCCACCTCCAGCGAGGAGGTCCACAATGCCTCCCCGAGCGGGAGACTGGGGATGCCTGGAGCGAGAGGGGGGGGACCACACCACCAGGGAGACCCCCCTTTGCCTCCGCGCATCTCCTGGCCCTGCAGGTGTCAGTGTCGCCTTCCCTTGTTCCTGCAAGACCTCCCGGCGCTGTGAAACACCCGGCGGCGGGAGGTCTGTCGCTATGGGCGGCCCGCGAGAGCAGCAGCGTTCGGCCTGCGCCGCGCGAACTGCCAGCATCGCGGCGCGGGGCCCCCTGGAGTCACGACAAACATCACGCCGGGGAGGCTTTCCCTACTGGGCTGGCCTCCGGCCAGGGCCGCCGATCCGGGGGGGGTGAGAGCGAGATGATCATGGGGATCCTGGGGACGTCTTGGAGGCTTCTGGAGCCGTCTTGGGGGCATCTTGGGCGGCTTGGAGCGATGTTTCGGCGAGTCGGGGCCCTCTTGGACCTCTGGAGGTCCTCTTGGGCCTCTCTTGGCTTTTTCTTGCCGTCTTGTGCGGTCTGGGCTCTGGACTTGGGTCGTCACGCCGGGGAGGTGTTCCCTATTTTCTGCCCCCCGGGGGCCCTCACCGAGCCCCGGGACCGCCAGCAAAACAGTTTCTCTGCACGAGCGAAATGGGCACGGAAAGTGGGTACAATTCCCAACAGCGGACCTGGTTCATTTTGAGCAGGACTCGCTGTCCACGCCGCCGCGGCCTGTGTCCATTCGAGACAGAAGGCCGCCTGCCCAACAGCGGCCGCCGTTGGCTTGGGACAACATTTGTTGTTGGGCATTGTACCCATTCTTTTCGTGCCCATTTCGGGCGTCCAAAAACTCCAGGATGAAAAACGAGTCCCTTGGCATCGCTCGGACGTGGGCACTGTTTCTCGGCGGGGGTGATTCGGGAGCATCCTGGATCATCCTGCGAAAAAAAAAAAAACTCTCACGACACCGACAAAAAAACACAGGGTATGGACGTCCGAGCGATGGCCAGGTCCCTGGGAAAGGGTCCAGACCTCTGGGATCCGACGTTGTGAACAACTTAGCTCGTCGGGGGTCTGGGGGGGAGGGTGCACCCACCGCTCCCCGTCCTCCGTTTGCTCGCCCCCTCCGGTGCCTTCTGGGGGGGACCCTCGTCGCCACCGCTGGATTCGCCCCGAGGTCCTGGCCAGAACGCGCCCCAGGAGAGGTCCGGGGAGCAGTCGACCAAGAAGCAATCGGCACCTCCCCATCTACGGCCCCCCACGTTGCACTAAGGACCATCGGGCACGCCGCCTGAGTTCCTGATGTAGGTTAAGCCCCGTGGGGCCGTATGTGGGGTGGTGTCGTCTGTCTTCTGGTCCAAGTAGCGTTAAGTCGGGCATGTGTCTCTACAGGACAAACATTCAAGAATGGTAACAAATAGTATGGGGACGATTCTTCGTGCTCTCTGGGCTAGTGTTGCTTATTGTTTGACTGTGGTATTTTGTTCTTCACAAATCTGCCTGTAGAAGGACATGCCCGACCTAAAAGTAGGGGGTTCCCCAGACCCCCAGCCTCGTGATTTGTTCACTCTGTCGCCCCCCAGAATTTTGAACCCCTTCCCCCGGACCAGCTTTTCATCCTGAGTAGATGTTTGACGCTCCCGAAGGCCGGCGAGGGCCCTTGGCGGCCGAAAATAGCGAAACAAAGATCCGTCGATGGGGGTCTGGGAAACCTGCCGGCAGGAGGACATGCCCGACCTAAAAGCAGCGGTATCGGTATTTCTTGTTTTCCCCAATGGTGCAGCGTGCTTCGCGCGAAGGGCGGCGCGCTGCCGCCGGCGGTTACGCTGCATCTTCGGGGGACCTCGCCTGACCCCAAAGGCGGTGTCTCTGCTTGTGCCCGACGCGGGCTCGATGCGGACGCGACGCGGATTAGGCGTGGATTCGACGCGGATTCGACATGGATTCGCCACGGATCCGGCACGGATCCGATGAGGCCGACATGGATCTGACACGGACTCGACCCAGATAGGACCGCGACGGGACAGACAAGTCCCCCGAGGATGCAGCAGAAGACGTGCCCGACCCAAAAGTAGCGGCTTGTGGCGGTGCCGGTAGCTTTTGGTCTCCCCGTGGATGGTGCAGCGTGCTCTGCGCTCAAGTGCGGCGCGCTGCCCCTGCGGGGCCTCTGGCCCGCGCTCACCAGCCTGGAACAGATCCCTATCCCTATGATTGGCATCGCCTCGTCTCGATGCCGATCTTAGGGATTCCCTCCGTTTCTGAGGGGGCATCTTGTCGTCGATGTTTGGCCTGTTAATCTTAGGGATAGGGATACGTTCGAGGCTGCTTACGCGCGTGCAGCCCGCCCGTGCCACGCCGCAGGGCGCGCGGGACGCGGCCGGCAGGAGCGGCGGCCCGGCGCTCTGCGCGGTGCCGGAGCGGCCGAGCGCGGGAGGACAAAGAGCCGGGGCGCGCGCCCTCGTCTGCGGCCTCCCCCCCCTCCTCCTCCTCCTCCTCCTCCTCCACCACCTCCTCCTCCTCCCCTTCCTCGTCTGCGGCCTCCCCCCCGTGAGGCCCTGCAGGGGGCCACATGCGAGCCCTACCCCCCCAGAGATCCAACGCAGTGACAAACATCAAGACGGAGGTTTTTCTCAAATTTCGGCCCCTAGGGGCCCAAGCCGGGCCTCGGGACCGTCAAAAAACGACTCCGGACGAAAAAACGTTCCTGGGGAATGGGTCGAGACTCCCGGGGACCGCGTATGGAAAAAATCACGACATCGGATCTCTGGGCCTACCCCCCACGAGTCCTGAGGGGGAGGGTGGGCTTCACTCCGCTCGGGAGCTCCCGAGCGGAGTGAAGCCCACCCTCCCCCTCGGAAATCGTAGGGGGTACCCTGACCTTCCAGGAGGGCTAAAAAATAGCACCCGACCTAAAAACCTATCCCAGAGCTATTCTACGTCTTGGTTTTAGGCTGTTTCGTTTAGTTTTTTAGGTTTTTAGGTCTCCAGTGCTAAAAAATAGCTCTCTGGAAGGTCAGGGTAGGGGCAGGGTTCGCATGTGGCCCCCTACCCTGGCGTTTCAAGTTGTTCGAGCCCTGGACGCTTTCGCCCAGCTTCGGGCCCCGGGGCCCCTGCAGATCGATGCGGCTCGGAGAGTGGGGCAGAGAGGCGGGGCCCAGGGCTCCGGTCGCGATTTCTCGCGGGGCCTCGATTTCTTCGGGACGTCGGATCTCGGGGCCCTCCTCTCACGAGAGGAGAAGGAACCACTACCACCAGCTAGGGGGGGGGGGGGGCTGGCCGCTCCACCCGGCCGAGCCGGTGGCACGCACCGCGTGCCCGGCGCGCCCCTAGAGAGTGCCCGTAGCGGAGTGCCACAAAGCTCGGGAGAGTGGCCTTCGGGAGCGGAGCTCTGTGTGTTTCTGGTGGTGGTCGCTCTTTTTGATTCCACGATCCTTCGGTATCGTTTGACCGATCCATGTCCCCATGCTCATCCCGGTCCCCGCCATCCCACCACCCCAGTTGGGGACGTGCCCCTCGAATCTCGAAGGAACAGCCTGGCGAATAATGTTCGGTCCTTCCCGCCACCGAATTGAATGTTTGATGCTCCCCAAGCGTCGAATCTAAACTTTGCCCCAGCGGCTCGAACCAACACGGACACGGCGGGAAGCAAGATGAGGTGGCAGAAGACGGCTGCGACGAGGACGATTACCGTATGAACACCGCTAGCGGGAGGGCGAGGCAGCCGCAGCCTCGACCCGGCGTGTGCCCCCCCTGGAAGGTTTCTCCGAAGGGCTTTGGCGACCAGTCCTCCTTCTCTCTCCTCCTCATCTCTCCTCGTCCTCCTCCTCCTCCTCCTCCGCCTCCTCCGTTCCTCCTCCTCATCCTTTCCTCCTCATCATCCTTTCCTCCTCCTCCTCCTCCTGCTCCTCCTCCTCCTCTTCCTCCTCCCACTCCTCCTCCTCCTCCTCCTCCTCCTCCTCCTCCTCCTCCTCCTCCTCCTCCTCCTCCTCCTCCTCACCTCCTCCTCCTCCTCCTCCTCCTCCTCCTCCTCCTCCTCCTCCTCCTCCTCCTCCTGCTCCTCCTCCTCCCTCCTGCTCCTCCTTCCTCCTCCTCCTCCTCCTCAGCCTCTCTTGGGCTAACCTGGGGCTCTCATTGGGCCGTCCTGGGCCGTCTAGGAACCCTATCGGGCTGCTGCAAGTGGTGGGGCCCGTTGATAGACGCCTCCAATATGGGGTCCGAGTAGAATGGGGCGGAGGATCGCGCTGCATCGCCAAAGCATCGGCGATGCGTCGTCGATGCATCGCCAACGTCAGCGACGCCTCGGCGACTTCGGCGTTGAGAAGATCGGGCTCCGCATCGAGCACCATCGCCGATGCATTGGCGGTGCGGCGCGATCCTCCGACCCCATCTACTCCGATCCCATCTGGGAGGCCTCGATTGGGAGACTACAGAGAAGCCGCCGGGCATCACTTCGCATTCTACCACGCCTCAGCTTGCCAGGGGGCACGGTGGCGGATAGGTTTGCGCCAGGTCAATTTCACCATGGCGTGCTGTCTGTTACGCGCTCTTCCATTCGTCGCCTGCGGCGCCATGGCAGTGGCGCTTGGGGACGGGACGTCTCTCGCACAGTTGACGCGAGACGTGCCGTCCAAGGCGATGTCTTTGTAATCGACCTCCGGAATGGAGCTCTCCTGGCAAATCGAACACATGGCCGAGAAGCTTCCGGAAGGACCGACCAGGGAAATGTTCTCACGATTGAAGGTATGCGGAGTTTTGCAAGCAATTCCCGCGCCTTGGCGAAGGCGTCGATGGCGGATACCTCGTATGCTTGGACGGGCTTGACGGGAGCATCCGCGCGAGTTATTCCATGGGCGTCGAACAAAAAACGACCCGTGGTCCTAAGATATTTATGATGTTGAAAATTATGGTGCACCAGTTCGATTGTTCCGTGAACCGTCGCATTAAGGTTTAACCAACGGATTGCGACGATTGCCATTTTCACCAGACTTGTTTGCAGGGTGCGAAAGGACATAAGGGGACACTCGTTTGGCCCGAACATGAACATGTAGCAGATCCTCAACCTAGCTGTTCAGGCAGGCGCCCCAGACAATAGCCTGATAATGAAGATGGACATCGAAGGCTCAGAGTGGCCGATGTATGCTGATGGACAGGCTGGACTGGAAAAGCTTCAGCAATTGGGTTTCGAGTTTCACGAGTTGAGGCAGACGAAGTCCCACGATATGTACGCTACCGCTCTGCGGAACATACAGGACGCCGGCTTCGAAGTCGCCATCCATGGCAATATTAATTGGTACTTCTATTCTGTCCACGACAGTAAGGACGATTTCGTCATTCCCAGGGTTCTCGAGGTCACACTTGTCAAGAATATGCCTTCCCTCGCGACCTGCCAGGCCAGGCAGCATCTGCATCCGCTGGACCGCGACAACAATCCTGAGCTGTGGCCGCTGCCCATGGCGAAGCTCCCCGACGAAGCCGCTCCTCCCCTCCTCCCCCCTGTCCCTCCTTCTCCCCTTTCGTCGTTGTCGTCGTCCTCCTCCCTCTCCTCGTTCGCCTCTCTTCCTTCCTCTCCCTCTTCCGTTCTCCCCCCTCTCTTCTCCTCCCTCTTGCTCCTCCCCCGTTCTCCCCTCTCTCCCCATCCCCCTCACCCAGGGGCAGGGGGTGGCAGCAGGAGGAGGAAGAGGGTAAGAGAGACAGTTGGAGAAGAGGGAGAGGGAGAGGGAGAGGGGGGGGGGGCAGGGCATGCTAGTTGGCTTCTCTCCTCCACCTTCCTCCGCCGTCCTCGCCCTTCACCCTCTTCCCCCCTCTTCCCTCTCGGTGTTCACCCCTCCTCTCTCATCCAGCCGAGGCGCTGCAGGTGAACAAAAGATCAGCCGAGCGGCGACGGGTGAGTTTGGGCCGCTGATCCATCGAGAAAGAAGAGTCCTCCTCCTCCCCCATCCTCTCTTTCCCTCCTCTCCCCTTCCCCATGTCGCTCCTTCATCTTCCTACAACTCCTCCTCACCGCCCGCTTCGCCTTCGGGCCCGGCGTGGATCTAAAACATCCGCCAGGAGCGCCACAAGTTTGTGTTGATGCAATGCTTTCTTATTCTACTGCGGCGTCTTGATTTTCTCAACGCAGTCAACGGGCACAGTAAGGATGAGCAGCTTTCCAAGGTTACCCTTGCATTTTTCCCCTTGGACCCATCGTTGACCGCTTTCGCTGGCCGCGTTCCGCTGGCAGAGTGTCGACATGGCCTTCCAAGGCCCTTGCATCCTTGTCGTGCGTCCTTCTCATCCGGGCGGACTGTACGTGGTCCCCGGAAGTCCCGACCCTTTTCCCGGGGTCGGCGCTCTCATCCTGAGCAGTGTTTGAGGCTCCCAGGGCACGGCGACGGCCACCAGAGGCCGACAATTGCAGAACGAACTCGCCGCCCTGATATGTTTGACCGCGGCGCTCCCGCGGTCGCTTGAGGCTGGCGTGCATGACGCGCCGCTGGCGGCACCACCACCGCAGCGTTTTGCTTCTTCCGGTACTTCGCCACCGGGTTCCTGTAGAAGGCGTTTCTTTTGCATGCACACCGCCTTCGGCGCCGAGCCTGATTCCGGGGCGTTGCCCTCTCTTGGCCTTGACGTGGGGCCCCTCCTTCTGCCTTCCCCCCTCTGTCAATTGAAGCGGTGCGCGGCCCGCTTCGCTTCCACCAGAAGAGTCAGGAGGGGAAATAACACACAGACACAATTGATCGTCGATTCCAAGGAAAATATGGGAAAATATGGGAAGTGGGGGGGAAGACAAAAACCCAGAAAATATGAGGAAATATGGGGAATATTTTTATTTGTGTGTATTTATTTGTGTGTCCAGGGGCCCCTTCAAAGAGGCTCGCTCTTGCCCCGCGGGTCAAAAAAGTTTGACCACGGCGCAAGCATGGCTGGGTCGTCGTCGTCGTCGTTCCGCCTCGGCCGCGGCCGCCCTCCGCCGCCGAGGCTCGGCGGCGGCTGCCGTCGGAGGAGGCGAGGAGGGGGGCGGGCCTTCCCAGGAGGCTCTCGTGAGGCCTCTCGGGCCCTTTTGGAGAGGCTCTCGAAGCCCTCTGCGGAGACGGTGAGGGCCTCCCACGAGGCCCGAAGGCTCCTGCGAAGCCCCGCCCGCTTCTCGCGTCTCACCCTCCCCTCACTTCTCACCCTTCGGCGCGCCTCCACTTCTGGGCAGGTCTGCCCCCCCCCCCCTCTCGCCTCTCACCCCTCGGCGCGCCGCCGAGTGTTTGGCCCGCGGGTCAGAGCTCGGGCCTGCCGGCGGCCCCGCGAGGCGACCTGGGCACCCCCAGGTCGGGTGTTGCCAGAGGTGCCCCTGGCCCAAGGTGCCCCCAGGATTTTCGAGGAGGCCACTGCGGCCTCCAGAGCACCCCTCACGGGGTCCGGAGGGTCCCAGGAGCTCCAAAATTGAGCGAAAAGCTGGGGGCACCTTGGGCCAGGGGCACCTCCAGCAACCCCCGACCAGGGCGCGGCTGGCGGGGCGCAGCTGCCAGGAAGCGCCGCGCGGCTGGAGGGCGGCGATGACCGGCGAGAACGCCCCAGGACCCCGAACCCGGAGCCCCAGGCTCCCAGATTGCCCCCAGGTGCGCCGCCGACCCAGCGACACCACCCCACCCACGACCCGCTGGGTCGTTAGGTGGGTCGTGGGTGGGGCGGTGGTGGGTCGTGGGTCGTCATAGGTGGGCAGGTGCCCGAAGCTTCAGACATCACTGGGTCGTTGGTGCAGGGCGGCGTGTGTTTTCTGGCCCATCAGCCTTGAGGCGGGGGTCAGTGCGAACGGGGGTCAGCCAGAGCGCCGGGTCACGACGGATCCTGCAGAGAGCTAGGGGTGTTTTGAAAGGGGCTTGCGTGCTGGATCTTGCAGGATCCTGTAGGATTTTGCAGGATCCTGCAAAGTCCGACTGGCCCCGTATGGCATTTCGGCGGGGAGCGAGGGGGCAAGCGGGAAGGATAAGGCCTTCTCAGAAGGCGGCGGGGCTTCTCAGAAACACTCCGGCCTGCTGGGAAGTTTCCTGTGTCTTCCGGGAATGGTTAGAATACCTCTTAGGAGGCCCGAGGATTTCCCAGCCTTTCTGAGAAGGTTTCCTCCCCACCTCCCCCCCTCGCTCGCCGCCGAGAAAAGCCCGACTTTCCCTGCCGCTGTGGCGACCCTTGTTCGCTTGGAGTGGGCTCCAAGAGCATGGCTGGGCTTTGGAGTTGTCGTCCGCGCCCGGCACCCTTGTTGACGAAGCGCGAGTCCGTCGGTTCTGCCCGGCTCGTCCCCTCAGCTTTCCTCCTATTTCTCCCAAAAATGCGCAGGAACAAAAACAACACAACAAAGTTCGCATTGATCCGGGTCAGCCCTGGGGGGGGCGCCGCCGAGAGGTGACCCGCCACGAGGCCGCGGAGGGTCTCGCCGCGGTGTGGGCCTTCGGCGCCGAGGACGGCGGCGCGCCAGCGCGCAGGGCGGAGGCGTCCCGCGGGGGGCGTGTCGTGGGCAACCGTTGGGGGGGGGTGCTCCTCCTCCTCCTCCTCCTCCTCCTCCTCCTCCTCTCCCTCCTCCTCCTCCTCCTCTTCCTCCTCCTCGATCCTCCTCCTCCTCCTCCTCCTCCTCCTCCTCCTCCTCCTCCTCCTCCTCCTCCTCCTCCTCCTCCCCCTCCTCCTCCTCCTCCTCCTCCTCCTCCTCCTCCTCCTCCTCCTCTTCCTCCTCCCCCTCCTCCCCCCCCTTCTCCTCGTCCTCCTCCTCCTCTTCCTCCTCCTCCTCCTCCTGCTCCCACTCCTCTCTGAGCCGACGTTCGTCTAGGCGCCGCCGCCACGCCCGCGGGGAGGGAGCGATCGGACAGTGGGAACTGCGTGCGCCCTCCTCCTCCTCCTCCTCCTCCTCCTTCTTCCTCCTCGTTCCCCTCCTCCTGCGCCTCCTCCTCCTTCTCCTCCTCCACCCTCCTCCTCCTCCTCCTCCTCCTCCTCCTCCTCCCTCCTCCTCCTCCTCCTCCTCCTCCTCCTCCTCCTCCTCCTCCTCCTCCCCCTCTCTGAGCGGAGGTTCGTGTAGGCGCCGCCGCCGCGCCCTCGGGAAGGGAGCGAACGGACAGTGGGAACTGCGTGCGCCCTCCTCCTTCTTCCTCCTCCTCCCACTCCTCCTCCTCCGTCTCGTCCTCATCGTTCTTCTCATCCTCCTCCGTCTCCTCCTCCTCGTCCTTCTCCTCCTCCTTCTCCTCCTCCTCCTCCTCCTCCCCTCCTCCTCCTCCTCCTCCCCCCCCCTCCTCCTCCTCCTCCTCCTTCTACTCCCCCTCCTCTCCTCCTCCCCTCCTCCTCCTCCTCTCCACCTCCTCCTCCTCCTCCTCCTCCTCCTCCCCTCCATCCTCCTCCTCCTCCTCCTCCCCTCCTCCTCCTCCTCCTCCTCCTCCTCCTCCTCCTCCTCCTCCTCCTCCTGCTCCCTCCCCCTCCCCTCCTCCCTCCTCCCCTCCTCCTCCTCCTCCTCCTCCTCCTCATCCTCCTCCTCCTCTTTCTCCTCCTCCTCCTCCTCCTCTTTCTCCTCCTCCTCCTCCGTCCCTCCTCCTCCTCCTCGTCGTCCTCCTCCTCCTCCCTCCTCCTCCTCATCCTCCACCTCCTCCTCCTGCGCCTCCTCCTCCCTCTTCCCTCCTCCTTCACCCCTCCTCCCTCTTCCCTCTTTCCCTATGCTCCCTCCTCCTCCTCCCTCCTCCTCCTCCTCATCCTCCTCATCCTCCTCCTCCTCCTTCCCTCCTCCTCCTCCTCCTCATCATCTCCTCCTCCTTCTCCTCCTTATCCTCTTCCTCCTCCTGCTCCTCCTCCTCCTCCCCCCTCTTCTCTTCCTTCTCCCCCTCGCGCCTTCAGTGAGGTTTTCTGTGTCTTCGGGGACAGCTTAGAAAACCTTTCAGATGGGCGGGGGACTTTGAGCTGTCTGGAAAGGCCCGCCCCCTATCACTGTCCCCGTGGGCCGGCCGCCAAGATGATCTGACGTCGTCATGGCGCCCATTCCATTTCACTCCCCGTCGCAAAGAAGGGCCGGGAGAACCTCCAGCGCATCGGGCGAGGTCTCTGCCATGGTGGCCCAGCGGTCCCCGTCCTGGAGGCCGCCGCCAGCCGAGTGCGGCGCGATCGGGCGCGGCGCATGATGCCTGGCGCTTTGCACCTTGCGTAGTGCCCTTTGCCACGGAGGCTGTGGCGCTCAGGACACTTCAGGACACTCCTCCCCCTCCTTGTTCTCCTTGTTTTCCCTCCTGGTTTTCCACCTCCTCCTCGTCCTCCTGCTCCTCCTGCTGCTCCTCCTCCTCCTCCTCCTCCTCCTCCTCCTCCTCCTCGGGCACCGCTGGGGGGCAAGGCTTGGGGGGATGCGGCCGGGACCTTTTGATTCGGTACGATTGAAGTTGGCACGGGAAGAATGGGTACGAAGACCGACAGCATGTCCTGATCATTTTGGAGAAGATTCGCTGTAAGTGTCGACGTGGACGTTGACCATTTGAGAGAGGTGGCCACCTGTCCAGCAGCGCCGCTGTCGGTTCTCGGCAGAATCTGTTGTTGTCGCGGGGGGTACGGTCGCGAATTGTTGGTTGGCGTGTTTCGGTAGCCATTCCTGGGAGCATCCCTTGTCCTCGCAAGCCTGGCTTCAGCATGCACTAGCGTGCGCTAGCGCTTGGTAATTGCCGAAACATATCCGCTTTAGCGTCGAGTAACGTCGACTTAGCGTCGGCTAGTTTCGAGTAGCGTAGGTTAGCGTCGATTCGCAAAAAAAATCAATATGATGGCATGGGAGGCTTCCATGAGTTACCACAAAAGCGTGTGGCTCTACTGGTGGTGGTCCACCATGTTTCGGCGCGACACGCTATCGACCACGCGGTCCTCCGGCGTCCACGTCCTGAATTTTCACAGTTTCCCGCACCGCAGTGTGGAGCGGCACGCTATCCGCTTGCAAGGCATATCGTGTAGCTGGGGCAGCCGCCGCGGCAAGCTAAGCAAGGGATCCCCGACCCCAGACCCCCGACGTCATGATTTTTTCATTACGTCAACCCCCAGAGGTCCCGACCCTTTCCCCATGACCGGCTTTGCATCCTGAGTCGTTTTTTGACGCCTCCGAGGCCCGGTGAGGGGCCCCTGAGGCCGAGAATTAGGAAAAAAAACCCGTCATGATTTTTTCATTACTCGAGGTGGTTCTGTGACCGCAGGCTCCGGATCGAGAGCAGAAGTCTAAGGTTCGAGATTTGCGGGCGCCTTCGTCGCTTCCCATCGGGATCCGACGAACGTGCCCGCACACCTCCAACGGGATGCCTGCCAGCGGAGGCGCCTCGCCGAGGGCGCTCGGGGAGCGCCAGGATCGCCCCGATGGCCGGTGGAGGCGGGGGATGTGGCCCGAACAAGCCAGGGGCAACGCTGCGGGGGGATGGGCTCATGAGGGGGCGCATCGACCCCCAATCTCAGGAGGGAAAAAACAAACAGACACAACGGATAGTCGATCCCCCAGAAAATATTTGAAAATATGGGAAGTGGGGGGGGAGAGAAAAACTTCGAAAATAAGGGGAAATAATGGGAGTCCTGTTATTTGTGTGTGTGTGTGTTTATTTGTGTGTCCCAGGGCCCCTTCACAATCGCCCATTGATCGCCGACTGGGGCTCGATAGCCCAACCCCGCCCAGGGCCCTTGCCATCGGGTGCCTATCGCGGATCTGTCGGCGATGCCCTCTGAGCCCGTCCCCCCCCAAACGTTCCTCTTCACCCTGGGCTTGGATCCCCGTTTGGGGGACCATTCTGGGGCCCGCCTACCCGATCTGTTCGAATCTACAGTCGGGGCCCTGAAGAAGGAACCCTTTTCGTTGGGGAGGGGCTCGGTGTTCCTTAAGTGTTTCGCAGCTTGCCTCAGGTTTTCCTTAGGTTTTCGATGGGACATCGAAGTTTACCTTATGGAAAAAAGGGGCCTCGTTCCTTATTTAGGGTTCCTTAGGTCAAGGCCCCGACTGTATGTTCGGTTTCACCTCGATCTAATTTCGACTCGGGGTCGGCCAGAGTCGACGGACCTCCCACGCAGCATCGACGCGCGAGCGGAGCGAGTGGCTCCAGGATTCCCCAAGTGAGGATCTGCCTGAGCGGGCGCGGATGGTGGGCCACGACGGGGGGTCCTGCCACCCTTGATTCGGGGGTGGACAGACCTCCTACCCTGACACGTCGATTAAGGAATTGGCCGTTGTCGGTTCGCGAGAGGCGTCGCGGCCGTCCTTTTTGCGGGTCCAGGTCTGTCGGTTTCGGTCCCAGGCCGTTTTCACTAAAGGGAGGTTTACTAAAGGGAGGTGTGTCCACCGCCGATTGATCCCCTCGCGTCGTGCAAAAGTCATGGCGGAAGATGTTTGCCTTAAGTCGGGCCTGTCCCTCTACAGGGGGAAGATCTAAAAATAGTCAAAACATAGTCTGGGGACTATTTGTTTAGTACTCTTTGACCATTTGGGAGTATTTTTTTGAGCATTGCTAATTTTTCGTCGACAATCCCCCTGTAGGGGGACACGCCCGACTTCATGTTTGCCGATTTCCGGTTATCCGGGGGTCCTCGTCGGGTCACCGGACCGCTAGGACACGTCTCTTGATGGAGTTCCGCTCCTCGGGAAGGGGTCGGGGCCTGCGGGTGGGTCCATTCTCTGGGAAACGTAAGACTCGAGTACGCCCGATCTCGAGTTTGCCGTCGCTTTTTGACAGCGCGTCTTGGGCTTTCACGGTTCAGTTATTGTGTGGGATGTCTGCAGCGGGAGGTCGCATCAAATTTCAGGCTGGGCCTCGTCCTGCTCTTGACGGCCCCGTCGGGCCAACCCGAGTCCCCCGTACCCGAGTCTTCACGTCTCCTGACATTTTGCCAAAACCAACACGGTCGGGGGTTCGTAGAGGCAGGGTTATCCCAAAATGGGGCTGGGGAGCGGCCCCAGCTGGACGCTCCCGTGGAATGCGGTTCCTTTTTCCGCGGGCCGTTCGGAGCGATTTTCCTTCCAACCCCACCTTGAGCCCCAACCCCGCCTTGGTGCCCCCCCCGAAACTGCGTCGGGCTTCCAGGTTGCCGTCGTCGTCCCCGCTCGCGCCCTGGCAGGGCGGCTCGAGGGCGCCGACTATGGCAGCAGACCCCGGGCACGCCCTCTCAGGGTCCGAGGGGGAGGGGGAGGGGCACGGGGAGGCGCGCAGCCTTAAATCCTCCTCCTCCTTCTCCTCCCCCTGCTCCTCCTCCTCCTCCTCCTCCTCCTCCTCCTCCTCCTCCTCCTCCTCCTCCTCCTCCTCCTCCTCCTCCTCATCTCCTCATCCTCATCCTCATCCTCATCCTCCCCCTCCCCTCCCCCTCCCCCTCCCCCTCCCCCTCCGCCCCCCCCCTTCCCCTCCCCCTCCCCCTCCTCCTCCGCCACCTCGCCCCCCCTGCTTGGATAGCAGGGGCCCCGTCATCGACTCGGGGACAACCGGGCGCCCCCGCCAGCGGAGCTGGCGGGTGGTCGGCGCCGCTGGCATCGGCGGGGTAAAAGTAGAGCCGGCGACCAGCCAGAGGACTGTCGGAGGCGGGAGGGGTCGCGCCCCCTGGGGGAAGGGGGGTAGGCCGCGGTGGGACTGTGCCCCTTCCTCATTTCTCCTGGCTCCTCCCCCCCTCCTCTCCCTCTTCTCCTCTCTCCCCCCCCGGGGTTCACAGTGCCGCTGCGGTCCAATCCCCCGCCGGGGCTGGGCTGGAGGAAACCGCGGCGGCGCGCGGAGCGCGCTGCCGCGGCCCCCTCGCCCAGGGAAAGCCTGGAACAGGGGAGGTTTCATTATCGACGGTTGCGCTCTCTTGCTCATGGCACAGTTGAACGGCAAGCAGAATCCTCAGCCGTCTCCTCCTCCTCCTCCTCCTCCTCCTCCCCCCCTCCTCCTCCTCCTCCTCCTCCTCCTCCTCCTCCTCCCCCTCCTCCTTCTTCTCCTCCTCCCCTTTTCTCCTCCTCCTCCTCCTCCTCCTCCTCCTCCTCCTCCTCCTCAGCCTCCTCCCTTCCCCCATCCCCCATCCCCCTTCCCCTCCCCCCCTCCTCCTCCGCATCCTCCTCCGACCCCTCATCCTCCTCACCCGTTTCTCCTCTTCCTCCTTTTCCTCTCCCCTCCTCCTCCTCCCTCCTCCTCC
Source organism: Prorocentrum cordatum (assembly GCA_963575745.1). Lineage (NCBI taxonomy): Eukaryota > Dinophyceae > Prorocentrales > Prorocentraceae > Prorocentrum > Prorocentrum cordatum. The sequence continues at coordinate 267,143 of CAUYUJ010009935.1, forward strand.
TCCTCCTCTCCTCCTCCTCCTCCTCCTCCTCCTCCTCCTCCTCCTCCCCATCCCCCCTATGCCCTTCCCCCTGATATAGAGGAATGCCCGTGGATTGCTGCGACGGGCCCGCGCCAAGGTGCTCCGCGCGCTCCGTCGCCAAAATCAGGCGGTGACGCTGGATTCGTGTTTCGGAGGGTAGCGGGGGTGAGTTTCCCCCGATTCACGGATCTGGCGTTAAGTCGGGCCTGTCCCTCTACACGGGGAATCTTCAAAAATAGAAAAAATAGTCTGGGGGCGCTTTGTTGACCATGTCTGGACCATGTGGGGGTACTTTTTTGATTATTAATCGCTTCGCTCATTCCGCCGGCCCGTATTGAGCCATCGCAGGCGTTTGTTTGCGCGTTCGTGGCCTCTTGGAGCCTCGGCGGGGCCGTTTGGGGCCTCTTGGCGCCTCTTTTTAGGCCTCTTGGAGAACTCGGGAGGCCTCCAGGGGGCCTCCTGAGCTCTCGTGACGGTCTCTTGGGGGGCTTTCGGCGGGCTCTTGGCGGTATTTGTTGGTCCTCTTGGGGCCTGGGGCCTGACGTTGTTGGTCCTCTTGGGGCCTCACGGGAGCTTATTGGGGCGTCTTGGGGGTGTCTTGGAGAGTCTCTTGGGGCCTCTTTCGGGGTCCTGGGCGCCTTCTGGGGCGGAGGGCTCGATTTTTCAGTTCTCGGTTCCCTTCTTGAGCCCCTCTTGGGCCCGTCTTGGGGCCTCTTGGTCCGCCTTGGGCAGCACTTGGGCCGTCTGGGGGGCGCTCTTGGGCCGCTCCGGGGCCGTCTTGGGAGCCTCGTGGGCCGTCTTGGAGCAGTCTTGAAGGCCTCTTGGGCCCTCTTGGAGCGTCCGGAAGCGAAAAGGCCAAAACGCCAAAAAACATCGAACAAACCAATGAAAATCAACGATTTGGGCAACCTGCAGGGGCCCTCTTCGGAGGCCTCTTGGAAGGCCCTTGGAGCGTTTTGGAGGCCTCTTAGGCTGTCTTGGGGCCATCTGGGGCGTCTTCGGGCGATCGGGGTATCTTTTTGATTATTTTCTTACACTTTGGCACAAAAATCCCCCTGTAGGAGGACAGGCTGTCCCGACTTACATCCAGCGCCCAGGCGCTAGATCCATGGGTCCGTGACCCATGCTGCCGCGTGCCCGAGAAGGGCGTTGGAAGCAGCACGCGGCCCCGCCCCCCCCCCGAACCCCCCAAGCCTCCGTGGCCCCGGGCTGGGAATGCCCGACTGGCCGGCCCCCCTTATCCCCCTGCCGGGTGGTCATGGTGATACTCGCCACGTGGGAACAAGGAGGAGGAGGAGGAGGAGGAGGAGGAGGAGGAGGAGGAGGGGGAGGAGGAGGGGAAGGGGGAGGAGGGGTAGGGGGAGGAGGGGAAGGGAGAGGAGGAGGAGGAGGAGGAGGAGGAGGAGGAGGAGGAGGAGGAGGAGGAGGAGGAGGAGGAGGAGGAGGAAGAAGAGGACCTGAGGTTTTGAGCGGGGCCCTGAGGGAAGTGGGCCCTGAGGTTTGTCTCCGTTCTCGGGCCTTCGGTGCCTTCCCCGGGCCCGGGGACTGTCGGACAACGATTCGGGAGGAAGAGCGCGTCCTGGGGATCGGCCCGGGGCTCCGGGGCCCGTTGCCCTCGGGACCCGTTTCCACCGTGCTGCGGTACCCCCACGAGCATTTTCCAAGGAGGTGAAAGAGGAGCTGGCGAAGGTTCAGGAGGGGAAAGAAACAGACTGACACAATGAATCGTCGATTTCCAGGAAAGTATGGAAACATATTCGAGGTGGGGAGGGTAGACGAAATCCAAGAAAATATGGGAACATGTGGGGGATCCTGTTATTCCCCACATGCTTCGTGGGGTTCTGGTTTTCTTCCCACCCGCGCCGCACCCGCGTCTCACCCACACCCGCCCTCCTCCCTCTTTCTTCCTCCCCTCACTCACTCACACAAACACACACACTTCACTCTTCCCCCCCTCGTCACAGCACTGCTCAGCTCAGCTCAACTCAGATCAGCACAGCTCAGCTCAGCTCAGCACAGCACAGCTCGGCTCAGCTCAGCACAGCTTAGCACAGCCCAGCACGGCTCAGCTCAGCACAGCACAGCACAGCTCGTGGCACTGTCTCGACACCACAGGGGGTGCGCAGGGGTTGGTCTCTCAGCTCGGCCGCTATCCACGACACTGGCGCAAAGCCTAGCAGGCGTGGCACTTTCTCGACACCAAAAGGGGTGGGCAGGGGGTGGTCTCTCAGCCCGGCCGCTATCCACGACACTGGCGCAAAGCCTAGCAGGCGTGCCCCTTTTCGACACCACAGGGGGTGCGCAGGGGGTGGTCTCTCACCGCGGTCCCTATCCACGACACTGGCGCAAAGCCCAGCAGGCGTGGCACTTTCTCGACACCACATGGGGGTGCGCAGGGGGTGGTCTCTCAGCTCGGCCGCTATCCACGACACTGGCGCAAAGCCTAGCAGGCGTGGCACTTTCTCGACACCACAGGGGGTGCGCAGGGGGTGGTCTCTCAGCTCGGCCGCTATCCACGACACTGGCGCAAAGCCTAGCAGGCGTGGCACTCTCTCGACACCACAGGGGGTGCGCAGGGGGTGGTCTCTCAGCTCGGCCGCTATCCACGACACTGGCGCAAAGCCTAGCAGGGCGTGCAGGCGTGGCACTTTCTCGACACCACAGGGGGTGCGCAGGGGGTGGTCTCTCAGCTCGGCCGCTATCCACGACACTGGCGCAAAGCTAGCAGGCGTGGCACTTTCTCGACACCACAGGGGGTGCGGAGGGGGTGGTCTCTCAGCTCGGCCGCTATCCACGACACTGGCGCAAAGCCTAGCAAGCGTGGCACTTTCTCGACACCACAGGGGGTGCGCAGGGGGTGGTCTCTCAGCTCGGTCGCTATCCACGACACTGTCGCAAAGCCTAGTAGGCGTGGCACTTTCTCGACACCACAGGGGGTGCGCAGGGGGTGGTCTCTCAGCTCGGCCGCTATCCACGACACTGGCGCAAAGCCTAGCAGGCGTGGCACTTTCTCGACACCACAGGGGGTGCGCAGGGGGTGGTCTCTCAGCTCGGCCGCTATCCACGACACTGGCGCAAAGCCTAGCAGGCGTGGCACTTTCTCGACACCACAGGGGGTGCGCAGGGGGTGGTCTCTCAGCCCGGGGGGTGCGCAGGGGGTGGGATCCACGACACTGGCGCAAAGCCTAGCAGGCGTGGCACTTTCTCGACACCAAAGGGGGTGGGCAGGGGGTGGTCTCTCAGCTCGGCCGCTATCCACGACACTGGCGCAAAGCCTAGCAGGCGTGGCACTTTCTCGACACCACAGGGGGTGCGGGGGTGCGCAGGGGGTGGTCTCTCAGCTCGGCCGCTATCCACGACACTGGCGCAAAGCCTAGCAGGCGTGGCACTTTCTCGACACCACAGGGGGTGCGCAGGGGGTGGTCTCTCAGCTCGGCCGCTATCCACGACACTGGCGCAAAGCTAGCAGGCGTGGCACTTTCTCGACACCACAGGGGGTGCGCAGGGGGTGGTCTCTCAGCGGCCCTATCCACGACACTGGCGCAAAGCTAGCAGGCGTGGCACTTTCTCGACACCAAAGGGGGTGGGCAGGGGGTGGTCTCTCAGCTCGGCCGCTATCCACGACACTGGCGCAAAGGCAGGCGTGGCACTTTCTCGACACCACAGGGGGTGGGCAGGGGGTGGTCTCTCAGCTCGGCCGCTATCCACGACACTGGCGCAAGCCTAGCAGGCGTACACCACAGAGGGGGTGGTCTCTCAGCTCGGCCGCTATCTTAGCAGGCGTGGCACTTTCTCGACACCACAGGGGGTGCGGAGGGGGTGGTCTCTCAGCTCGGCCGCTATCTACGACACTGGCGCAAAGCCTAGCAAGCGTGGCACTTTCTCGACACCACAGGGGGTGCACAGGGGGTGGTCTCTCAGCTCGGCCGCTATCCACGACACTGGCGCAAAGCCTAGCAGGCGTGGCACTCTCTCGACACCAAAGGGGGTGGGCAGGGGGTGGTCTCTCAGCGAGGGCTCAGAACGCAGGATTGCGCAGGTATATATATATATATATATATATATATATATATGTATATATATATATAAAAGCAAACACATAATATTTAAATTAAGTATGTGGGGTTCCTCGGTAGCGTAATTTGTGTGTGTGTGTGTGTGTTTATGTGTGTGTCCCAGGGCCCTTTCAAAGGTTTCTGCCCTGTGCAGTTGCGCGGAGCGCCAGTGGTGGCCCCATCCCCGCAGGCTGCGCGCCGCTGGGAGGAGGGGTGTGGGGCGACCTGCGTAGGGGGGCACCATCCGCGTGAGGGGTTTGCCGATTTGAGGCGGGGCGCCCTGCGGGCGCCCCCGCCGGGGCCGCAGATGCGGCTCCCTGGTGCACCACCCGCGCAGGGGGCGTACCGAATTGGGGCGGGGATGCGACTTGTTCTGGACGCTTCGCGGAGCCTCACCAGCCCAGCCCATCCAGAAGCGATGCCCAAGCGAGTTACTTTGGTCAGGGATACGGAAGGGGGAAGCAGTGGAGGAACGGGTTGGCTTCTTGGAATTCTTTTGGGGCGTCCTGGGAGCCTCTTGGAGCGTACTGGTGCCTTTTGGGAAGCCTCTTGATGCGTCTTGAGGGCGTCCTGGGGCCTCTTGGGAACCTATTGGGGGCATCTTGGGGCCTCCTGGGCTCCTCTTGGGGCACTCTTGGGAGTCATGGGGGTCATCCTGTGGCCATCTTGGAGGAGATTGGCCAAAGAAGAGGCCAACCATGGGCCCAAAACCGAAGCGCTTTGTGCTCTTCTCGCCGACGCCACCTTAGTCGCTGTAGCGCGCCGCATGGCACCCTGTCCAGGCCCAAGGAATGGGGTCCGGGGGATGGGCAAACCCTTCCCAGAAAGAGAAGAAGGGGGGCTTGAGAAAGAAGCTCCCTAAACCACTCACGCCCTAAATGGTTTGTGGGATATGAGAGAAGCTATCGATCGAGAGCGCAAGAACCGTACTAATTACCAGTAAGTGCGTTCTCCATGCAGCGAGGCTTTGCTCAGTCCACGTGAATGTTCCACGTGGATTCATCATTACGGATTAGACATGGTTGTGCCGTCGTGGTTTCCACTTGAATGTGTGCGCATGCGTGTGCCCCTTCCATACAAGACCTGGGGTGTTACCTGTGAGTTTCCCAGCGTGGATAGTTCTCTGCGCATATATATGTTTATGTTCCACATCGGTGCGTCGGTGTATTCCTTTCCGGATCTGTCATAGATGTTCACAGGTGGCTTGATAGCGGGGGCTCCTACCAGCAACGGCCCGCGTGCCTCCCCCGCGTTGTCGCCGTCAGGGCAAACATCATGAGCAGCATGACAGCACGACAGCCTGTACAGCCGGGGCGCTGAAGGAGGAACCCTTTTCGTTGGGGATGGGCTCGGTGTTCCTTAATTGTTCCAAATATTGCCTTAGGTTTCCCTGAGTTTTCGATGGGAAGTCGAAGTTTGCCTCATGAAAAAAAGGGACCTCGTTCCTTATCTGGGGGTCCTTGGGTCAGCGCATCGACTGTACGACAGTCGAACGCACGTTGCCATCCTGAGCTGAGTGGCGTCCTCAAGCGCGACACGAGTAGGCGATCTCTGTGAGCGAGCTGGGCAGGTAACGGCCGGAACTCGGGCAGAAACGCATGACACACCGCAAACAAGCGGTCGATAGCAGCACGGTTGTCCACAGCACGCCTGGACGCAGCATGGCGACGACCAAAGCCCGTGGGCAACCGCGTCCTGGCGGAAGTTAGTGTCTACCCGCGTTAGGTTCCTTTCACGATGATGTTTGCTAGTTGTTCGTGCAGCTGTGGCATGGGTGGCTTCGGGCCCAAACACGACATCAAGACTGAGTCGCGTGTGCCCTGTACCCTCTCCTTGGACGCCCACTGCGGCCCATAGCATACTGCCCAGGTCGCCGTCCTTGTATTGAGGATCAACCGTGTTTTCGAGTTTCGTGGTCTGGCCAACTCTCGCTCTCCAGCAGATCCATTGCAGGAGGTGCCAAGGCTTCGCGAGTGATGTATGCCATGGTGTCTGTTTCTATAGGCACGCCTGCGAAGCAGCTGGGGGTATGGAGGCCTTTCCGGCGCTGGCAGGACACCGCTGCGGGACGGGACGCAGTCAGTAAGTATTGCGATGCCACGTGATAGTGGTTATGTGCTCATGCTTGCTTCGTACTCATCATTTTGTTGCTTGTCTGTCTCGCTGACAGCACCCCGATGTCGTTGACAACATCCCGACAGGGCCACGGGGCTACAGCCGCTCGCGCCGCTCGGGCTCGAGATGTTCGCTACTGCTGGTTGGTGATGGAGCGTCACTGCGTCATTGCCTGGAGTCTCACCAGCAACGTCGGGAACATCCACGCCTACCCAGCGCCAAGCCCGTGTTCGGCTTGCTCGCGGGATCGGGAAGCGTCGCCGAGCCATGAGTCTTTGCCAATCGGCTTTCAAGCGCTTACAGACCCAGGCAGATGCACGCTACCGAAGGGGGCAGTGCTTGGGTAAGACGGTCGCAGGTCGTTGTCGGACCGGTGTTTGAGGCCAAGTTGTGCTCCCAGGGTGTCACAGCGCTGTTGCCGAAGGACGGTCGTGAGGCAAGACCGTGTCATAAGCTCCGTCGTTCAGAAGACGCGGGGCAGCCCCCGCGGGTTGGCGCATCTGCACGCATCAGCTGCTTCTGAGAGCGGGCAGAGCATAAGCCACCGGGCTCTCTCTTGTCATTTCACTCGGAGAGAAGGGCTGTGCTTGCCACCTTTGCCTATAGGGACAGGGGTCCTTGGCCGCATGAGATGGACACCTTGTGCGCCGGGCCCGCCTCTGGCCAGCGCCCGCCTTGCCATACGGGCGGCAACGCGCGATAGAAAAGAGCTGGAGGAGATCGAGGAGGAGATTGAGGAGGAGGAGGAGGAGGAGGAGGAGGAGGAGGAGGAGAGCCTCTCCTGGGTGCCCGGAAGGTGCTGAGCCTCCTGGGGGCGTACGCCGACGAGGCCCCCGCGCGGGCCGGCGGCATCCCCGCAGGCGCGGGCCTCCGCGCGCGCGAACCCGCCGCGCAGGCCTCCTCCTCCTCCTCCTCCTCCTCCTCCTCCTCCTCCTCCTCCTCCTCCTCCTCTCCCTCCTCCTCCTCCTCCTCCTCCTCATCCTCCTCCTCCTCATCATCCTCCTACTTTTCCGCCTCCTCCTCCTCCTCCTCCTCCTCCTCCTCCTCCTCCTCCGGGCCCCCGCGAGGCCCGCGGGGGGCCCGCGGGGGGCCCTCGGGGCGAGCGGGGCCCGCGCGGGGCCAGGCGCAGGCTCGGAGGCAGCGCTACAGGGGGAGATCGGCACAGGGGGTGGCTGCATCGAGGGGGGGGAATATTTCTAGGCCTCCTGGACGGGGTCGGAGTAGATGGGGTCGGAGGATCGCGCCGCATCGCCGATGCATCGACGATGCATCGGCGATGCGGCTCGATGTGGGGCCCAATTTTCTCCGCGCGGGCGTCGTGGATGGACCGCCGACGTCGCCAGTGCATGGCCGATGCATCGGCGATGCATCGGCCATGCATCGGCGATTCATCGGCGATGTATCGGCGATTCGGCGCGATCCTCCGACCCCATCTATTCGGACCCCATCTAGGAGGCCTCTAATATTACCAGCCTGGAACATATCCCTATCCCTATGCTGGGCACCTCCTCATCACGATGCCAACCTCAGAGATTCCCTTATTTTTTGAGGGCGGATCCCTGAGATTGTCATCGCCTTGTGGCGTGTCAATCTTAGGGATGGGGATACGTTCGAGGCTGGTAAGAATAGGGGCGTTCCAGGTTCGGGGTTAGGGGGTGGCTGCATCGATGGGGGGGAATACAGTCGGGGCGCTGAAGAAGGAGCCCTTTTCGTTGGGGAGGGGCTCGGTGTTCCTTGATTGCTTCACAGCTTGCATCAGGTGCTCCTTATGTTTTCGATGGGAAATCGAAGTGTAACCTATGGAAAACAGGGGCCTCGTTCCTTATTCGGGGTTCCTTAGGTCAACGCCCCGACTGTAGGGGCGTTCTGGGTTCGGGGTCCCAGGTTTTCGGGCGTCCTCGTCGCTTCGCGGCGGCTCTCCAGCTACGGGATGCGCTCCAGCAGCTGCGCCTCGCCGGGGGCGTTCCGAGCGGGTGCTGGAGGTCCGAGTTGCGACCCGGAAACCGCCATGGGATAGGAGTAGGGGAACGCATCGACACCCAATCGTCCATTCATCGCCGATACAGGGGGCCCGATGGCCCCACCCCGCCCAGGAGTGCGGGGATTTTTGCGATCGGGAGCCCGTCGCCGATCTACTGGCGGTGTATCGCCGGTTCCGGGGCCTTGGAGGGCCATGTCAACGTTTTTCGAACGAGGTTGGCCAGCGAAAGTTACATGCTGGTGACGCTCTGGCGGCCGGCACCCTCGCAGCCAGTAGGTTGCCACCTCGCTGCGACCATAATGCCTGGCTCTAAGATCTCGTGCCATCCTGCTCGATTAGTCGTGATGGGTTGCCGCGCAGCTGTCCTCGCTGGGCCCCCCCAGGGCCGGAGGTAGACCATACCCTTCGCTTAGGTCGGGCCTGTCCCCCTACAGGGGTCTTTTGGACGGAAAATCGCAAATACACAAGAATCGCGGAGGAGGAGGGGGAGGGGGAGGAGGAGGAGGGAGGAGGAGGAGGAGGAGGAGGAGGAGGAGGAGGAGGCGGAGGAGGGAGGAGGAGGAGAGGAGGAGGAGGAGAGGAGGAGGAGGAGGGGAGGAGGAGGAGGAGGAGGGAGGAGGAGAGGAGGAGGAGGAGGAGGAGGAGGAGGAGGAGGAGGAGGAGGAGGAGAGGAGGAGGAGGAGGAGGAGGAGAGGAGGAGGAGGAGCAGAGGAGGAGGAGGAGAGGAGGAGGAGGAGGAGGAGGAGGGGAGGGGAGGAGGAGGAGTTATGCCAAATGAGCTTCTAATTTGGGGCGAAGGCCGGCACAGTGCTGCGCCGCAGAGGGTCTTTTCGGAAGGCCGCCCCGCTCCCCGTCGGCCTCCCCCCCCCCCGCCGAGCCCGCCGCCGAGGCCGGCGTTTGTCGTGCCGCGCTTGGGGGGGCTTCGGCGGCAGATCTCGCCTCCTCCTGCCCCTCCTCCTCCCCTCCTCCGCCTCCTCCTCCTCCTCCTCCTCCTCCTCCTCCTCCGCCTCCGCCTCCTCCTCCTCCTCCTCCTCCTCCTCCGTAGCCGTTTTGGCTCAAGATGTTTTCGCCCCGTGGCAGAGCACGGAGACCCTTGGTCCAGGGACAGCTAAGGACTTGCTTTCATATCCTCGCCTTCCTGCTGCCCAGCAGGTCGAGCTTCATATCTGGTGCTGCATTCGCCTGCAGTCTCCTCCACGCGCACATCGGTGGATTGCCACCTGAGGCTGGCGCGGGCCTCAGTTCGCGGACGTCGACAGCATGGGTCCCCCCGTCGACTGTGTGGCCAGCGCTGCATCGACACCCCGAGACGGAGCCACTGACCCAGTCAAGCGACAACAAGACCCATGGCATGACAGTGCATCCAAACTCGCAGTTCACGACTTCCCAGCACATGTTCGAAAGCAGCTTGAGGAGACCATGGCCGCCCAGATCAAGGACGCCACCGAAAAGTTCGAGGCCACAGCCAAGGCAGTCACAGCAAAGGCCAGCTCAGAGTTCCTCGCATCACTCACGCAGATCACGTCCGACCTCAGCAGACGACACGAAGCAACAGAACGAGACATCACCGCAGTCAAGCTCCGCACCAATGCCCTGGAAGAGCAGAACTCCGAACTCAAGGCCGCCGTTGCCAAGCTCGAATCCATTATCACAGCAGCAGAAGCACGCGCTCCCGCCCTCAACCTGGACGGCCTGGGCAGCTGGGACCGCGACCCCGACATCACCACCTTCTGGTGCAGCAGTCCGCAGGAGTTCAGTCAGCAACATCTGGAAAAAGCTCTCACCCCATGGTTCCAGGCCGCCAACATCAAGCAGGACATGGTTATATTCAACACGGTCGGCCCCGCCAACCGCCACTCGTATCAGGTCAGCGGGGGCACAGTGGTTGCGGAACCTCGGGCACAACGTCTTCATACTGCTCTGCGTAATGGACAGGATTGGCGCACATTTACTCTCGATTTTGGTAATGACAAATACGTTCCTCTATATGTATCTGCCGACAAGAGCCCGAAGGCCGTCCGCACGGAGGTCCAGATCAAGCGCCTCGCCAAGATCATGCAGAACTTCAAGCCAGACCTCGATGCGCGCACTCACAGAACCCTGGGCTACATATCGTGCCGCGGTGAAGCCTTGGTTCGCCTTATTGTTGGCAGCAATGCTGATGTTCCTACTAAGCTCCAGTGGTCACAGGCCGCCAACAGACATGGAATTTCCGAAGATGACCAGAAGCAGATCGCCGCCGAGTTCATCAGCAACTTCGCAGACCCCCTCTCTGCCGCGCAGTGGCTTGAGCCTTCGGTGGAGCCCATGGCTCCTGAAGCCCTCGCAGGAGGGCCTGAACATCGCATTCTGGAACTCGCAAGCGCTTCTCGGACAGTCCGCTCTACGTCGCGCCGACAAACGACAGCAACTTCCCCTACGACAAGGCAGAGCTTCAACTTCCTCCAGACGAACGGCCCCAGCTCATGTTTGAGGTCGTCATCCCTGGTCGTGCCGCGTGGCTTCGGACCACGGATGCCAGCCTCCAGCACGAAGTCACTGTCCTCAACATTCACAACTTCGGCTTGACTCCAGCAGATCGGTTTCTCTTACGTGACCATTGGCACGCTCTTCGCCATCATGCTGACGAAGCCCCTCAGCAGCGGCTTCTTGTTATCGTCGGCGACTTCAACGTCTCCGAGTTCCCGCCACGATCGATCAACACGCCTGTCGACTCAGACGCCACAGCATCACAGCGTTATCAGTACCAACCAGTCTTCTGGCGCAACCTGTTCCGCGACGTTATCGAGATTGTGACTCCCTCGACGACGCATAGACCGGGGGCTAACAAGAATGAGTCTACTATTGACCGCTTCTTCATCAACCTGCCTAGCCACCTCATGCCTTTCATGGAAACTGTCTACATCGCCGACGACGCCCCCCTCGAGAACCCCAAGGGCCCCGTCAGCGACCATGAGATCATGCACTTGCGCATCCGTCTCCGCAAGCCCAAGAAGGTCACCGAGCGCGGCATCCCCGGGTACATCTTCGACACCGACCACTACAAGCACCACATCGCCAGAGTGCTCGCCACGGTCGACATGTCCTCTCTCGCACCCACGGCGCGCTGGAGGGCCTTGAAGGCAGCCATGAGAGTTGCCGCTGCCAGAGCCCGTGACACACTTCTCAAGATCCCAGCCGCTGAGCTATCATCACAAAGTGGGACCGTCAGAAAGGGAACCAGAGCCATGACTCTACGCAGCATCGCCAGAGCGGCATGGTACCAGAACATCCCCCTCGCCCAGACGCTGATCGACAACACCGACATCGGCAAACTACACCTGGAGATTGACGGTCGTACCGTCAGCATCAACGACATGCACGACTTCTCCTCGACCACCGACGCCACGCACGCGAGCCTCAGTGACGAGCGCAAGGCCCTCTCTGCAGCACGCTCGCGGGCCGCTTTCGCCGCCAACAATGTCCAGCTCGGTCAGAAGTGGCGCCAGCGAGCCAAACGTGAAGGCCTCCGTGGCGAGCTCTGGAAGCCATTCTCCAAGCGGCTCGCCCTGACGGGCGTCGAGATCATCGCGGGCGGCGTCACCAACATCGCCACCGACCCCGCGACGATGCATCAGGCCATCATGCGCCACTGGGCCCCCGTCTTTGCTGCAAAGCATGTTCCTGACGACGCCCTCTCCAACTACCTCGACTCGATCTTCCCTAGACGCGCACCCGCCCACCTCGACCTACCTGACGCCCAAGCTCTCGAGAAGGCCGCTCGCCTGGCTGGCGACTCCGCACCAGGACCCGACACACTTCCTTACAAAGCATGGTTGCGCACTCCCGACAGCTTCGACATCCTCGCCGACTTGTGCCGTGACATCGCCACTAGACGCGCGCCGCCTCACGACCTCAACTACCCCCTCATGGCCATGCTTCCGAAGGGCGACGAGCCCTGCGGCAATGCTGAGTGCACCCGCGCTCCAGAGTGCCTACGTCCGCTCTCAATGAAGAACTCGGATGTGAAGCTGATGGCGTCCGCCGCCAATCGACAGCTTCACGCCCTCGCAGCCGAGACGTCTCCCGGGCAGCAGGGATTCGTCAACGGCCGCCAGTTTTTGCGCAACGCCGTCGTGGTGGATGCCGCTGCTCGACGTCATAGTCTTTCACCTAATGCAGCTACTGACAAGCCCGTCTTCGTCAGCATGGACATCGCGACCGCCTTCCCCAGCCTCGGCCACCACTGGATGTGGGACGTTCTCCAGCGGTGGGGCATCCATGGACACATGCTTCACCTGCTTCAAGCGTGCTACCACTGGCCTGTCTCCTACCTGGACCTGGGCGGTGCACGCCGCCCCCTCTTGATCGCAGCGTCAGGAGTTGCTCAGGGCTGTCCGTTAAGGGGTACGATCTGGGCACTCGTCTTTGACCCAGTCACCAGAGCCCTCACCAGCGAGCCCTCAGCCATCGAGCGCGGTCTGGTTAGCGCATGTGCCGACGACCTCGGCATCATCCTCGCGAGGCTAGCGGACATCAGCAAGCTCGCGCCGCACATCATCGCGGTGGAGACTCTCGCGGGCCTGTGCCTCCAGGCCAAGAAATGCATCGTGGTCCCGACCTGGACGCTGCCCACTCAGGACATCATAGCGGAGATACGCCAAGTACTTGCTTCCGCCCACGCTCCCTGGGCTGCCTTCAAGGTTGAGTCCAGCGCCAGGTACCTCGGCTTCTTCATCGGCCCTGGCGCCACTCTTGACGACCAATGGCGAGGCCCTGCTGTCAAGTGGTGGGGCCGCATCGAGAAGCTCGCCGCGCCCCACGCCCCTATCCAGCAGAGCATCAAGCTGTGCAACGTCGCTGCCGTCACGGTCCTTGGATACGTAGGCCAGCTATTCGAACCCTCGGCGGGCATCCTCCAGAAGGAGCTGCAGGCGTTCCACAAGCTGCTGCGCGTTGCCCCGTCCAGCTTCGCGAAGTCCGACATCCTCGCGATGTCTCTCTGGACCAAGGCTGACACCGCGTACGAGCAGCTCCCCCTCGTCACAGTGCAGCGCGGACACTGGCGCAGCGAGTGCTGGTCCATCAAGTCTTCCATCGCCCAACGGTTCGAGCACATCATCAACTCTACCTTCTTCCCCGACGGCAAGGGCTCCCACTTAAAGAGGCTGACCCGCACAGCTGGCCCCCTTCCTCGCGCCCGAGCCGCTATGATTGGCATCCACAAGCGAGCCGCTCGTGCTGGAATGCAGGCCCTCCTACAGCAGCAACAAGAACTGCATCGCCGCCGAACCACACAGATCACGCCGCAGAAGGCCTACATGACGTCCCTCAACGAGCAGCTCTACACCGACACGATGGCAGACACCATAAAGCGGCGTCTCCTGTCCTGGTTCCCGTCCCTTGACCCTGCGAAGTCGCTTACCAGGGAGCCGCTCAGCGGGCCTCGCCGAAACGCCGAAATCGGTCAAGAACGTCTGGCCGACCGAGCTCGCGCATGGGCCGCCCACTGGCTTCCCGACATCCTGCTCAATGACCACGCGATCGACAACCGCTTGGACTGGATGCAGTGGTGCACGGAGTACCTGTACGAGCTCCTCGGGTCCGAGACCTTTCGCCCGCTTTATGCCACTTCCGCTCGCCGACGACAGATCGCCGCCGACATGTGTCAGCAGGCATGGGACAAAGGCGGTACTGGCAGAATCCTCCTCGAACACCGTCTCTCAAGAACTCGGACCCGCTCTGATGAATCGAGCGGCCTGACTTCGCTACTTCAGCATGAAGCCGCCCAACACCGTGCCCGTCGCCGTTGGGTCGCCAACTTTCTCCCGTACCAGCTGCCCGACACCGACATCAGTGACGCCGACTTCCCCGACGGCGACGAAGACCCTCCAGATGACGAAGGCGAGCCGCCTGATCTTCTTCGTCTCCATCGGCTTCCCGCCGACCTTCCAGCTCGTTGGAAACGCCTGCGCACCTACCTGGCTACACAACCACCTGCACGGATGTGGGCCACAGTGACGGCCCTCGTGGGCGCATGGGCCACCAGCTACCGCATGCACGTCATCCAGGACAAGCGCCCTTGCCACTTCGGGTGCAATCACCCGCTCGCCAAGGACAACATCCAGCACTACATGACGTGCGAACGCATGTGGCACCAGCTGAGCCTGCCTCGCGGCCAGCTGAGCGCCGACCTCCTCACGCGCATGGCGCTCCCCGAGCTGACGCACCCGTTCGACGGCGAGAACGGCATCCCAAACTCCGCCACGCGCCTCGCCGTCGCGACGCGGGCGTACCACCTCACCAAGGACCTCCCCCTCCCGATCTCCCACCACAACCAGTGCACGGCCTTCGCCGCCGCCCGCCGCGCCCCCCAGCTCCCGTCTGACGGGCGCGCCGCGGCCGCGGCTCGGCTAAGCGCGGACGAACCTTCCTTCAAGGTTACGTTCGCTCCTCCTCCTCCTCCTCCTCCTCCTCCTCCTCCTCCTCCTCCGCCCCCACTCCCCGTCGGCCTCCTCCCCCCCCCCCGCGGAGCGCGCCGCCGAGGCTGGCGTTTGTCGTGCCGCGCCTGGGGGGCGTCGGCGGCAGATCTCGCCTTCTCGCGACCCTGCGCGCTGTCGGCCCGTCTCGGGCCCCGGGACCCTCACAGGTCGATTCGGCTTGGGACCATGCAGCAGGAAGATGGGGTCCAGGGCTCTGGTCGTGCTCGTTACGATGCTTCCAAGACGCGCAGCTTCGGATCTCAGGGTCGCGAGAAGGCGGGGGGAGCCTGGCATACGGTGGGGGCGTTGGTTAAGGAATGCGCCCAGGATGCTACAGACCCTGGAGAATTCCTTATCTTACGCGGGCGGCGGTGATATTCATGGCCAAGCCTCGATTGGAGTTCCACTGGCCTCCAGACCCTGGATTCCTTATCTAAGGGTTCCTTATCCAATGCCCCCACCGTGCCCTCCCAATTCAGTCTTTGGCGTCGATTTGCGTCGATTAGCGTCTGGGAGTCGTTGGGTCAGCGCCGATCTAGCGTCGGTGAGCGGTGAGCGTCGATTCGGCCTCGATTCAGCGTCGACTAGCGTCGAGAAGCGTCGATTCGCAAGAGCCCAGATGGTATGGGAGGCTCCCGTGAGTTGCCACCGACGGGGACGAACCGGGCTTCCCCGAAGGCCCTCGGCGAGGCTCAGCGGAGGAAAGTTACCCCTGCCTCTGCCTCCTCCTCCTCCTCCTCCTCCTCCTCCTCCTCCTCCTCCTTCTCCCCAGACCCACTCATGAACAACATCGCGGCGGCAAGTGCATCTCTACCTTCGGCCCCTCGGGGGCCTCCTCGGAGGCCCTCGTCGCCACCGCTGGGTTCGCCTCGAGATTCTAGTCAGAGGGCACCCCGGGAAAGGTCCAGGGAGTAGCGGTATCAGTACCTGCTGGTTTCCCCAGCAGCGCAGCCGCTGGAGAGGGCATCCCGAGGCTGGAGTCGGGGCTCAAGAGACAGGGGTCAGTGCAAACGGGGGTCAGCCAGAGCGCTGGATCTTTCAGGTTCCTGCAGGGCCAGGTTCGCATTGATCCTGGCTTGGGTGCAGGATCCTGCAGGATCTTGCAGGATCCTTCGCCTTGACCCGGGTTTGGGCGCAGGATCTTGCAGGATCTTGCAGGATTCTGCAGGATTCTGTAGGGGGTGCGGAGGGAGCTGTGGGTGCGCGCTGTCGCGTGGGGAGCCCCGCTCGAACGGGAGCCTCCCCCTGGGGATCCGACAAACCGCACGTGAAACCGGAACCCCCTCCAAATGCGACCGAATCTTCCGGACCCCCCTCTTCGACGGGTTTCGTGGAAAATGCAGCGGTGGCTGCGAGGGCCTCCCAGGAGGCCCCCGAGGGGCCGAAGGTAGAGATGCACTTGCCGCCGCGATTTTGCTCATGAGTGGGTCTGAGGAGGAGGAGGAGGAAGAGGAGGAGGAGGAGGAGGAGGAGGAGCAGGAGGAGGAGGAGGAGGAGGAGAAGGAGGAGGAGGAGGAGGAGAAGGAGGAGGAGGAGGAGGAGAAGGAGGAGGATGGCGGCCTCGGTGGCCAGGCGGGCCCGCCCTCGCCGAGACGTGCCGGCTCGCAGTGCAGGGCCTCGAGAGGCGCGCGCCGCGTTTGGGGCCCCTGCCCCTGCGCCTCCCGGAGGCAGGCAGCGCCGAGGCGTCCTGGGCTCGAGCTTGTTTCCCCAATCAGTGCTGGCGCTGCAGGGGGTCCTATAGCGGGAATTCCCCAAATCGGTGCTTGCACTGAAGGGGTCCTCGCGGAAGTTGAAAGATTAGGCGGAAGTTTCCCGCCGATTTTGGTAGCAGGCTGGCTTCCCGGGTTCCCGGTTCCGGGTTCCCGGATCCGGGCCGATTTCGATGGGTTTTGGGTTCCTGGGCTCCCGGGTTCTGTTGATCTTTTCAGCGGAAACCATCCATTGATTGGGGTTTTTCTCGGGTGTAAATACAAGATTTGGCGACAATTTCCCGACGATTCGGGTGGCCGGCTGGGTTTCCGGTTCTGGGTTCCCAGGTTGTTGGTTATTGGTTCTTGGCCGATTTCGGCGGGTTCTGGGTTCCCGGGTTCCCGGGGTCCCGGTGGATCTTCTTATTTTATCGATCCCATTTTCAAACCATCCATTGATTGGGGCTTTCTTCTAGTGTAATTTTATACACCACACCCGCCCCACCCCAGTCAAATTCCTCCCCACGAGGCCGCGTTCAGTACAGTCGAACGTCTGAGTAAGAAGCCTCCTCCCGAAAAACTGGAGCATCGTTTCTTGACCAGCCTGCGGCAAAGTTTGCCCTGTCTCTTGAGCACGATCGTCCCTCCAGCGGGAACAACAGAAATTGGCCCAGCTTTGTAGGAAACTTTGGGGCACTTTCTTGATGACATGTCTGGCTGTATACAAAAGAGGCCAGAAGCATTCGAGTCCGCTCCTCTGGGGTATCAGCAAGAGCGTAAGTAACCCATCCCGATTTCGCTGTACACCTTGGAGCAGATGTCCAGAAACTGTCGGGAAGCATGTAGCGAGCTCCGATGTTGGATCTCGCATGGTGCCACCGCGGGCATTCAGCCCAGACATGGCGAAACGATGGGGTAGTTGCACCGCAGTGCTTGCATGCGAACCCGGTTCGTCTCCGAGTCTCGCTGGTGACGGCACCAGAGCGAAAGATCGAAAGAAGCGTCTTGCCGTGTCGTTGAGTGTACCCACCAAGCGCGTATAGGCTTTCCTTGGCCGAGCAGATCTCGACGTCGAAGTCGGAGATTTCCTCCGCGTCGTGCCGCGCAGGAACCACTGCTTGTAGGCAACGGATGCGTGCGATAGCTCGCAGGACGTGCAGAGCACCAGAGGACCCCGACCAGAAGCGCCAGTAGTCGTCCACGTGCTCCTCCACCGCTTTCAGCACACGGTGATCGTCGGTGGGATTGACTTCCAATTGAGCTCCTTGCGTAGGAGAGAAACGTCGGTACATGAGACCCAACGCAGTTGCATGAGTAGCGATAGAATGATCCACAAAACACATACGATTTCAGCTTAGGATCTACAATGTTCTTGAAAGCGAATATAGCAGCAGAATGCACTGGATGAAGTAATACATTTGGGCCCACCACCTCCCATGGCATCACCAGGTGCAACCGGTGTGCCAGACGGCTCGCGCCAGGGTTCTGGCGTACTTGATGGGCGGCGGGATGACCAGTGGGCTCGCCCAGAGCCACAAAGGACGGATGTAGGCGAAGGCGAGATTGAGGCGAACCTGGTTGCTGCCGGGGATGGAGGCCAGCACGGCGATGGAGGTCTCCAGCTTTGCCCGCCCTTGGCGTGGAATGATGCCGAAGCTGGAGTCGGTTAGTATTTCGAGCACTCCGAGGTGCTCCATGCGTCGTTGAACGACGTATTGGTTGGACCAGTGTTGTCGCTTGCCGATGTTTTCCACAAAGCCCACTCGTCGGTCGAAGCTCTGAGTATCTGCAATGTCGGTGGCCAGCGCGTCCGGCGAGGTGAAGACAATCGCGCGATCGTCCATGAAGGCGTGGCCAGAGGATAGGGGCTGCCAAGGGGCGAGGCAAGCCACCATCGTGGCTGGGGCCATGGCGTCCCTTGCGGGAGGCCCCGCTGCGGGTGGATCGGTGGCGCCGTCATGCCCATGAGGGAGCAGTGGCGGGGGCCCTACCACGCAGCGCGGCAGGTGTAGACCACGAGGTCTGGCAGGCCGCTCTGGATGAGGCTTTCTTGGGCTAGCTCGTGGCCGATGTTGTCGAAGGCCCGTGACAGGTCCATGTTCACTCCGTCGGAGGAGTCCGCGCAGTCGGATAGCCAGGCGGCTATGGCGTGGGTGACGCTGGCACCAGAGCGGTTGGCGTGCTGATTGTCTGGCGGCTCAGGCACGGCTTGGAACAGGGACCTGAGCCAGACTCTGAGGAATACCGAGCCGACATAGATCGGCCGGGTGTCGCTTTCCCCCTTGGGCACCCCTGCTACCCTCCAGGGGAAGACCCTGGAGAGGAGGTCGGGCGGGAGGTGGCCCTTGGCTTGGACAGCTGCTGTGGACGTGGCAGTCCAGAGGTCGAACAGCTCGCGGACGATGGCCGGGAACCAGTGGGCCAGAGCGCGGAGCTCCTTACAGCTCCAGCCGTCAAGCCCGGGGCAACCCTTGGCGCGTTGGATGGCTTCCCGGAACTGGTCCCAGGAGGGTGTCCAGTCGGAGGCCTTGTCGGATTTCGGGAAGACGGTGTCCGCGGCCGAGGTCTTCCAGTGTTGGTGGTGCGCGGCGCCGTCGTAGTTGTCGGGGCACCATTGGTCATGCCATTGCTGGCGCATGTCGTGGACGTTCATGGCGGGCGTCGGCGGCGTGGCCTTGAACAGGGGAGTCGTATAGGACCAGAGGTCGTTGCTCCAGGTGGCGAATCTCTGTCTCCATTGGCGGTTAGCCCCGTCCTGGAGACGGGCTTGCTCCGGCGAGGTCGCCTGGGAGATCCAGCGGAGGGCGTCGGAGTAGCGTGGGATGCCGCAGGCTTGCACGTTAAGGATGCCGTCGAGGGCCGCTTGGGCTACCGAACGGTGGTGCCTCGGCGTGAGGTAGTCGTCGCTTCGGCCTCCCTGGCGCAGGTGTTCTGCGAGGGCCCTGTGGAGGCGTAGCAGGCGTCGGAGGGCTATCGACTGGTCCAGTCGGTGTGCCAGTGAGTGCGAGGTGCGTCGAGTCGTGGGCTTGGAGCCCTTGGGCCGTTCGGCCAGTTGGTCGAGCTGCATGAAGCCACGGTCGACTACCACTAGCATCGCTTGTTCGGCGCGTTGGTGCCAGTAGTCCCATCGGTCCGCGAGAGGCGGGTTGCTGTCGTCGTCGTCGGACATCAGGGAAGGACCAAATTCCAAGTCAACCAGTTCCTGCATAAGGGCTTTCTCTTCGGGAGGAGCGTCGCGGGCTTGGACGTAGGTGGCGGTCCGTCGGAGGCGGTGGGTGGTTTGTTCCGTGTACGGGACGTTGAGCGTGTAGCTGACGAGGCCGTGGTGTGGAATGCCAGCCAAGAGCGTGGTGTTCGTATGCAGTGGTGGCCTGGCGTCGGGGCTTCCCTAGAACAGGGCGCGCGTCGGGCAGGTATTCACCGTAGTCGTGGTTGATGGTGAGCCGTCGGCGGTGGTGTCGAGGCGCCAGCCGTGTCCGATGACCCCTGTGTAGGTGGGGCGCCAGTTCAGGTCCCAAACGACGAAGATTGGGTGGCCGAGGTGGCCGAGCGTGCGAAAGAAGGTGAAACTGCGGTGGAACCAGTCGCGGTCGAGCTCGGCGGGGCCGTAGGTCGAGAGGACAGTAGCGTGTGCCGTGCGAATACCCACCATCCTGTGCCCGAGCATCGTGTCCCGAACAACGTGGACACGGCCCAGCGAGAGTCGCCAGAGTATGGCGCACCCCCCTTGGCGCACAGTGCCCGCTAAGGGCCCACTAGTTGCCCCACTCTTGGCCCTGCGAATGGCCCACTATTGAATTTCGCCTACCACTGGCGAATTATTGAATTTGACCCACTAGTGACCCACCCATGACCCTCGAATGACCTGGTAATGACTTTTGACACACACATGGCTCACTCATGATCTTCGAATGGCTCGCTTCTCGTTTTTTTTCGCGTGGTCGCGATTGCAGAGATCACTAGTGCCAACTCAGGCGGCCATTAGCGTGCCATTTGCCAGGTCCGAAGGTACTGTGAGGCAGGGCCCAGCCCTGCATGACTATCCTTTCCTCGCTTTCGCCATTTTGAGCCTCCTGGGAGGCCCTCGTCGCCACCGCTGGATTCGTTTCGAAGTTCTGGTCAGAACGCACCCCGGCAGAGGTCCGGGGAGTAGCGGTATCGGATACTGTGGTTTTTCCCCAGTTTGGCATCGCGCGAACTTGCTCATCTTCTCTTGGCGAGGAGCATATGGGACCATCATGCGAACAAGCAACACGCGCGAATCCGACACATGCATGGGGAATGGACTCCCGAGCGATGGCAGGCCAAACCATGTTCTAGAAACCTGTTCTGGTTTGCACGACATGAGCTCAGGACATGTCTGGCTGATGCGATGCTGTTTCAATATACCGACTGCATGGTTTAATAACACTGTTTCCGTTATTGGAACATTCTGCTGTGCTAAGCAAATTTCGTGGTAGGCTTACAGGAATGCCGGGACGATCGGTGCTGCTCAACGGAGGGGTCGATGGGGGCGGCGAGATCAGGGGAAACGTTAGGAGTTCGAGGTTTGAGGTTTTCATGCGTTTTCGTCAGTTCGCGGCGGTCTTGTGGCCTCGGGATGCCTTCCAGCGGCTGCGCCTCGCCGAGAGCGTTCAGGGGGTACCCGAATCGTGACGAACGGCCGCCGTAGAGCCGAGCTATGGCCGGAAAGCCACGAGGGACAGTCAGGGTGGGATAGGCCCAGGGGGAGATGCATCGACCCCCAATCGCTCATTGATCGCCGAGAGGGGCCCGATAGCCCACCGCGCCCAGGCGCGTGTGGATTCGCTATCGGGGGCCTCTCGCCGATCTATCGGCGATGCGTCGCTGATTCCTGCCTGATGTTTCCGCCCCTGAGCCCCCTGCCTTGTCGGTGCCTGGGTGAGAAGAGGAGGAGGAGGTGGAGGAGGAGGAGGAGGACGAGGAGGAGGAGGAGGAGGAGGTGATTGGAGCAGGGCTCCACCGAAGCGCCAGCACTGATCTCCTGCGGGGCAGGCCCATCGTCTGGGCCAAGGGTTTGGATTTCGGTGCGTGCGCGCCCTCTGGGCTTGGCCAGCGGGGCGTGTAAAACGATCTTGGGCCCAGCAACAACAATAACACAGCCATGCGCCAGCCTATTGCACAGCGCCTCGGCAAGATGGAACATGAAAAGTCAAGGAGAGGAAGGAAGAGGAGGGAAAAAGACACACCAATGATCTGCGGCTGCGCGTGTTGCATTAGTTTGTGCACGCACGCATTGGGCCCAGGAAGCTTATTTTTTAATGTTTGCTTCCGGTAGCGGTCGCTGCCCGGGGTGCAGAGTTGGGTCTCCTGGTGGCAGTAGCGCTTGGGCGGGGTGGGGCACGACGGGGCGGGGGTGCGTTGTGATCGCCAAAGTGGAAGGGAGTCCCCCCCCCCGCGTACGATGGTTTCTATTACCCAACGGGCTTGGCCCGGATGACGACCGTGGACGCGCCACAGGATGCAAAAACAACACAAGCCACCTCCAGGAGGGGCGAGGGGGAGAGAGAGAGAGAGAGAGAGAGAGAGACCGAGAGATCCTGGTGCACCATTTTTATTCGCCGCGGGCGCTTGTACCTGGTTTCGTGCCCAGGGGCCCTCTCGGATGGATCCGGCTACCCACCAGCAGCCCTCGAAAGTGGCGACAGTTTCACAGATCGCAGCCCCCCAGGGACGGCGAGGTCTAATCTAAGTCTGCGTGGGGCGTCACTCCGCTGGCCACCCCAGCAGCCCTCGAAAGTGGCGACAGTTTCATAGATCGCAACCCCCCAGGCATGGCGAGGTCTAATCTGAGTCTGCGTGGGGCGTCCCTCCGCTGGACCCCCCTCGAAGGGTGCCGCAGAAAGCTGGGGCCTGCGGCTCCGGTCGTAACTTCTCGCAGTCTTTGCGCTTTTCTCGCAGCGTCCGACCTCAGGGCCCCTTACTCGTATAGCGCTCTCAAGCCCGTGCCTTTTCACTACGCGTGTCAACGTTTCGCCCCTGCTGGGGCTCGTCAGGACTCGAATGAAAATGGCAGCGGCATGCGAACACAGCAAGTGCATGATCGACACAATACTGCGTGCAATGCGATACGGCAAACAAAAGCACATGCATGTCTCTCAACAACACCCCTGTATTGGATGACTGCTGCTTCTGCTGCCGGGAGGGGCAACAAAACACACCAGGACGCCACAACCCAACCCCACCCTCCGCCATGGCCCCCACTCACGACCGACCTGGTGATCCAGGGGGTCCTTCCTGGCTGGGGGTGAGGATGGGCGCCCAGAAGCCATCCCCGCCCCCGGCCAGGACCGCCTGCTTCACCATGCCGGGAGTGCGGGCTCTGGCTGGGGGTGGGGGCGGGTGGTGCTGCCCCCCCAAAACGCAATTTCTCGGAGCTCCGCGGGGATTTCTCGGATCGGCGCTGGAATTTCCTTGGGCGCCTCCGGCGCCAGCCCCGGCGTGCTCTGGAGGGGGGTCCAGCGCCAGTCTAAGAAGTCCGCGCGGTT
>CAUYUJ010009935.1:297472-367472 GCA_963575745.1 Prorocentrum cordatum
GCCGACGTCCCGCGGCTGAGGCGGGCGCGCGCCACCCTTCTTCGAGAGCTGCGCCCTTCGAGCACGGCGAGGGCGAGCGGAGCTCACGCCCAAGGACGGTCGACAACGGTCAGAGGAGGAACAGGTACCCATACCCAGACCCCTCGCGTTGTGAAGAATCACGACGGGAGTTGTTTTGCAATGCTCGGTCTTCGGGGGCCCTCCCTGGGCTTCGGGACCGTCAAGAAACGACTCGGGATAAAAAACCGTCCCTGGGGAAGGGGTCGAGACATCCTCGGGTCGACGCTGCGAAAAATGACGACGCCGGGTGTCTGGGGAGGAGGCACTACCCATGCCACTAACCCTGCCTCGATTTCGCCTCTGTGCCCCCCCCCCCCCCCCGGGAGACCCTCGTCGCTACCGCTGGGTTCGCCACCAGAGCGTACCCCAGGAGAGGTCCGTGGTTTCCGCGGTCACATCCTGGCCTTAGCGACCCCCCGCATCTTTGCCAGAGCGCACCGCGACATCGGTATCCCAAACGGGGAATTGCACAAATTTAACTTTTCAGAGCTCGGCGCGGATTTCTTGGATCGGAGCTGGACGCCTCCTGGCGGCGCCTCCGGCGCCCATCTCGGGAGTGTGCCGGGCAAAAAAAGGAGCTGTTGTGCAGACACAGCGCCTTCATCGCTATCGTGGTCGTCGCGAACAGAGTTGGTTTGGTGCGCGCACGAACGCAATTGGCAAAGGAACGCGCCTGGTACTGGTATTCGTCCACGTATAGGTAACAGTGGAAGTGTTGTTAGTAGCGTTGCTCGCACGTGTCGTGTAAGTTCTTGGTGGCAGATCCAGCAAGTACTAGTGGTGGTGGTGATGGTGGTAGTGGTAGTCGTCGTAGTCGTAGTCGTAGTCGTAGTAGTAGTAGTAGTAGTAGTAGTAGTAGTAGTAGTAGTCGTAGTCGTAGTCGTAGTCGTAGTCGTAGTCGTAGTCGTAGTCGTAGTCGTAGTCGTAGTAGTAGTAGTAGTAGTAGTAGTAGTAGTAGTAGTAGTAGTAGTAGTAGCTGTAGTCGTCGTAGTAGTGGTAGTAGTAGTAGTAGTAGTAGTAGTAGTAGTAGTAGTAGTAGTAGTAGTAGTAGTAGTAGTAGGAGTAGTAGTAGTAGTAGGAGTAGTAGCAGTAGTAGTAGTAATAGTAGTGGTAGTAGTGGTAGTAGTAGTAGTAGTAGTAGTAGTAGCAGTTGTAGTAGTAATAGTCGTAGTAGTAGTTGTTGTTGCTGCGGTAGTGGAAGAAACCAGCCAGCGTCACTTGCGGTCATGCCCATACCTTTCCACTCCATCATGTTCCTACTTCAACGCGGTCCAGGATGAGCAGGTTCTGCTTCGTCCCCCTTTTTGTTTGTGTACTCCCCGCTTTCTTGCTTTCTCCTATATATGTCGCTGTTTTTCGAAGGTCATCACGCTCATGGTCGTTTTTTATGTGACCAATCCCCATGCCCCAGCCGCGTATCGTCATCATCTTATTATTTCTCCCCCTCCCTGGCTTTCTACAGCGACTGCTGACCGCTCTCATTTGCCTGGCACCTCATGCTCCCCCTCTCATTCTTCCTGCTTTTCCTCCCCTCTCGCCCCCCCTACTCGCCTGCTGCTTCTGCTTCTCCTCGTCCAGCCTCTGCTTCCGTGTCCGCCACTTCTCCTCGTCAGACGGTCATTTCAATACGCTGCACCCACCAAGAAGCTCTCGGGCGATCCGTCCTCTCCCTGGCTACTGCTCCCCGCTCTCCTCCTCTTCCTCCTCCTCCTCCTCCCCTTCTGTTCCTTTGAAGTATAGATCCTTCCTGTCGCACCCCGAGGTTGGGCGAAATGGCGGGCCGGGCGTCTTGCTTGATACTTCCTCACCATTGCGGTCCTGAAGCTGAAAGTTTGCAGCAGTTTCACGGGTGGAGGGCTGGCTGCTTTCAAAATGTGGTTCTCGCCTTAGCGCCCCGCACTTTCGTGTTGAAAGTTTGCAAGGGCTCCACGAATGGAGGACGGGCGGCTTGCAGAATCAGGTTCTCGCTTGAAGGCATGCACGTTCGTTTAACCGATGCGGGATGTTCACAGATGGAGAGCGGGCCGTTTTCAACATGTGGTTCTCGTCTTAGCTCCGCGTTTGCAGCGCGCTCAAGTATTTGCTTGGTTGACGTACCAGAACTGGCGTTTTGGCACGACGTCAGAATGCCAGGGCGCCACAAACACTTGGATCCGCGGTGTTGAAGTGCCAGGATTGGTGTCCTAGCACGATTCAGGACCGTCAAGACGCAGCAGGAGCAGCGACCCGCAGCGTTGAAGTCTCAGGAATGGTGCTCTGGCACAGCTCCCTGTCTTTAAACGGCTGTCTTCCAACGGGGCATTTCCTCTTAGTGAACATGAATTCTTGTAAGGGCCTTTGTAAAGGGAGCTTGGAGGTAGGGTTCATTGCAAGATCGTTCATGAGTCTTGGGTCCACACCAGTCCTCCTCCTCCTCCTCCTCCCTCCCTCCCTCTCGCCTTCTCCTCCTCCTCCTCCTCCTCCTCCTCCCTTCCCCCCTCTCTCCCCTCCTCCTCCTCCTGGCCCTCCCTGGGCCGCCCATGAAGCTGAAGGCCGCCGTCCTGCTTCCTGCTGCGGCCTCTGTTGCACATGTCCATTTCCCCAAGCAGTGCTTGCACTCGGCCTGGCATCGCTCGGACGTGTGCGTTTTTTTCCTCGGCGAGGACCATCGAGGAGCATCCTTGACCATCTGGCGAAAAGACCACGCACGAAACCGACAAAAAACACAGGGAGTGGACGTCCGAGCGATGGCCAGTGCTTGCACTCAGGGGCTTGCACTTGTCGTCTGAGGAGCTCGGCTTGGCTGGCGGTCTGGCGGCTCCGTCGTCGCCTCGTCGCCGCCTCGTCGCCGCCTCGTCGCCGCCCGTCGTCTGGCCCCGGCGGGCGGTCTGGCGGCTCCGTCGTCGCCGTCGCGGGCCGTCGGTGCCTCGTCGCCGCCCGTCGTCTCCGCCCGGCGGGCGGTCTGGCGGCGCCGTGGGCGCCGTCGCCGTGCCGTCACCGCCTGGACTGCACATAAAACGACGCGAAGATCGGGACAAAATCGGATCGGGATAATTCGAAATCTCTGAGAATCGGCGGGTTTGGAGGATGTATTGGGCGCCGCGGCCGCTCCAGAGCGTTCCGGATCGCTCTGAGAGCGCTCTGGAACGCTCTGGAGCGATTTATCCCGATCCTAGCCCTGTTTTAGCACAACCTCGACTGCGCCAGGTGGCGCACTGTCAATACTGCACCGCATGCACTGCACGACGTCGACTGCACCACATGTATTGCACCACGTAGGTTGCATTTGCTTGCTCGGACGTGTGCACCGGATGATTTTTAAACCAAGCGAAATATCAAAAAAAATGATGAATGCAAACGGGGCGAATTAAAACCGGATGAATTTAAACCAAACGAAAGTTAAACGAAAACGGACGAACGCAAACCGGACGAATTAAAACCGGATGAATTTAAACCATACGAATTAAAACCGGATGAATCTAAACCGGACGAATGAAAACCGGATGGATTTTCACCGGACGAATCAAAAGTGGAGGAGGTTTGAATGGATCAATTAGTCAACGCGGGCCACACAGTGGCCCACAGAGGAAATTACAACCGGACGAATTAAAATTGGGTGAATCTAAACCGGACGAATTATAACCGGATGCATTTATTCCCGGGCAAAGGTGAACCGGATGAAATATAAACCGGATGTGATTAAACGGATGAGATTTAACGGATGTAAGTAATCGCATGAAATGAGAAACAGATGACATTAAATTCGGATGAAACAAAGGTGAATCATTGGGAGACCTCTTGGAGGCCTCTTGGGGCGGCTTGGAAGCCTTTTGCGCCATCTTGAGGCCATCTTGGGCGTCTTTGAGCGATCGTTCGGCGACCCGGGGCCTTCTTGGGTTGCACCACAAATATTGCACCAGTATGGATTGCACCACGTAGACTCCCTTCTAGATCAGATTTAGGATCCCCCACCCCTGGCTTTTTCGATCCACATTTTCGTATTGCAAGTTTCATACGATTTTGCCCCATCGTCCATCCTAAATATGAATTCGTACCATCCCAGCCCAGCCGGTATCGACCCTCCCCCCGCCATCATCTGCAAACAATGCTATGCGCTCGCACTCGTGTATCAACAATGATCAACTTTCAAGAATCCCTTGCAACAGATGGGACGAAGTGCACACGCGCGCGTCGTCGCGCGCACATGCCGGAATCATTCAAAAACCTTCGGTTTCGGAAGGATTTCAGAATCGAGTGTCCAAGTTTCGCAGCACGGATTTTCAAAAATAGCGTGCGTGTTCTTGCGAATTCTTACGGGAAAAGTGTTTTCTTTTCCTGAAAAAGAACAGAACGTACTACCTACCAAACGGGCTTCGCGCGCGCATGTCGGAATCATTCGAACGCCTTTGCGCGCATGCCGTCGCGAGAACCTTTTTGCACAACGTGTGACGAAGTGCACACGCGCGCGTCGTCGCGCGCGCATGCCAAAATCCTTCAAACACCTTAGGGATCGTAGCGGTTTCAAAACCGAATGCAAAATTCACATTCGAAAACACCAGGCTTCGCAACATCAGTTTTCCCCAAAACACTTGCGCGCGCTCTCTTGCGAATTATTAAGGAGAACATGCGTTTTTCAACCTCTTCACGGAATTCTACCAAACGGGCCTCTGGCGCCGCATGCCGACATCATTCGCACACCCTGGCGCGCGTGCTGGGGCACGATTCATGTCAAATGAAACCATGTGGGCCACTCTCGTCGTCGGCGTGATCAGCATCGGCGCCCGCACTGGCCGCGCTTTCGTCGGTGCGAGCATCGTCACCAGCATCGCCACTATCATCATCGCGTCTACCGTAGTCGGCATGCGCCCAGCGGTCAGCGCCACCGCGGCCGCGCCGGTGGCGCCAAACTAGCTGGCCGCTGCGCGCGCGTGCTAGGGTTGGCGCGGCCGCAGAGATGTACCAGCCAACGCCAAGCATGCATCGGAATCGCCACCGCATGAGTTTTGCAAACCATGTTGCGGGTGTGTGTGGGATGTTTGAGCATAGGATGTTTCATTCATGGGTAAAACACAATGGCACCACATATATTGCGCCCCATGGATGGCACAAGATTGATTACCAAAGCCACATCGTGTGGGTTCCACGCTGGCTAGTATTTTGCAGTTTCGGTATTGGTTTGGTTCACGCTGCCATCGCCCTGCGTTCCCCTATATTATCCTCCTCCTCCTCCTCCTCCTCCTTCTCCTCCTCCTTCTCCTCCTCTTCCCCCCTCCTGAGGCAACAGCTAATGGACGTCGACGCCTCCCTGTACTCGAGATATGTTGCCATGTTCACGCTTCGCAACCTGGCCACGCCGCCCAGCATCGGAGACCGCGCCCCGCCTTCGGCCCGCCACGTCCGCCGCATCGCGAGCGCCGCCTCCCTCCCGAGGCGTTCGACTCCGAGAGGTCCCTCGGCCCCCCGTCCTCGTCGTCCTCCTTCTCTTCACTCCCCCCTGAGGCTCTGGCGCTTCGTTTCTTTCACACCGGGCGTCTTCGCCCAGTTTCGAGCCCAGGGACCACCACGGACCGATCCGGCTTCTCCACCTCCTCCTCCTCCTCCTCCTCCTCCTCCTCCTCCTCCTCGAAGAAGAAGAAGAATGGAACCGAAAGATGGCACCAGGGACTCAAATTGCTTGTTAGCGATGTTGCGTTTTTTCTCGCGACGTCGGAGCTCAGGGCCCGCGCTCCCCCACGTCCTCCGTCCCCTGCCCGTCCCCCTCCCGCTCTTCCCCCCCGAGTCCTCTTCCTCGCTCCGAGCTCGTGTTGCGCTCCCTCGCCCATCTCCTCGTGGCCGCTGCCCTCTCTTAGCGTCCTTTTGCGTGCCCCCTTCCTGGCCAATTCTTGAGGAGGGCGCGCCGCTGGATCTCCCCAAGGGGGGGGGGGAACCCCTCCTTGGGGGGGGGGGAAGTTCGGACCCCCCCCCCTTAAGGGGGGAGGGGGGGGGGGCGAAAATCTCACCCCCCCTTGGAAGGGGGGAGGGGGGGGGGGAGGGGATTCTGCGAGCACGCACACCCCTTTTGTGTATTCAGGGACATCCACTGGCGCGCTTTCTTTCTTGAGGCCTCCTGGAGGCTATCTTGAGCCATGCTCGGCCAGAGGCTGTCGGTGGATTCCTCGGGCCATCCTCGGCTGTCTTGGCCCGGCGTGAGGCTGCCCTGGGCCCCTCGCCCGAGCAGGGGAGGGAGGGGGAGGGAAGACAGACTGCCTAAGCCACCTGCGCCGAGAGGGTTCTGCCCCCCTTCCCTCCTCCGAGCCTCGTCCTGCTCCCTCCTTCTCATCCCCAGCCCTGGATCCTGCTCCCCTCTTTCCCTCCTCATCCCTCCTCATGCTCCCTCTCTCCCCGCCCCTTTTTTCTCCTCCTGCTCCCTCCTCCTGCTCCCCACGTGGGTTAGAGTCAACCCGCACAGTCAGGAGGAGCAAGTTTCCAAGGGTCCCCTTGCCTCCTTGCCTCTCTGGTCATCGTCGGTCCATCCTCGGCCACTCTCGATGGCCAAACCCCGCTCGAAGAACCTCGGCATGGGCGTCCAAGGCCCTTGCATCCTTACCGCGCATCTTTGCTACCTAGGTTCGCTGTAGCCGATCCGCAGAGGCAGGGATGTTCCACACACGCAGGCCTTGCCTGGTCTCTCGAAGGAGAGCGGGGCTTATAATCCACAGCCAGGGCGTCGATACTGTGCGGCAGCGTGCGAGGATCCGGCGGCGCTGGGGGAGCATTGGAAAGCGTTGTCTTTCAGTTATGACTGTCTCCTACCCTGACATCAGACTCCGCCTCATCCTGCCGCTGAGTCCGAAATCTCGGCATATGTCCAAGTGTGGAACAGATGTCCACAGGGTGTCGGCCAGTTCAGCCTCGGTCTCCCAAGTGAAGTCGCTCCGGGGCTGAGGCGTACACCCCTTGGATCGGCGCGGGGGTTAATAAGGAGCTAGGAGTGTTATCAGTGGAGGCCAAATTTTGTTTGATCTGGCGACCCTAGCTTATAAGCGGGATACACATGCCCCAAGTGGCTTCCGGGGTTTAGATCACATCGTTAAGTGAGCAGAGCCCACTCAGCCTTGATTGCTAAAATCCCTAGCCGGTTAGCGGGTAACAAGTGCCACAGGTGGCCACTCATCGACGTCATCTCACCCCCCCATAATAGGCACTTGGGGCATGCTGTAACCCACTTATAAGCTAGGTTAGGCCAGATGTGTTCCACCCTAGCATCCCCTTTATAACTTATTAACCCCCTGCATGTCCCTGCAGCACCCCCCACGCCGATCCAAGCCCCGGTGCCCCGCAGGACGAGAACGGGCGCGGCCCCAGTGGGCCCTGGAAACGTCATGGCAGTTTTTGGTTGGGGGGCTTTCAGACAGATTGTTCCGAGAGTTAAATTGGGCCTGTCCCTCTACAGGGGGAACATCCAAAATCAGTAAAAATATAGTCTGGGGACTATTTTCTAAAATATTTTTGAGTATTTTGGGTGCACGTTTGGTGTATTTTTGATCTTTTGCCCAAAATCCCCCTGTAGGGGGACAGGCCTGACTTGAGCCTAGAGCATGACAACGGGAAGCGAAAATGCTTTGCTCCCGAAAGCGGGGGACAAAAAGAATACGGCTCTAAGATTGGAGTCGGGAATCAGATGGCGCCGGAAATGACAAAAGCATTGTGCAACAAAGGAGCAGGTAACACAACAGTTGCTCTGTCAAGCAGTGGCGAAGCGTCCTGGCTCGCCTATAGGCCCACCAAGGAATGCTCTAAGAACCTTCTGTGGTGTGCGCGAAATGTTCTTGGAACATTTCTGGCCGAGACCGTCTGGGTTTCACACATCGGGCTCCGGTTCTCAGAGCGCTGCTTCTGTTCTTGGAGCATTCCCGGGTTCGGAGGACACGTCGTGGCAGGCCTGCAGGAATGCCGGGGCGGTCGGCCCCTGCTCAACTCCTGTCAGGAGGGAAAAAACACACAGACACAATTAATCCTCGATTCCCAGGAAAATATGGGAAAATATGGGAAGTGGTGGGGAAGGCAGAAACCCAGAAAATATGGGAAAATATGGGGAATCCTTTTATTTGTGTGTATTTATTTGTGTGTCCCATGGCCCCTTCATCCTGGCGGCCCGGGCAGACAAAAAAAAGGGCACGGCGCGGCGCAGCCCAGAGGTCTGCCCACCCGCGAGCGCAGGGGCCCTCGGCGCCGGGCAGACGGAGCCAGGCCGAGCGGGGTGCCCCCCCAGACCCCCTCGAGTAATGAAAAAATCATGACGGGAGGTTTTTCCTAATTTTCGGCCTCCGGGGGCCCTCACCGGGCCTCGGGAGCGTCAAAAAACGACTCGGGATGCAAAACGGGTCCTGGGGGAAGGGTCGGGACCTCTGGGGGTCGACGTAATGAAAAAATCATTACGTCGGGGGTCTGGGCCTCCGAAGACGTGAAGATCGGCCAGGACGCTGAAGTCAGAAGCATCGACGGCGCAGGCCAGCCACAATTGGGGGGGGGCTGTGGTCCTTACCCCTCTCTGGGGGATCCATCGATCTCGACGCCCCTCTCGAGAGATCGTCGATGCGACGGGGGGGAAGGACCACAGCTCACCCAGTCATGGCTGGTCGGCGACGCGAACATCCTGACTTGAGATCCTCCCAGCGAATAATAAGAGGAAGCGTCATGAACCGTTGAGTTTCGGCACCAGAGGCGCCGCTGGGGGGAGGGGGGAGGGCCCAGCGCGGATCCAAGAGATCCGCGCGGAGCGCCGAAACTTTATGTTGCTGACGTTTCTTCTTATGTCAAAGACGCTGAAACATCTGATGGAGGAGAAGCGATACCAACACCACCAGGGGGGCCCACCTCCAGCGAGGAAGTCCACGATGCCTCCCCGAGCTGGATGCCGGGGATGCCTCGAGCGAGAGGGGGGACCACACCACCAGGGAGACTCCCCTTGCCTCCTCGCACCTCCTCGCCCTGCTGGTGTTGGTGTCGCCTTCCCAGACCCCCGACGTAATGATTTATCCATTACGTCGACCCCCAGAGGTCCCGACCCTTTCCCCATGACCGGCTTTGCATCCTGAGTCGTTTCTTGACGCTCCCGAGGGCTGGTTAGGGCCTCCAGAGGCCGAAAATTAGGAAAAACCTCCCGTCATGATTTTTTCATTACTCGAGGGGGTCTGGGTTTCTTGGTCCCCCAAAAAAGGACCGATCTGGGCTCCAGAGGGGCCCGGGCTCCTGGGCCGTCGTTCCTCGGCCTCCCGTCGTGGGCCCTGTTTGTGGCCCGGGCGCCCGCCGCGGCCGTGTGGGGGGCTCTCGCGGTCCCCGTGGTGCGCTCGGCCTTTGGTCACGCGGCGGGTGTGGGGGCCTGCCGCGGCCGCGGGCGCCGCGACAGAGACGGGCTCGGATCAGGCGGAGTGGCAGGAGGGAGGAGGGGGAGGTGGAGGAGGAGGAGGAGGAGGGGGAGGAGGAGGAGGAGGAGGAGGAGGAGGAGGAGGAGGAGGAGGAGGAGGAGGAGGAGGAGGAGGAGGAGGAGGAGGAGGAGGAGGAGGAGGAGGAGGAGGAGGAGGAGGAGGAGGAGGAGGAGGAGGAGGAGCCAGGGGATGCAGTGTCCCTCCCTGTGCCCACGAAGAGACTCCTCCCCCGGCATCACCTGACGCGGGCCCCGACGTCCCGCCCGTGAGGACCTTCCGGGCCGCCCAAACAGAAGACTTCGGAGCCCTTGTGGGGGCGGGGGAGGAGGCCTCGGGGCATGCGCGCAAGGTTCGCCTTGCCCCTACGCGATGGCTGGCACGGCTGGCGCAGGTGCTTGCAGTCCGTCGAGGCCGTCTTGCCCCAGACGGGGCAGAAACACAGAGAGCACCCCGGCCAGGACTGCAACGAGTGCGAGCTATGCACCTGCACGCCGCCCACGAAGATGGGACCTGGGCCGCCGAGACACCCCCTGTGAAAGGAACATCTTCCTTCTGGAGCGGGGGGGGAGGGGGGGCACAAACCGTGCCAGCGGCATCCAGGACCCTGGCGGACAACACGAGTTTGCGACAGCACTTGCGGAGCCAGCGTCCCAGGTCTTTCTCCCAGGAGTGCTGGCTTCGACTGAGCGCAATCTGGAGGCGAGTCTGGGTCGGCGGACGTTTGGCTTGACACGATCTGAATTCCAAGGGCCATGGGAAATCGTATTCGTGAGCGCCCGACACGCCCGACGCCTCACCAGGGCAGCGATAGCATCCCATTCGTCGGTCCGAGGCTCGGTGCCGACGATGCATCGAGACGCCCTGCGAGCCGCGTCACCAGCCGCCTTATCAGCACACACGCTGCCCACGACAACAAATTGAAGACCTTCACTTCACAATCGACCCGCTCAACATCATCATCGAGATGGCTCGGGATCCGGGCGGCCCTCACACGCACCCACAAGTCTCCGTTACTACCGATGCACGACACGAAACATCAGGCGTTCCAACCATCAAGTAACGAGCGACAGTCAATGTGGAAGCGTATTTGTCCCGTCGACCGCTCGAGGCACAGGACAAGGGCGAGCAACTCTGCCCTAGGTACAGTTTGCCTGGGCCCCTGCACGCCGCCGACCATAATGGCGGCTGGCGTCCACGATCCCCCGCCTGGCCGTACACCTTAGGCGATGCTTAAGAAAACCTAAGTTTTCGTCCAGAGTCTCGATTATTCTTAACTTTCCAATGTAAATCCCAAGATTTTGATAGAAATTCTGGGTTTTTATTCAAGTTCTGAGACTCTGAATTTCTTAACCCATGATTTCTTAAGCATTTCGCAGGGTGTAGAGCAACCGCAGCAGCTCCGACGAGGGTCATCTGTATGCGGACCGCCAGATCCGTCGCCGAGCACGTGCAGTACCTGGTCGCCCTCGGTCTTGCACTCGTCGGGTGGCTCCCCGCAGGCCTCGATTCAGTCGGCCCAACACTTGTCGAAGATCGGCGTCGTCAGCTCGGATGGGCACACACCACGAACCCACAGGGCGGAATCTTGCTCCCATCCAGCACGAGCACGACCAATCAACCTTTCACGTGGGTCAAATTCCGCCGTTGCACGGGCAAGTCCAAATTCGGTGAAACAACGTCTCCTGCTCTGACTGGCACCGCTGGCACACCTCCTCCGATTCGTAGCCAGCCTGTTGCTGACGTTCGCGGGTCCACTAGCAGCCACTGACCACGACACCAGTCTGCGCCCACAGGTCGAGGTCGCTTTTGGCCATGTTCCGTTAGAGCTCCCATTGCACGTGCATCTTGCCGGCTCCGTTGACCCGGCTATCGCCAGCGGGGTGCAACGCAACTTGCCGCCACATGCGACGACGAAAGTCGCCGACCATATCCTCGAGCAGCTTGGAGGCGTCGGCGACAGCAACCCCGTCATCCTCGGGCCCAGGGATGAGCCCCTCGTCCACTGCGTCGGGCCCCGCGGGTCGCACCCATCGCTGGGGCGACTCGGGGCGCCAGTTGGTGTCCAGCAGCACGGCGATGACGGCAGCAGCTGGCCCGCGGACGCGACACCACCGACGGGGTCTCTCGTTCGAGTGAGTCAGGAGGGGAACAGACACACAGACACAATTCATCGTCGATTCCCCAGAAAATATGGGAAAATATGGGAAGCGGGGGGGAAGACGAAGACCCAAAGATATGGGAAAATATGGGGAATCGTTTTGTTTGTGTGTATGTATTTGTGTGTCCTGGGGCCCCTTCGGTGAGGGCAGCCAGCAGTCGGGGCCCCCCGCGCGTCGATCGCGCGCGTGGGCGTCGGACGCCGGGTCCGCCACAGCTCCAGCCACTGGCTAGCCACCTGGCGCCGGAACCCCAGCCCTGGGCCGCGCTGCCCGTGGAGCCCAGACCCCCTCGAGTAAGGAAAAAATCATGACGGGAGGTTTTTCCTGATTTTCGGCCTCCGGGGGCCCTCACCGGGCCTCGGGAGCGTCAAAAAACGACTCAGGATGCAAAGCCGGTCATGGGGAAGGGGTCGGGACCTCTGGGGGTCGACGTAATGAAAAAATCATTACGTCGGGGGTCTGGGATCTGGGAGGGTGGCCAGCGTCGACGTCGAGCAGCGGCCAGGGCCCTTGCCGACGGCAGCCGCCGCAGCGGCGCGGCGCAGCTCCAGCAAGGACGAGGGCCTCCAAGCCAGCAGCCTGGTGACCGTATGTGATCGTTTTTGTTATTTCATCGCTTCGCTCCTTCCGCCGGCCCTGGAGCGCTATTTGGGGCCTCTTGGGGCCATCTTGGGGGCTTCTTGGGGGCTTCTTGGGAGCGTCTTGGGGCTCCTTGGCGGCGTATTGGGCTCCCCTGGGGCCTCTTGGGGGGCTCTTGGGAGCCCCTTGGGGCGGGAGGGGGGGTAGTCGTTGGCAGCCTCCCCCCAGCAAGGACGACGGCGCCAAGCCAGCAGCCTGGTGACAGTACGTGATCGTTTTTGTTATTCCTTGTTTTGCCGAGCGGCGCGGGCCCTCGCACCCCCCCTCCGTGGAGTAGATCTTTTGTCTGTGTTGGGGCGCCTGTTTCGAGCAGGTGGAGTCCCCCACAATAGGACGCGCTGCTGCCAACAGTCGCATTAAGCAGAAGTCCGGAGCCAGACCCCCCCCCATTCCCCTCCCCCCCCTTCCGCCCAATGCCGAAACGCCGATTCAGAAAGCGCTCACAAGCCAGCAGCCTGGTGACCGTAGGTGGCCTGCGGCTGCGCGCCCGTCGTCCAGCACATCTCAGGAGGGAAGAAAAACACAGACACCATTAATCCTCGATTCCCTAGAAAATATTGGAAAATATTGGAAGTGGGGGGGGGGAGACAGATACCCAGACAAATATTGGAAAACATGGGGAACCGTTTTATTTGTGTGTATTTATTTGTGTGTCTTGGGGCCCCTTCAAGCCAGCAGCCTGGTGACCGTAGGTACTCCAACTTGGCACGTCTTGGGGGGGGGCTACTTCTTGATGGAGGTCGCCCCAGACGGAAGGGGGTCTAAAATGGCTCGTCTGGGAGGTTTGTGACCCCCCCCCTTTATTATAGAAGTTGGAGTAGGTCGCCTGCGGCTGCGCGCCCGTCGTCCAGCACACCGTGGTGACCCTCGCCAGGCGGCCCTCCGTGCGCGTCCGCAGGATCCCGGCGGGGCGCCCTATAGCAGCCCGAAAGCGCCCCGAGGCCCGGCGCCTGCCCCGCCGGCCCGCCCGCACGCCGTGTCCACGCCCAGGTCGACCGCCTGAAGGGCGAAGTCAGGAGGGGAAAAAACACACAGCTCCTCCTCCTCCTCCTCCTCCTCCTCCTCCTCCTCCTCCTCCTCCTTCTCCTTTTTCTCTTCCTCATCCTCCTCCGCCTCCTCCTCCTCCTCCGCCTCCTCCTCCTCCTTCCCCCAAGCTAAGACTGGGAGGCTGAGGAGGGATGGAGACGGAGAGGAAGGGCAGGAAGGCAAGGAAGGAGGTGAAGGGGACCGGAAAGGGAAGGGCTTGGAAGGATTGGGTGACACAATTAATCGTCGATCCCCATGAAAATATGGAAAAATATGGGAACTGGGCGGAAAGACAAAAACCCAGAAAATGTGTGAAAATATTTGGAATTTCTTTATTTGTGTGTTTTTATTTGTGTGTCCTTGGGCCCCTTCACGAAGGTTGGTGGAGCACCCAGCCGTCCAAGCCCAGCGGCCGAAGACCTTTGTGGGCCCCGGAAACGGCAGGGCCGTTTTTCCTCGCTTCCAAAAAGAATGTCCCTTGAAAATGGAAACGGCAAAAAAGACAGCTACCGGAAACGGCAACAAAAACAGCTCCAGGATTGGAACCGGAGCCGGAACCGGTCAAACAACGGCGACGGAACCGGAAAAAAACGGCGTCGGAACTGGCAAAAAAACGGCAAAACGGAACCGGTAAAAAAACGGCCCTGTCGTTTCCAGGGCCCACTAAGCCGAAGACCGCCCCAATGCGAGGTCGGAGCACACCAGGACAGACTCGCGGGACACCACGAGGCCAGCCTCTGAGCGCAGCGTCGTTGACGAACGTGCGCAGCTGGGCTCGCTCGTAGGCGCGGTGCGCCCGAGCGATCACGGGCCCGAGGAGCACCTTGGCCAGCTTGCCTCCGTGGCGAAACCCCGCCACCACTGACCGTTCGGCTTGGAGCCGACGTCCGAGCCAGGCGCGATGACGGAGGTGGCGGGGGCCTGCGAAAAGCTGCACCTCCAAGTCACTTCCAAGACTGCCCTAGATGCTACACGAGGCCCCCGAGAGGTGCTCAAGACCCACACGAATGTGTTTGGGGTTGTCTTGGGAGCCTTCGGGGAGCCTCCTGGGGCTTTTTGGCGTCTTTGTGCCTATCTATTTGTGCCTCCCTGGGCACCCCTTGGAACTTCAGCGGCGAATCTGGGGGGAGAGAAGGGGCGGATCTGAGATGGCTCTACGGCCTTCGGATAAGTTTTCTGAGCCGTCCCCGAAGACATAGATACCTTCTCTGAAGGCCGGAGGACTTCTGAGCAGCCCCTCCGCCCTCTGCGAAGGCCTTCTCCTCGAGTTCGGTTTTGGGGTCATAACTCGGGTCTCCGGCGGCCGTTTGGGACGCTCCGGGCATCCCCAGA
This sequence comes from Prorocentrum cordatum, assembly GCA_963575745.1. Lineage (NCBI taxonomy): Eukaryota > Dinophyceae > Prorocentrales > Prorocentraceae > Prorocentrum > Prorocentrum cordatum. Next base: position 312,075 of record CAUYUJ010009935.1, read on the forward strand.
ACGCCCTCAGCGAGGCGCAGCTGAAACCGCCGAGAACCGACAACAATCGCGAAAACCCATCCGTCGTGATTTTGTCACAACTCCAGGGGAACTGGATTTGTGTGGGCGGCCTGATCTTGCCACGACGCGAGCATGTTCGCCCCCAGAGGCCGCAAATGAGGAGAACCCTCCCGTCGTGATGTCGTCATGGGCAGAGGAGGCCCAGGGCTTGCGTTAGGTAGTGCCTGCCCCCCTACAGGGGGACCTTGGACGAAAAAATATGAATACCCCCAAAATGTTCAGAAAGACCCAACAAATCATCAAACATAGTCCCCTGACTATTTCTGACTACTTGTGCATCTCCCCCCTGTAGAGGGCCAGGCCCGACTTGAGGCTTGTGCCTCCCTGGGCCCCTTCAGCACCCCTGACCTTCCAGAGAGCTATTCTTTAGCACTGGAGACCTAAAAACCCAAAACACTGAACGAAGCAGCCTGAAACCAAGACGTAGAATAGCTCTGGGATAGGTTCTTAGGTCGGGTGCTATTTTTTAGCCCTCCTGGAAGGTCAGCGCAGCGGCGAACATGTCCGCATCCGCGCCCGTCGAGATAGTTTTTTTAGGGTCGGGCGATAACGCGGGTCATCGGGCTTGCCCCCCCCCCCCCCTCCCCCCTCCCCCCCCCCAGGATAACCTGACCTGGCCGGCTGTGCCTCCCTCCTCGGCCTCCGGCCCCCTCCGGCAAGGGCCCCCCCCCCCCCCCCGCAAGGGCCCCGCGCGCGGGCGGGCGGCGGCCTTTGCAGGAGCGCTCTGCGAGAGCCTCGACACCGACGCGTCGTCCGCCGTGCTCCGGCACGAGGCGGGGCGTGCGCGGCTCCCGCCTCCGCTCGCCAGGGGGGAAGCCCAGACCCCCCCCCCGGGTAGAAGAAGAGGAGGAGGCGGAGGAGGAGGAAGAGGGAGGAGGAGACGGGGAGGAGGGAGAGAGGGAGAGAGAGGAGGAGGAGAGGAGGAGGAGGAGGAGGAGGAGGAGGAGGAGGAGGAGGAGGAGGAGGAGGAGGAGGAGGGAGAGGAGGAGGAGGGGGAGGAGGAGGACGGGGAGGAGGAGGAGGAGGAGGAGGAGGAGGAGGAGGAGGCGGAGGCGGAGGGAGGGAGGAGGCGGAGGCGGAGGCGGAGGCGGAGGAGGAGGAGGAGGAGGAGGAGGAGGGAGGAGGAGGACGGGGAGGGGGGAGAGAGAGGAGGAGGAGGCGGAGGAGGAGGAGGAGGAGGAGGAGGAGGAGGAGGAGGGAGGAGGAGGAGGAGGAGGAGGAGGCGGAGGCGGAGCGGAGGCGGGGCGGAGGCGGAGGCGGAGGAGGAGGAGGAGGAGGAAGAGGAGGAGGAGGCGGATGCGGAGGCGGAGGCGGAGGAGGAGGAGAGGAGGAGGAGGAGGAGGAGCGGGGAGGAGGAGGAGGCGGAGGAGGGGGAGAAGGAGAGAGGAGAGGGGGAGGGGGAGGAGGAGGAGGAGGAGGAGGAGGAGGAGGAGGAGGAGGAGGAGGAGGAGGAGGAGGAGGAGGAGGAGGAGGCGGGCACCACACGTGTCCCGGTGTAGGCCCTCATGACGGGTTTTTTTCGGGCACAAGCGTTGCACCTTGAGATTTTTCCGTTGCAACTTTTTCACACCGGGCGTTTTCGCTCAACTTCGGGCGCCAGGAGGACTCACAGATCGATCCGTCTCGAAAAAGGATGCAGAAAGAGGGGGTGCGGGGCCCTGGTCGTGATTGTTGCGACGTTGCAATTTCTGCAACGTCGGATCTCAGGGCCTCGCGGCGTACTACGGGATGCTTTTCTTTGCGTTCTGCCTCCGGGGGCCCTTGCCGGGCCCAAGGGCCGTATGACAAACCGGTGCCGGGGAAGCGGTCCACCCAGACATGCGGCTGCTCCAATTTGTTCGATGCGGGGGCTCCGGAGATCTGGACTCCTACTTCCCTAAGGCTGGTTTTTGGTCCTGAGTCGTTTTGTGACGGTCCCGAGGCCCTGCGAGGGCCCCGGAACGCCCGAAACGGCTTAAATTCAGCCGCTTCATTTTGAGCGTCAGATCTCTGGGCAGACCACTGGGGGTCGACGTTGCGAAAAATTCGCGGCGTCGGGGGTCTTGGAATGGAGAGGGGTCCCGGGGCCTTCCATGGCCCCCAGGACGGTCAGAAAACGGTTCAGGATGAAGATGCTGTCAGACCGAGGTGATTATACGAACGAGGTCGGTTTGGAGAGGGTAAACTATTGTTCTTTGTGTTGGTTGGATGTTTTTGTGCCTCTTGAGGAGGGTGCCCTAGGATGTTCTCTGCGTGTTGTCCTGCGGAGGGTCTCATGGTCTGGAAGGATGCTCTTCTGGCCTGGGTCCGACTGTGTCTCGTCCTTGGAGGAGCTTCCCTGGTCCAGGACCCGTTTCCCTCGGGACCCGTTTCCCACATGCGAAGTTCAGCTTCCGCCTCCCCCGTTTCCCCCTCCTCCTCCGCCTCCTCCGCCACCTCCTTCCCCTCCTCTCCCTTCCCCTCCTCCGCCTCCTCCTCTGCCTCCTCCTCCTCGTCCTCCTCATTCTCCGCGGGGTGTGCGCCGCTTTCGCCTCTGTCCCTCCGCCTAATGTCCAAAACCAGTTAAACGAAATGATGACCCCCCCCTCCCCCCAGGGAGAATGCCGATGTGACATTGTAGCTTGGTGTAGCCCCTTATGTCTAGCCTGGAGGGCGCGCCGGCCCTCGCTGTAACCTGGTGTAGCCCCGCTTGCGTGGCCCAGAGGGGGGACGGCCTTCATCGTATCCTGGTGTAGCCCCGCAAATTTGGCCCAGAGGGCGGTGCGACCTTCGCTGTAACCTGTTGTAGCCTTGGTGCGGCCTCGAAGTGAGCGGCTTGCTGAGGGCCTTTCTGGCCTGGAGGGCGATCCGGCCTTCGTCGTAACCTGGTCTAGCCCCTCTCCTGTCCTGTTGTTCCACTCTGCCTCCGCTCCCCTCCGCCTCGACTCCCCGCCTCCGAAAACAAACGTTAGTTGCATAATATGTTCATCGCATGTCGCCGGTCTGTTGAGGCCATCTTGAGCCAATTTGGACCACATTGCGCCATCTTGGAGGCCATCTTAAAGCACTTGTGGCCCTCTCGGCACCAGAAGGCGTGCGCAAAGGATGGTCCCCAAGTGCGGTCTCTTTCCACGTCAGGCTCGGGCATGTCAGGTGTGGCTTGTTCGCAACCCAGACAGGGCGCGCGGTGCGCAGGGAGTGGTCCCTGAGCGCAGTCTCTATGCACGCTGGGGTCGCAGGGCGTGGCAGGCGTGGCCTGGCGCCAAGAGGGGGTGCGCAGGAATCTGTCCCTGCACGCACGGCGCCAGGGCGGTCGCGGGGACGTATCCAGCGATCCAGTTTGCCCCGCCTCCCTTTTGTGTTTTCTATAGGCGCAATACAGCGCTGGGGAAAACCATTTGTTCAATTGTCTCCCGAAAATAATTGGTTTAACCGTTTTTAGGCACTACTTGCCCCCTGTTGTTTTGCTGGCGGTATGCATCAAACGACTCAAGTCAAGTGAAGACAACAGGATTACAAACGCACCCGTCCTCTTTTCCCAACCATCCTCTGTGGTGTTGGGTCCTCGTTTTGTAGAGACAGTGCCCCGCGGTCACTCCTCCCGCTGTTCCCTCCCTCCCTCCTCATCGCATCATCATCGTCACCATCATCATCATCAGCAGCATCGTCAGCATCATCATCAGCATCATCAGCATCGTCCTCTTCGTCCTCATCACCATCAGCAACAGCATCATCATTATCGCCATCGTTATCGTCACCTGTACCATCTTCATCGTCATCGTCTTCATCGTCGGCATCATCGTCGTTTCATCATCGGCACCACCGTCTTAATCACCATCTTCACCATCAGCATCGCTGTTATCGTCACCGTCATGGACACCCATGTCGGCACGCCCCTCACACTTCTCGTGGCCCCATAGGGGGCTTCACCGCGGGACCCAGTGGCAGCTCCCGCATGCGGTTCCAACCCCATTTCGGCACACCCCTCACACGTTTCGTAGCCCCATAGGGAGCTCCACCGGAGGTCCCAGCGGCAGCGCCCGCATGTGGTTCCACCCCCATTTCGGCACACCCCTCACGCGTTTCGAGGCCCCATGGGAAGCCCCACCGAAGGCCCCAACGGAAGCGCCCGCATGCGGTTCCCCCCCCATGTCGGCACACCCCTCACACGTTTCGTGGCCCCATAGGGAGCTCCACCGGAGGTCCCAGCGGCAGCGCCCGCATGCATTTGCACCGCATGTCGCCACACCCCTTACATGTTTCGTGGCCCCATAAGGAGCTCCACCGGAGGCCCCAGCGGCAGCGCCCGCATGCGGTTCCACTTCCATTTCGGCACACCCTCACACGCTTCCTGGCCCCATAGGGAGCTCCACCGAAGGCTCCAGCGGCAGCGGCCGCATGCGGTTCCACCCCCATGTCGAAGGCCCCAACGGCAGTGCCCGCATGCGGTTCCACCCCCATGTTGGCACATCCCTCACACGCTTCGTGGCTCCATAAGGAGCTCCACCGAAGGCTCCGATCGAGGCCCTCAGACAGCAGAGGAGGCGGTCAAGCGGGCGGCCATCGCGTGCAAGGACGCGAACTACAAGCACGACCAGGCGGCGCAGCGAGTCAGCAGGTGCCGCGAGGCGCTCTCGCGGGCGGAGGCGAAGGCGGCAGAGACCGTGAGTGTCCTCGCCGAAGCCGAGATCGCCCGCAGGACCGCGGCCAAGGCCTTGGCGGCGCAGGCGGGTTTCACCGCAGCCCCCGCTGCCGAGGCAGCGGATCAGGCACCCAAGGACGGCAAGGCCAAGTTCGAAATCGATTGGGACACGGACTTCTTCGACAAGGCTCGGTCAGGCGAGTGCGAGTGTGAGGGCGCCGAGAAGGAGGCCCTGCTCAAGCTCCAGGCCACCCCGCCGGCAACCAAGAAGAATCTCACGGTCAAGAGCGAGTCCATCACGAATTGGAGGGATAAGGTGAAGGCCGTGCAGGAGGCAGTCACTGCCCGCCACGCCAAGAAGCGCAGGGCTGAGGGAGGTGGTGCTGCTGAGGCCACTCCCGCAGGCACCGCGTCTGCGGCAGCGGCGAGCCAGGCCCCTGCGGCAGCTGACAGCAGCTCCGCGGGGCCGGTTGCAGCGGCATCGGGCCCTACGGGCGAGACCGACGCCGCCACCCGCCAGCGCACCGAGGCGATCGAGGCGGAGGTGCAGCGCATCAGGAAGGCCAAGGAGGCGGCAGCGGCGGCGGCGGCGCAGGCACCGCAGGCCGCGGCCAGCGCCATGGCTGGCGCAGCCGATCAGGGCGCCGCCCAGGGCCCTCAGGCCGCGGCGGCGACGCCAGCGTGATCATCACAGGGGGCCAGCAGTGCTCCCAGTAGGCTCGCGAAGGCGCCCTCGCTTCGTGTAGCATGTTCAGTCTCAAAGGGCCAGCAGGTTTCATCGCCGTCGACGGCGCAGCCGAGTTCGGCGAGTTCTTTTTCACCGTCCACGAGTTCTAGGGTCCAGGAGCCCAACGCCTCAGCAGGGGGGGCTCTGGGCTCGCCAGCTGCATCATCTCGTTCGAAGCGATCGCCAGCCGATTCAAGTGGGGATTCAGCGTCAGCGGTCACACAGATTTTCTTCAGTAGCGTTACTTTCCTCTGTCGCTAGGCGCGGGGTTATGTTGCCATCTCTGGTCGGACAACGTCTTCCAGCATTTCGCCATTTGCGAGGCGCACATTGGAGACAGCACGTTGCAGATTGGAAGGGGAACGCACGTCTCGCCAAATTTCGTTGTCATGTGAACGCAGCAAGACCCACGGGGCGTCGGTGTCTCACTGCCTCGGGGCAATCGCGTGCCACGGAAGGTTGCGAACTCTTTCTGCCCGAAGGCCACCGTCAAACACGCGCCTTGTCTCAACGCAGCAGTGAGTTGTCTCAGCGATGCTCGGAGGGTTTGAGCATGCTCGACGGATATCTCCTTGTAGTTGTGAGGCAGCAAGGCTATAGCATAGTAGTTTTCATTTCTTACGGGCACCATTCCCAGGGATACGCTGGCCAAAACTGCGAACGTCTGGCCAAGCTTGGGTCAAATTGGCAGGCCTTGCACCTTCCGTGGGTGGTGCTCGGAGATTTTAACACGCCGTCGCCTGGGCTCTCGTCGGTCTCGTCGGGGGGCTTTCTTGGCAAATCGGGGCGCCTGTGCTAGGAGCTCCTGTTGAACGCGCGTGCGCCCGCAAAAGTGGCGCGTCTCACATAGATTATATTCTGGCTTCGCCATCGGCCGCGCCGTGCATATTAGGCGCGCAGGCGACTCTGGATGCGCCGCGGAAGCCTCGCTGCGCAGTAGTGCTTCAGCTCGGGAGTTCGGGTGGGCAACTGATCTCTCGTTCGCTTTTGCTTCCCGAAAGGTTGCCTCGAGTTGCTCGGCCACGGGCCCAGGCACAGAGCAGGTCTAGGTCCTCGCAGGCGCGGTCGAAACAGATTGCCCGCCAGGCCTGTGCTCGTGACAAACAGATTTTCAATTCTGGCTTGCCCCAGCCTCGGTGCTGATCCGTCTAGCATTCCATCGTTGCCAGATGATCCCGAGCTTATGGCTGGGTGTCATTTTCATCTGCGCGAAGATGAGGTGGATCCGTGGGCTGGCGAGCCCAGCTTTGTTGGGCCTACGATCCCCCCCACCTCTTCCTCCTCGTCCTCGCCCTCGCCCTCCCCCTCTCTCGTGTCGGGGGGTGATCGGGTGAATCTACCGGCCTCGACGGATTCCGATTTCGCTTCAGCTGTAGACGATGACAGGGACCCCTCCAGCGAGAGAGCTCCCCAGTTCAGCTAGGACACACCCGCCCCATCCAACTCCATGGGCACTGCTGCTGCCCATGATCCCCCCCCCCCCCCCCCCTTCGCACCTGTGGCCATTGGCTCGTGCTCGGGCAGGTCATTGCCCCCAAGCCATTTCACAGGTTTGGTGGCCAGTGAGGGCATCGCGCGCGTTCACGGTTGGAGGGCCCCACGTCCTTCACGTCAGCAGTGCATGCGCAGCGTGGATCAGCAGTGTGGAATACTTGTACCAAGCGCATCACGACCTGGACCCCTCTGACAAGCCGACTCGAGCTCAGGGCCCCAGGTTGGTCACGTCGACATAAGCGACGTGGGAACGGGCCCAGTCAGTCTGGGGCTCTCGCCGTGGCGGGAGCCAAGTTGACTGGGCAGCCGCCTGGCTGCGTGTGTAAGTCGGTTGGCATGTCTCCAGAAGCTACTACGTGGGCGTCATGGCTCACAGTTCCCGTTGAGCTTAGGGGCGCTCCGTGCCGGCAGCTGGACATCTACGCTAGCGAGGCCAAGCAGGTGGCGCAGCGAGCTCGTAGTCATGCCATGTCGGCTTCGCTTGCTGATTTCAAGGGTTGGATTGGGAAGCAGGAGAACGCGGGCGCCGCATTTCAAGCTACGAAAGATTCACTTCTTGCTGGCCTGAAGCTTCCAGCTTCGGCCAACTCGGATCAAGGCGCCACTTTCCATCCCGGGGATGTTGGATCACGAGGCAGCTCACCGGCCCCCCTTGTGGACATTGCGATTCAAACAGACAGCGCCAGAAGTTCGAGCGGTTTTTGAACGCACGCGGCGGCGTGCAGCGTCTGAGCCTTTGACGCCGCTCACGGCGGAGGATATTCGTGCAGCTCTTCGGCGGGTGAAACCTCGGGCTGGCCAAGGGTTTGATCGGGTCTTTCCGATCGACCTCGAGAGGCTACCCGAGCAAGCACTCAACGGACTTGTTGTGATATACACTATGTGTGAACAATACCAGACGTGGCCCTGGCAACTTGTGCCAGTGCTAGGACGGCTGTTGCCCAAGAAGAGTTCGGGCAACCGTGCGATCGGCCTCGCGTGCATGATCTGCAGCATTTGGTCACTCTCACGAGAACCTCTCATCCAGGAATGGGCCAGTGCGTGGCAGCCAGATTGGGGGGCTGCGATAGCGGGTAATTCCGCCCTGCGCGAGGACTACTTGAGCCCTCGACGAGGAACTGTTCACGAAGATGAAGGCCTCGCACGGGTGCGGACTATTTGATGTTAAATCTTTCTACGATGAAATGGAATGGTCCGTACTTGTTAAAGGGGCAATACGCTGTGGTTTTTCTCCACTTGTGCTAGGACTCGAACTACAGACTTGCGCAGGACCTCGGCTTTAAGACCAAGGCGACGCAGTCTCATGTCCATGTCAGGGCACGCGATGCATCATTCAAGGACTCAGGGGCGGCACGAGATTTGCCAAGGCGATGGCACGCCTCGCAACACCCACGGCTGCCACGGCGACTCTGAATTGATGGTCTCTCCCAGACAGCCGCGGGGTCGAGGTCCTCTATGTGCAACGATTTGGTGGAGGGTATCACGGCCGCGAACGATCTGCTCGCCGAGTTTTCCTTTCAGCTAGCGAAGAAGAGCACCACCACTTGTTCGGATATGCGAGACGCCCGTAGCATTCAGAAGCGGTTGAAGGCCCGTGGCATCTCAGTGGTTGCAGGTCCTCAGACCTCGCACCTCGGCATCGATCTAGGTAGTGGCCAGAGGCATGGGCGAGCGACGCGTCGGAAAAGATTCGCCGCGACTCTCAAGCAACATAATGGAGTTCGTAAGTTTACCTTCCCGTCCAAGCGATTTAAGGTTTTGCAGACTGTGGAGCTGGCAGTCTCCCAGGCAGGAGCACGAGGCGGACATCATTCATATACATGGGCTTCCCACAACTTCGTTGGCTCACTTTCGTCGGCTTCCAGGCGCCGTCACAGGGGGCCACAGGCGAGGCCGGCGCCTTGTTACCTGAGTCGATGGCAGGGCTCCTGGCGCAGATCCAGGGTATTCTTTTCCCCGTCAATGCCTGGCCGACTGGTTTCGAGTTTGGTTGGAGGTACCTCGGTTTCGTAAACCCATATCGAAAATTTGGGGCGCCACAGTTTCGGATTTCCTGCAGCGTGAACCTCGCCATCGGGCGAGACATATACGCGGTCCTCTCACGGCTGTGATTCACTACCTTCTCGACGCTGGATGGGACATCCCAGAGCCAACGTTGCGGCATCAAACAGCCGACGCAGCAGGGCACCAGGCTGGGTAGAATTGCGCAGGAACCGAGTTCCAGGCCAGCGATCAGGCCGCGGAGCTCCTCGACGCTTTCACAGGGCCCACTCAGCAGAAACAGTGGCAGCACGCTGCAGCTTCAACATGTTGCGGAGGAGGTATGGAGGCTGGAGTCGACAACTTCAGTCCAAGAAAGCAGTTGTACCAGTTGGAGCAGATCCCCAGGATCGGTCGAAGGCTGGCTCACCTCTTGCTCACGATTACGCTCGGCGGGGCCTGGGCGGCTTCCCGCGAGGCCGAAGCCGGGTATCATATTCCATCACAGTGCGCACGCTGTGGCGATGGACCAGAGACGCCAAAGCATCGTTTCTGGGCCTGCAGGTGTAATCACGGATCACCAGCTTTTGTTTTCTCCCAAGAGTTATGCCACAAAGCGCTGGCTCAAGGTGACAGCATGGAATGCTATTGGCATCGATGGCCCATCCCCTCACATCTCACGGCTGTGGACCCACACGCGCGCGAGGAGAGCTGGACGGTCAGTCACAACGACGACCTCGACCAGACTTTTTCGGCGAGGGCGTCGAGTCCGCACCCATTCTGCTTCATGGTGATGCCCCAGGCGGCAGCGACACACATGATTCTCGACCTCGGCGGATGGGGTTACCCATGTGCGCTGTCGGGGAGCTCCCTGGACCAAATTCACGTTGTGTTTCTGGACCGCTTCCAGGAGTGCGCAAAACCGTCCAGAGGGGAGAGCTGCTGGCTTTTCTCCTAGGTGCCAGATGGTCCGCAGGTTTCATGATCTTTGTCACAGACAATGAGGAGGTCAGCAAAGGATGGTGAGAACGCCTCTACCTTTCTCCGCAGGGTATCAACTCAGACCTGCGGCGCGAGTTCGGGCCAGCTTTTCAGCTGCAGCACAGGCTGCCGTGCCAGATTGCAGTGATCAAGGTGCCGTTTCATGTCTCGGGCGAGGAGGTCGTCACTCGTGGCCTCTCGGGCCACCTCATTGCTGGCAATGTTGTCGTTGACCACCTGGCGGGAGAGGCGGCCTCACGAGCACAAGTCCCGCAGGACCAGCGTGCCCGCGCTTTGCAGATTGAGCACGAGGCCCGTCTCATCCGTCAACGGTTGCTCCGAGCTACCTATGAATCCGCTGCGCTGGATGAAAAAAAGGAAGGCCCCCCGAAGGCCCCGTGTGCCTCCCAGGGTTTCACTTCCTGCGCCTACCACGGTGGCTCTTTTTTGCACTGCCCATCGCGTCTCGGAGTGTGGAAAAAGATGCTTGGCGTGCAAGGGATCCACGACTGTGGCTGCGAAGAAGGAGTGTTTCGAATCGGTATGTTTCCAGCTTGAGCACCAGTCCTCAGGGGTCTTGAGGGTTCCCCGGGGGATGCGTCTGCATCTCGCTGGAGGGTGGGTCCATGGGTCTCACCATATGCTTTATCATGAATCCCTGTCTCTGTGGTAATGTGCGGCGTGAGGGTGCCACCATCAGCAGCAGCTCCGAGGTTTGGCTGATGAGTGTAAGCCCCCCCCAAGAGCCCCACTTACCAAAGCACGGCGAGGTTATCTCGACCGTATTTCTCGAGGTCTTCTGCCCAAAGTTCTCAGCAAAGCTGAGAAGGCGGCTAGATCTTCCGAGTAATATTGAACTCGCTTCGCGATCGGTCTTATCTTATCTTACCTCCTCCTCCTCCCCCCCCGTCCTCCCTCCCCCCCCTCCGCGGCGCCCGCGCGGAGGTTGCCTTCATCCTGGGCCAGCTGGAGTGCGAGGAGGCCGCGGCAGCGCTGTCGCGCAACTTGGCCAGGGTGGAGGACCTCCCGTCAAAGATGGCTTGGGGGAGGAAGCAACGGTCCCATGCCGCTACCATTCCGCCGTTATCCTTTTTTCGAGGGGCCTCCAGGGAGGCTCTCGTCGCCACCGCTGGATTCGCTTCGAAGTCCTAGTCAGCGAGCTCCCCCGAGGAGGTCTGGCGAGCTGCGGTATCGATAAATCTTTGGTTTCCCCAGATGGCTCGGGCGTTGCGTAATCGTGTGGGGGGGGGAGGTGCCCCGAGATTCGACGTGGCCAAACCATAGAACGTCGCAAAAAATCACGACCCGGGCCCCGGAACGGTATTTTCCTGCATCATGTTTCAAACCGGATCGATGTATGAGGGTCCTGGGGCCCGAAAGTGAGCGAAAACGAGCAGTGTGACACAAGTCGAAGCATAAGGATCTCACGGTCATTTCTCCGTCCTATCATTTTGGCCTCTTCGTCGCCCCCTCACTACCCTCTAGATTCCCCCCCTCTACTCCATCATATTTCATTCCCTCGCCTTTGCACACTCTTCAATCAGGCACCCCTTGGGGGAGAGACGACCATTATTGTCGCTGTTTGGTTGTTTGTGGGTATCGGACTCATCTCCTCCACTGACGGGGTTCGGATCAATTCCGTTTGATTATTTTATGCTGACGTTCCGATAGGTCCGTGAGTAAGGGCAGCCTTTGGACATCCATGTTTCCAAAGTTGGCATGGTACCAGCAATGGCAGCGAGCATGGTGGCAGAAAACTACATACACATGACGGGGCTGGCCTGGGCCAGAGCTGGATACACATGCGGCCGGGTGACGCTCCAGCGTCAGTCCCTTCTCTATGACCAGGCACGCCAGGGTTCCGCATGTGCATCCAGCGCAAGGCCTCGGGAAATGTTCCTCATGTGTATCCAGCCATGTGTGCCTCAAGTTTCCTGGAAGCGTCCACTGTTTACCCGCTTTGCCCCCCTCCCATGCTGCTACCCTGGTAGCAGGAGGGGAGGGGGCACTTGGGGGTGGCGGGGCAGTGGGAGGAGGAGCAGGAGGAAATGGAGGAACTGAAGGAGGAGGGGGAGGAGGTGGGGGAGGGGGAAGAGGATGAGGAGGAGAGGAGGAGGAGGAGGAGGAGGAGGAGGAGGAGGAGGAGGAGGAGGAGGGGGAGGAGGAGGAGGAAGAGGAGGAGGAGGAGGAGGAGGCGGAGGAGGGAGGCGGAGGAGGGAGGCGGAGGAGGAGGAGGAGGAGGAGGAGAGACTTTCGCCGGAGGAGGAGGAGGAGGAGGAGGAGGAGGAGGAGGAGGAGACAGTTTCGCCGCTTTTCTCCTCGCCGGGCTGAGACAGGCGTGGACTGCCCCCCTGGCGACGCTTCGGGCCGCCCGCTCCCGGGCGCCGGGGAGGGGGACGAGGTGTGAGAGGGGCGGCTTGGTGGGAGGGCGGTCAAGATCGGGAGGACCACGAAGAGGAGGCGCACGCTTGCGAGGAAGTACAGTGGAGACCCATGCCAAGAAACACCCTGCTTGCCTACACTGTGCCCTGGGTTTTCTCGTGTTTCGATGGTTTTGCCGTGGAGGTCGTAACGTTCCCAAACCAAGAGGCAGGGCTTCCTGGGTTCTCAAGGTTTGGTTTCTTGTGGAAGGTTTGTTGTGGACTGGCGTCCACTGTAGCATGAGCTGGAGGAGGGGGTCTGGGCCTTGCGCCGCATCGCGGATGCATCGGCGATGCAGCTCGATGTGGAGCCCGATGTTCTCCACGCCGGCAGCGCCGATGCATCGCCGTTTTCGCCGATGCATCGCCGAGACGTCGGCGATGCAGCACGATCCTCCGACTTCGTCTACTCGGACCCCAGCTGGGAGGCCTCTCGGAGGGGAGGGGAGGAGATCGGCCACAGGATATCCCTACGTGACCAGGGCCTGGGCCACACCTGGAGCCCCCCCCCCCCCAAGGCCGATGTGAGTTTCTCTGGGGGCTGGTCCTGTCGCCGGCCTCTGCCTTGGCGATGGGAGCCCGGTGGGCCGACGAGACGCCAGTCTTCATGCGCCGCCCGCCTAAGCCCAACATTTTTTGCAGAGGGGAGCAGTTCGGCACGGTGCTCTTGCTCCCGACTGCACCTCACCACCTACCAAACCACCCCAACCCAACCCGAAGGCCTCAATTTGCCATCCATTTCCAGTGGGGGGGGGGTCGGGGAACGTTGAAAAAACACATGGAACCCGTACCCCCCCCAACCCGAAATTCGGGTCAAATTCGGGTCTTCGGGTTGGGTTGGGGTGGTCTGGTAGGTAGTCAGCACCTGCGTCGCCGCGCCAGAAGGGGCAGGCGATTCCCAGCGGCCGCGGAGTGCGAGCCCAGGAGGGCGGAGGAGGGTGGCGAGGGACGGCCCCGCGCAGCACGTCGTCCTTCCCGCCGCCGGAGGAGCACCCCATGGTGAGGCACGAGAGCGCCATCGCCCTGGGCAGCATTGGCGGCCCCGTGGCCAAGGATCAGAGCCCCGAATCATCAGGGGTAACTCTGGTCAGGGCTAACTCGGGTTCGTTTTTCGGGAGTCCGAACCCGAGTTACCCCGGACCCGAGTTACCCCGGATACCTCGGGCGTCCAGAGCCCCACATCATCAGGGGTAACTCGGGTCAGGGCTAACTCGGGTTCCTTTTCCGGGAATCCAAATCCGAGTTACCCCGGACCCGAGTTACCCAAGATAACTCGGGCGCCCAATTGTGGGGAGGGGGTCGGTAGCAGCTCGTAGGAGCCCGCGTATGTCTCTGAAGTCCGTCTTTCGAGCGCACTGGCGCGGGCGGGCGGTGCTCGATTTAGAAAGCGCGCGCTCGAGCGGCGTCTGCTCGCGTGAGCCAGCCAGATGACAGGGGGAGGCTCCCAGGGGTTGCCAGAAGGGGGGAGGGGGGCAGAGGGGGGATTGCCCGTTCCACCTCGGGGCTGCGAGGAGAGGAAAAACCAGAGGCATGAGCACAAAAACGTTCGGAGCTCCGCGCGGATTCCTCGCATCGGCGTTGGGCCCCCCTCCGCGGCGCCTGCGGCGCCCCCCCTAGCGCGCCCCGCGCGCCAGGGAGGGGGGCCCCAGTGGTCCCCCCCGGGGAGGGTCTGAATCCTCCTCCTCCTCCTCCTCCTCCTCCTCCTCCTCCTCCTCCTCCTCCTCCTCCTCCTCCTCCTCCTCCTCCCTCTTCTCCTGTCTGAAAAACTGGCCTCCGCCGATCTGATGCTGGCAGTACGAGGCCCCAGAAGGTCCCGGCCGCGTCCCTGGGGCGAGCTTCCTGGCCAGAGTTTTTTTCGGGCGCCCATGCGGCCGGAGTGCGGCACGGCCTTGGCCTCTTGACCCTGGAGGTCTCGCCAGGGAGACCGCCAATGATGCAATGAATAAAACGATTGCTCATCCCAACCACCCTTCGTTTTTTGTTTTGACTTAGTCATTCCAATAGTATGGTACATCAAATTTATCTGCCTTTCTCACTGACGCCAAGCCATTTCTTATTAAAAGAAAGGACAGGTGGGCAAAGCACAACGTTGTATTCGGACGTACAGCTCATTCAGTGAGCATCTCGGTTTTGCAACCAGTTCTTCAAATCTCGGTCCAATCCCCCAGACAGCGCTTGCCTTCGGGGTTCTCGCTGCTCTTCTGAGTGCGTCGCCGGCCTGTTTTTGTTAGGGGAGGTCGCCTGTTGCCGCCCAGGGCCGCCTCGTCGCCGCCTTGTGCAGTGAAGCTGACAGTACGGATGATCGACTTCCCAAGGGTACCCTGGCATCCCATCCTCTTCGGTCACCTTCGGTGCATCGTCGACCACCTTCGATGGCCAGCCCCGCTCGAGAGCTTCGGCATCGGCGCCCAGGGCCCTTGCATCCTCTGGGATGCAACTCCTGGGAGTTTGAATTCTACATCGGCGCTGATTTTCTCAAAGTCGATATCCGGATGAGTCTGGGCTAATCCGGCCTAGTCAGGCTTACTCCCGCTCAATCCCGCTTCAGCCGGCAGAATCCCAAGCTCACTCTGGCGTAATCCGGCGTTGTGGCTTTCTATTCGGGTTTCATCGCCCTGAACCGTTCCCACGAAGACTTCCCAGGAGTTTTTTCCTAACGTTCAGTCGGGTCTGTCCCTCTATTGGAGGAACATTCGAAAATAGTCAAAAATAGTCGAGGGACAATGCTTAATTCTTGTATTAAGATATGTTTAACTTGTCCTCCAAATTCCCCCTGAAGGGGGACATGCCGGACCTTCAGTCAACCATGATTGTAAGGATGGGGCAACTTCCCAAGGCTACCCCTGCATCCTTTGCCCCCTCGGTATTTGGCATCCTTCGGCGTTCTGCTGCGCTCCGCACGGAAAACGTCCGCTCCAAGGCCCTTGCATCCTTCCCGCGCATCCTTACTACAGTCGGGGCGCTGAAGAAGGAACCCTGTTCGTTGGGGAGGGGCTCGGTGTTCCATGATTGATTTACAAGGGGCTCGGTGTTCCATGATTGATTTACAGTTTCCCTTTGGTTTTCCATGGGTTTTCGATGGGAAATCGAAGTTTGACTTATGGAAAAATGGGCCTCGCTCCTTATTTAGGGTTCCAGGTCAACTCCCCGAGCGTATCCTGCTCGAGTGTCACGCCCTCGTCGTGCATCCTTCCGACCCGACTTTTTCTGCGGCTTTTCAATCCCAGGACTTTTTTTGAGGGTCGGGACGACGTCGGGTTGGTGTGGTGTGCACTTGTTTCCCCCCGCTTTCCTGCGGAGACCAGGGGTCGCACCAGGATCCCGTATACACCAGGCTGCGCTCTCCCGTGCGATATCCAGTGCGAGGCCAGACAGAGGCGTCGGTGTGTGTGTATATATATAGAGAGAGAGAGAGAGAGAGAGAGAGAGAGAGAGTTCGGCTCCCTGGAACTATCCTGCTCGAGTGCCGCGCCCTCGCCGTGCATCCCTCCGGCCCCACGTGACTGCACGCGCGCTGGCTGCCGCCTCGGGGGGGGGGGATAGGGGTCAGGAGGGGAAAAAGCACACAGACACAATGAATCGTCGACCCCCAGAAAATATAGGAAAATATGGGCAGTGGGGGGGAAGACAGAGATCCAGAAAATATGGGAAAATAGGGGCAGTGGGGGGGGGAGACAGAAATCCAGAAAATATGGGAAAATAGGGGCAGTGGGGGGGAAGACAGAAACTCAGAAACTATGGGAAAATAGGGGCAGTGGGGGGGAAGACAGAAATCCAGAAAGTATGGGAAAATTGGGACAGTGGGGGGAAGACAGAAATCCAGAAAATATGGGAAAATAGGGGCAGTGGGGGGGAAGACAGAAACCCAGAAACTATGGGAAATTCTAGACGCTTCGCGTATCCCCACCAGCGCGCGTTAGGTAATTTAGTCGCGTCCGCGGCCCGTTCGCGACCTCCCGCCGCTGGCGCTTCCGCCTGCGGCTGTAAAAAAAAGGAAAAAAAGTAACCCCACCAGCCCGTCCAGAAACGACGCCCAGGCGAGTAGAGGGTCGTCCTGAGGGGCTTTTCGGCGTCTTGGGTGCCTCGGGGGGGCCTCTGTGGGCCGTTCGGGATCCTCTTTGGGGCCTCCTGGGGGCCTCTTGGGGCCTCTTGGGGCCATCTTGGGGCCTTTAGGGGCCTCCTGGGCGCTTCTTGGGGCCATCTTTGCCCCCTCAGGAGGCCAAAATAGAGCCAAAAGGGTCTCTTGGGGCCTCTTGGGGGTCTCTTGGGGGCCTCCTGGGGGCCTCTTGGACCCGTCTGGGCGCCCTTGAAGGCCCTGCTGGGGCGCTCTTGGGGCAATTTTAGAGGACATCGGCCAAGGAAGTGGGGCTCCCTAATTACAGCCCCCCCCCAGGAGCTCCAAAAATCGCTTCCTGGACCCCTTTTGGATCGCTCTTGGAGCGCTCGTGGCCGCTCTTGGAGCCATCCTGAGGCTCTCTTGGGCCCCTCTTGGAGCTATCTTGAGCCATCTTGGAGCCATCTTGACGCGTCGGATGTGCATCGCAAGCGAAAAACTGAGAACACCAAAAACATTGATTTTCCCTAGGGTTTTGAAACATTTTGGCCTCTTGGATGCATCCCAATGATGCTCTTGTGGGCACTTGGAACCGTCTTGGGGAGTTATTGGAGCGTCTTGGAACATCATGGGGACCATCTTGAGGCATCTTGCGCTATCTTGAGCCATCTTGGAGGTCATCTTGAGCTCCCTGAGGCCCTCTTGGAGCCGTGTTGGGCCGTCTTGGACGCTCGAACTACCCGCGGCCCCCCCTGTCCAGGTCAGTGGGGAGGGGGTAGGGGGAGGGGTAAACCCCTCCCCGAAGGGGAAGAAGGAGGGGTGGAAGAGGAAACGCTCTAAACCACCGACGCCCAGAGGGCTGGTGGGACTATGGGGGATCCTTTCCCAGGGCCCCTTCAGGGGGGGGGGGGGCCCGCCGCCGCCCCCGGCCGCCTCGGGCGCGGGCGGGCGGCTCGGGGCCGTCTCGCCGCACCCGGGGGGGGGCCAGGCTCTGAGTCGGGCCCGTGCCTCGACCGGAGGGATCTGCAAACACGGGCAGGAAATAGTCTGGGGACGATTTTTTGTTGGGGCATCTGTTTTTTACCGTTCTGAGGTACATATTGTTGTTTGGTGTGCGTGCTTGATTTTTCGCCCAGGACCCCCCCGTAGGGGGACATGCCCGACCCCTGAGGCCAGGACGAGGGTAACTCCGCTCCAGAGCGTTCCGGCGCGCTCCGAGAAGGCCGCGGCGCCCGAGGCATCCTCCAGAACCGCGACGTCTCAGAGATTCTCGATTGATCCTCGCCCGATTTTATCCTCGTCCTGGCTTCGTCTCATTTCGCCCTGGGCCCCCCCCCCGCCGCCGTGGGCACCTCTCGTGCGCTGACTGAAAATGAGGGTGCAGGAGGGGGCGCGGGGGGGAAGGAGGCAGGGAGGGGCGGGTGGATGGGGGACGGGGAAGGGGGAGGGAGAGGGAGGCAGGGAGGGGACGGCGAAGGGAGGGAGAGAGGGAGAAGCAGAAGGAGCGGGAACAAAAAGGACAAACGCAGGAGGTTCCTTGGCTCCCAGACCCCCGACGTAACGATTTTTTCATTACGTCGACCCCCAGAGGTCCCGACCCTTTCCCCATGACCGGCTTTGCATGCTGAGTCGTTTTTTGACGCTCCCGGGGCCCGGTGAGGGCCTCCAGAGGCAGAAAATTAGGAACAACTTCCCGTCGTGATTTGTTCATTGCTCGGGGGCGGACAGAACCCCCAACAGTGACACGTCGATTAGTGAATTGTCCGTTTTCGGCTCTCGAGAGGGCGCCGCGGCCGTTATTTTCCAGGCTTGCGCTTGCCAGGTTTGGGCCTCAGGTCGTTTTCACTAAACCACGTTTTACTAAAGGGAGGTCTGTCCATCCCCGAATTGCTCGAGGGGGTCTGGGAACGGAGGAGGCTCCTCGGCTCTCACCCTGGCGCTGCCCGTCGCCGCCCTGGCGCCGAGCGTGAGCGCCCTGCGGGCGCCCTGCGGGCGACGGCGAGGCCCCCCGGGGCTCCCTGGCGGAGGGCCGCCGCCCGGGAGCCGAACTCCCCCGCGGCGGCAGGCGACGACGACGACGGCGACGCCGACGACGACGCCGTCGACGCCGACGACGGCGACGACGGCGACGGCGACGGCGACGGCGACGGCGACGGCGACGATGACGCCGACGCCGACGACGACGACGGCGACGACGACGACGACGAGCAGCAGCAGCAGCAGCAGCAGCAGCAGCAGCAGCAGCAGCAGCAGCAGCAGCAGCAGAAGGGGCAGCAAGAGTGGATGCCTCCCAACTGGGGCCGGCCAGAGGAGCATATCGCACCGCCGCGCCGCCCACGCAGCTTGGACTGCACGCTTTGCACCGCGCAGCTTGCACCACAGTTTGCACCACACTGCTCAGGAAAGGAAAAGGTATCCACACCGCTACCCCTCCCTCGGCTTCCTGGTGTGGGGCCTCCTGGTCGGCCCTCGTCACCGCCGCTGGCTTCACCTCGATATCTTGGTCAGAACGCAGCCCGGAAGAGGTCTGGGGAGTAGCCGCATCGGTACCTTGTGGCTTCCCCATTTGCGATAGATGCACTGCTCACACCACAGAGTTTCCACTACATAAGTTGCACATGACATGGAAACATATAGCTTGCACCACGTAACTTGTGTCGCATAGTTTGCGCCACACGCACATTGCAACACACAGCTTGCGCCACAGAGCTTGCATCACATGGCTTGGACCACATTGGCTGCGCCACATGGTCTGCACATCCAGGGTGCTAATGCTCAGCGTTTCAGGCCCACGCTGGCAAGCACATTTTCTCGGGCTCCTCGCGCAGAGGCTGCCAGAGGTGGTCCCAGCCCACGGTGCCCCCGCTTCCCTCTGCCATTTTCGGCAGCCTTGCCACGTCCTGGGCTCATGAGGCGTGCGCTTAAGTAGGAAATTTCCGTTCAAAAATTTGAAGAAGTAGTCGGGGGACGATTTGTTTGACTATTTCGGATTATTTCTGGGTATTTCTTAACTGTTTTTAAGTTCTTATTCCAAAATCCGCCTGTAAGGGGACATGCCCGACCTAAGTGTGCGCCGGAGGCCCTGGAAAGGTGACTACCTGGACCTCCTGGGCCTCGCGAGGCGACCACCTGGGCCTCTCTTTAGGTCGGGCATGTCCTCCTACAGGCGGGTGTTGGGCGAAAATTGAACAACAGCAGCAATTATTCACAAGAAGTCAGAAATATTATAAAATCATCCCGAAACTACTTGTCTGATTCCCAACCATCCGGTGGTGTTGGGTCCTCGTTTTGAAGAGACAGCGCCCCGCGTTCCCACCTCCTCCCTCCTCCCTCCTGCCCCTCTCCCTCCTCCCTGCGTTTCACCCACCGAGTACAACGTTTCGTGTCCCCCATAGGGTGCTCCGCCGAAGGCCCCAGCGGCAGGGTCCGCATGCAGTTCCACCTCAATTTCGGCGCACCCCTCACACGTTTCGTGGCCCCCATAGGGTGCTCCGCCGGAGGCCCCAGTGGCAGGGTCCGCATGCAGTTCCACCCCCATTTCGGCGCACCCCTCACACGTTTCGTGGCCCCCACAGGGAGCTCCGCCGAAGGCCCCAGTGGCAGGGTCCGCATGCAGTTCTATCCCCATTTCGGCGCACCCCTCACACGTTTCGTGGCCCCTATAGGGTGCTCCGCCGAAGGCCACAGTGGCAGGGTCCGCATGCAGTTCCACCTCAATTTCGGCGCACCCCTCACACGTTTCGTGGCCCCTATAGGGTGCTCCGCCGAAGGCCCCAGTGGCAGGATCCGCATGCAGTTCCATCCCCATTTCGGCGCACCCCTCACACGTTTCGTGGCCCCATAGGGTGCTCCGCCGAAGGCCCCAGAGGCAGGGTCCGCATGCAGTTCCATCCCGATTTCGGCGCACCCCTCACACGTTTCGTGGCCCCTATAGGGTGCTCCGCCGAAGGCCCCAGTGGCAGGGTCCGCATGCAGTTCCACTTCCATTTCGGCGCACCTCTCACACGTTTCGTGGCCCAAAGGGAGCTCCGCAGGGTCCGCATGCAGTTCCACCCCCCTTTCGGCGCACCCCTCACACGTTTCGTGGCCCCCATAGGGTGCTCCACCGAAGGCACCAGTGGCAGGGTCCGCATGCAGTTCCATCCCCCTTTCGGCACACCCCTCACACGTTTCGCGGCCCCATAGGGTGCTTCACCCAAGGCACCAGTGGCAGGGTCCGCATGCAGTTCCACTTCCATTTCGGCGCACCTCTCACACGTTTCGTGTACCCACAGGGTGCTCCGCCGAAAGCCCAAGTGGCAGGGTCCGCATGCAGTTCCACCCCCATTTCGGCGCACCCCTCACACGTTTCGTGGCCCCTATAGGGTGCTCCGCCGAAGGCCCCAGTGGCAGGGTCCGCATGCAGTTCCACCTCAATTTTGGCGCACCCCCGGAACGTTTCGTGGCCCCATAGGGTGCTCCACCGAAGGCCCCAGCAGCAGCGCCCGCATGCGGTTCCACCCCCATTTCGGCACACCCCTCACACGTGTCGTGGCCCCCACAGGGAGCTCCACCGAAGGCCACAGTGCTGCGTTCGCATGCGGTTCCACCCCCCCATTTCGGCACACCCCTCACAAGTTTCGTGGCCCTACAGGGTGCTTCGCCGAAGGCCCCAGTGGCAGGGTCCGCATGCAGTTCCACCCCCATTTCGGCGCACCCCTTGCACGTTCCGCGGCCCCATCGGGTGCTCCACCGACGGCTCTGGTGGCAGCGTCCGCATGGCGTACCCGTGCCAATTCTGGCACACCCCGTCACACGCGTCGTGACCCCAGAGAGGTTCACCGAGGTCGATGCCCACAACCGCGTCACTCACAACTGCACATGGTTGGGCCCCTCGCCAAGATAAATTATTTTTGGATTGTCGTCCTGTAGAGGGAGCGAAAGAAGGACGTACATGTACATGAATCCACGTTGGTTTCGAGAGCACGCATGGCACAAATGTCCGTATAACGCGGCCGGTCTCGCGAACCGAGGGGCCATGCTCATGTACATAGCTGGGCGCGTACGTCCTTTGTGGGCTCCCTACTGTAGAGGGACATGCCCGACCCGGGCCTCCCTTAGCACCGAGGCCACATCCCACCTTAGCAGAGTGGTGGGCCGCGCATAACAGCAAAAATCGTCCACGTCTTGAGTCAGTTACTGCACCTCATTCCTTGCCCGACCCGGGCCTCCCTGGGAGAGGCCCAGGCCTCCTGCTGGCCAGGGGGCCGCCCCTCGGCAGCAGAGCCCGCGGCGCGCCGGCGCGGGGCGCCCTCGGGCCACGGCGCCCCCCCCCTCCTCCTCGGCAAGAGCGTGGGAGCCGCAGGAGGCGGGCGCTGCGCGGTGATGGGCTCGGGGGTGGACGGACCTCCTACTCCAGATCTCGTAATAAAAAGGGAGGGGGTCTGGACCCTCCAGGACAGGCCATTTCAGACCCCCCCCCCGTGGGAGAACCCTCCCAAACATCGTCCCCAGACCCCGCCAGGCCCTCCAAGATAGCCTGGATGAGACCCCCCCCCCCCCGAAACGAGACCCCTCTCCCTTTATTACGAAATCTGGACTACCCTGACGCGTCGAGTGAGGAACTGGCCGTGTTCGCTTCGCGAGAGGGCGTCGCGGCCGTCATTGTTGCGGGTCCGGGTCCGTCTGTTTCGGTCCCAGGCCGGTTTCACTAAGGGGAGGTCTACTAAAGGGAGGCTTGTCCACCGCCGACTTAAGATGATGCAAGAAAAACGCTGGGGGCGTTTTGTGTTCCCCTGTTTTCAAAATCGGCGTTTCCTTTCCGTTTTGTGTGCAGTTTCCTTTCCGTGTTGGGATCGCCGTCTCGCCGTTGTCGGTTCGTGTTGCGATCCGTTTTTGATTTGTTTTCAATTGCCGTTTTGTGCCCGTTTTCGTCGCGGCAGATGTCGTTTTGTTTATGCTTTGGGTTGTTGTGTTTGTTCTTTTTTGGTCGACCGCGGCACCAACAGTTGAACACGGGACCAAAAAGCCCCCCGCGTTTCTCAGAACAGCTAAGTCAGGGCGGGGCGGCAAATGAGGTGTTCCAAAAGAGGCCTCGCTCCTTCAAGAGGCGAAGGAGTCGTCATCTCTTCCGCCGCGGAGGGCGGCGGCGAGGCGGCGGAAGGTCGGCGGAGGCAGAACGAACAATGACATAAGCACATGAGCTCGGAGGTCCCAGCGGATGTCTCGGATCGGCGCTGGACCCCTCTTCCCGGCGAGCGGAGCTATTGTTGAGCATGTTTTGGCTATTTGTTATTGTTCGTCCATATTCCGCCTGTAGGGGGGCATGCCCGACCTACGCGTAATCGTTCTCCCCCAGTTCCTCCCACTGCGGTTGGCGTTGCAAAGACAGCGTGCGAAGCGGCCCTGCGGGCCCGCTTATTTAATCGCTTCGCTCATGCCGCCGGCCCTGGAGCCCTCTTTAGGGCCTCTTGGGGGCCTCTTGGGGACCTCTTGGGAGTCTCTTGGGGCTCCTTGGCGGCGTTTTGGAGGCCCCCAGGGCCTCTTGGGGGGCTCTTGGGGGTAGCGCCTCTGGCCCGTTGGGCCGGCGAATTACACGCTATCCCCCACCTTGGGGATAGCGTGCGCCGACGAAGCTCTGGCAGGGGGCTGGCGTGCACGGGAGGGGCCCTCGCGGGGGGAGCCGTCTCGCGGGGACAGCGGGGCTTTCGAAGATCGACGTGGCGCGCTGTTCTTCCAACGCCAACCGTAAGCAGCTCCCGCAATCGACCAAGAACCAAACGACACCACCCCACCTGCAACCCGCTAGGTCTTAGGTGGGTCGTAGGCCCTCCTCCTCCTCCTCCTCCTCCTCCTGCTCCTGCGCCTCCTCCTCCTCCTCCTCCTCCTCCTCCTCCTCCTCCTCCACCTCATCCTCATCCTCCTTCCCCTTCCCCTTCCCCCTCCTCCTCCGGGTTGATGTGGTAGGTGGGTCGTTGGTTGGCAAGTGCTCATCGCTGGGTCCCAGGTGGGGTGGTGCCGTCTGTTCTCTGGTCCGCGCAGGAGTCGCTGGCGCGGTTCTGCGACGACCCGGAGCCGATGGTGGCCGAGAGTTGCCTGGTGGCCCTGGACACCGCCGCGTATCCTTGACCGCCTGTGGCGCCACTCCGCCGGCCAACTGGGCGCGCGCCCCCACCCCCGCCAGGGTTTGGGGGAGGGGAGCAGTGGCGAAGCGTCCTGGCGTGCCTATAGGTAGGCCTACCAAACAATGACTTGAGAACTTTTTTGCGGTTTCCACGAACTGTTCTTAGAACAGCTGGGTCCCCCTAGCGGCGCCTCCGGCGCCGCCCCTGGCGCGCAAAGCGCGCCAGGGAGGGGGGGTCCAGCGCCGATCCAAGAAATCCGCGCGGAGCGCCGCCAAAAGTTTGTGTTCATGGCGTTCTTGCTTCTCGGTAGAGGGAGTTGAGTCGCTTCCGGAAGTGGCCGAAAGACTCCCTCTGGCAGGGCGACCCTTCCGCTCCGGCGAGGCGGCTCTGCTCGGCGGATCGCCCGGGTCGGCCATGCGCGGAGTGGGGCGGGGGGAAAGGGGGAGGCTTATGGGAAGCACCCCTGCTCCTCCTCCTCCCCCTCCTCCCCCTCCTCCCCCTCCTTCTCCTCCTCCTCCTCTTCCTCCTCCTCCTCTCCTCTTCCTCCTTCTCCTCTTTCTCCTCCTCCGCCTCCGCCTTCGCTTCCGCCTCTTCCTCCTCCGTCGGCCGCGTGTCTGCCGCGCGCTGGAAGCATTTTGATCGGGAGCCGGCGCAACCCCCAAACCCCAGGACAAGCACGCCGCTGAGCGGCTAGCAAGCCCCGGAGCCGAGGGGGCGCGCCGACCGGGGCCTGTACCTCGCATGCGCGGGAGCACGGCGGCGACGGACAACATGGAGTAGCCGAGCGCGAGCGCCTGTCGCCCGCCACTGGCAACGTCCGCAGCTCTGGGCCCGCCAGCCGCCGTCGGGTCCCCGCGGCCCGGCGCCCTCCTCCTCCTGCTCCTCCTGCTCCTCCTCCTCCTTCTCCTACTACGACTACTACTACTACTACTACTACTACTGACTCTACACTACTACTACTACTACTACTACTACTACTACTACTACTACTACTACTACTACTACTACTACTACTACTTACTACGACTACTACTACTACCACTACTACTACTACTATACTACTACTACTACTACTATACTACTACTACTACTACTTACTACTACTACTACTAATACTACTACTACTACTACTACTACTACTACTACTACTACTACTACTACTACTCTACTCCTTACTCCTACTCTACTCCTACTCCTACTCCTACTCCTCCACTCTCTCCTCCTCCTCCTCTCCTCCTCCTCCTCCTCCCCTCCTCCTCTCCCTCTCTCCTCTCATCCTCATCCTCTCTCCTCCTCTCCTCCTCCTCCCATCCTCTCCTCTCCTCCCCTCTCTTCCCTCTCCTCCTCTCCTCCTCCTCTCCCCTCCTCCTTCTCCTCCTGCTCTCGGCCTCCTTCCGCCCTCGGACAGGCAAGGAACGGCCCCAGTCTGCCCTCACGTCCCAGGTTGGAGTGGTGGGGGGGCGCCGGGGGGCATTGAATGACCAGATGTGGAACGCGTGCCTCCCTCAAACAAAAAATAAATAAATGTGGGTCTTCGGGTTGGGTTGAGGTCAGGCCAGGTCAGGTCAAGCTTAAGGCTTGACATGACCGGGGGGCGCGGGCGCGGGCGCGGCTGTGGTGCCGGAGCCATGCGGCGGGGGGGGGGGGGGGGGGGGGCGTTACGTCATACCCCCCTCCGCCCCCCCTTCCCCCCATGACGCCCGGCATCGCCGAGCATAGAGAAACGCGCTCCTTGCACCAGACGGTGCGTGAGCAGAGGAAGAGTGGAGAACTCTCGGAGGCATTCAGCACCCTCTCCGGCCCCTGACAACCCGGCTCCTGCTCGCGCGCCTTGCACCGCCCTCCGGGCGGGAGCAGTCAGCGAGACTCAGGAGAGAAAGAAACACACAGACACAATAAATCGTCGACTCCCAGGAAAAGATGGGAAAATACGGGAAGTGGGGGGGGGAAGACAAAAACCCAGAAAACATGGGAAAATATGGGGGATCCTGCTACTTGTGTGTATTTATTTGTGTGTCCCAGCGCCCCTTCAGAGATGCGCGCGTGTGAGCCGGCCACTTCCCTGCCGTTGCGCACTGTACTCGATGCCTTCACGTTTTTGACGAGGCCGGCCTCGCCTCCGCGGGCCGGTCGGCCGGGGGCCCGGCAGGCAGCCACAACAAGGGCAAAACTCAACAAAAAGAACACCCCCCTCCTCCCTCCCCAGACCCCCTCGAGTAATGAAAAAATCACGACGGGAGGTTTTTCCCAATTTTCGGCCTCCGGGGGCCCTCACTGGGCCTCGGGAGCGTCAAAAAACGACTCAGGATGAAAAGCCGGTCATGGGGAAAGGGTCGGGACCTCTGGGGGTCGACGTAATGAAAAAATCATGACGTCGGGGGTCTGGGTCCACCTCCTCCTCCTCCTCCTCCTGATCCTCCCTCCCCCCGCCTCCTCCTCCTCCTCCCTCCCCCTCCCTCCCCCTGATCCTTCTCCCCCCCCCCCTCCTCCCCACCCGCGCCCCCTTCCCCCCCTCCCGCCATCGAGCGTCGCTCTGCTGGGACGCGCCAGCCGCAAAGGGAACGCGCTGCTTCGCGATCGGGGGCCCGCTGCCGACTTCGAGGCGACGCTCCCCCTTCCCCCCGCCAGCCCAGACCCCCGACGTAATGATTTTTTCATTACGTCGACCCCCAGAGGTCCCGACCCTTGCCCCATGACCGGTTTCTCGTCCTGAGTCGTTTTTTGACGCTCCCGAGGCACGGTGAGGGCCCCCGGAGGCCGAAAATTATGAAAAACCTCCCGTCATGATTTTTTCATTACTCGAGGGGGTCTGGGAGCCCTCCTCTCCCCGAGTCGGCACCCCCGTCTCGCCCCCTTCTCTCGTGCCGCACGGCGCCTCAGAGTGCGCAGGAGTTCGGCGCAGCGCGGCTCCGCAGGTGCTCCCCTGGTTCCCACTCCCGCCCTGCCACTCCCTCGGGGGGGGGGGGGCAATCACAGGAGGAGGGACTTTGGATTGCGCGCGCGGTGAGCCTGGCGGCTGTCGCGAGAACAGGAGGAGGGGGGAGGGAGGGAGGAGGTGCAGTCGGGGCGTTGAAGAAGGAACCTTTTGCGTTGGGGAGGGGCTCGGTGTGCCTGAATTGTTCACACACCCTGCCTCAGGTTTTCCTGAAGTTTTCGATGGGACGTCGAAGCTTAATGTATGGAAAAGAAGGGGCCTCGTTCCTTATTTAGGGCTCCTTGGGTCAACGCCTCGACTGTGTCGGGAGGGGGAGGGGGGGAGGGAGGGGGAGAGGTAGGGGGAGAGGGGGAGGGGGGAGGGAGGGGGGAGGTAGGGAGGAGGATGGGGGGAGGGAGGGAGGAGGTGGTAGGAGTAACTGCGCAGCTTCTCGGCGCGCCGCGAAGCCTTCCCAGAGTTCTGCTTCCCGGCGGTCGGCCCTGCCGAGCCCCATGGGGGGCCTCCAGAGGCTCGGACGGCGGACGCAGACGATGGGATACAGTCGGGGCCCTGAAGAAGGAACCCTTTGCGTTGGGGAGGGGCTCCGTGTTCCTTCATTGTTTCACAGCTTCCCTTTGGTGTTCCTTAGGTGTTCGATGGAAAATCGAATTTTAACTGATGGGAAAAGGGGCCTCGTTCCTTATTTAGGGTTCCTTAGGTTCACGCCCCGACTGTACACAGGGAGGCGCATCGGGGCCGGACATGGGCCGGACATGGGCGGCGGACGCAGATGATGGGATGCACGGGGCTCGGCATCGCTCGGACGTGTGCATTTTCCTTCGGCGAGGACCATCGAGGAGCACCCTTGATCATTTGGCGAAAAAGCAACGCACGAAGCCGAACAAAAACACAGGAAATGGACGTCCGAGCGATGGCTGGTGAGTAAGGATCACTTACTTTTCAAAAGGGGCTCGGTCGTTCCTTAAGGCTTGCATGCGTTACGTATCCTTCCTTATGCGCTTTGTTTTTATTATGTTTCGTTCCTTATGTTTTTTTCTTCTTGGAAAACAGGCGCTTCGTTCCTTATTTGTCGTTCCTTAGGTCAGGTCGATGACTGTAATTACACAGGGAGGTGTATCGGGGCCGGACATGGGCGAAAAAGCCGAGGGCAGGAGGACCCCTTTCGCCCTCTCTCGCCCTCCGACCCCCCCCCCTGTTGTCCTGAGATCCGACGCTGCCAGACAAGTGCAGCATCGCAAATGATGTTGCCTCGGGCGATCCCCGCCGAAACGTTCAGCGTTTGTTCCCGACGGCGCGCGGTCGCCTAATGGGTCGACGGCTGCCATTTCTAAAGTCAAAACGGTCCAACCGTGTTCCGTGTAGTCCTGCTATTGCATGCTAAGCTCTAGTATGTCCGGCTCTGTTCTCGACGGACCGGCGTGACGTCGTGGCGCCTGTGACGTTACATGCGTCGTCTGCTATGATTTTTCATTTCATGTATGCGTCTCTCTTCTGATTGACTATGTTATGTTGTGCTCATCTCCATCACCATGTGATTTGAGATGTTATGGTCTGATCTGCTCTGTAGCATGACATGATATGTCATGTCAGGTGATGTTCTAATATGCTATGCTCCATGACGCTGTTGACCGCCCGTTCCAATGTACAGAATGACATGTTCTGCTAGTCGGTTTCGTTTTGCTCGGTTGTCGTGATCTGATGTGTTCTGCGATGCTGCCATGATACGATATGATATGTTATGTCATGGTGTGTTATGTTATGCACGGCTCGGTTATGGTATGTTGTGTTATGTCGTCGTGTGTTATGTCATGTTCTGTTCGGGTCTGTTTTGTGATGCTCGTTTTGTTGACGGGCTGGCTCTGTGTAGGACATTATGAATCGTTCTGCTAGTATGTGTCGCTATGCTCTGCTGTCGTGTGATGATATGGTCTGTGATGCTGTGCCATGGTATGATGTGGTATGTCAAGGTATGTTATGTTATGCTCGGCTCTGTTATGGTAAATTTTGTTATGTCGTTTTCTGTTATGTCATGTTCTGCTCTGGTATGTTATGTCATATTATGTTGTTTCGACGTCTCGGCTCTGTAGAGTATAGTATCGTTTGCTCTGCTGGTATGTGTCGCTCGGCTCTGCTGTCGTGTTAATATATGATATGCGATGCTGTGCCATGATATGATTCGGTATGCTACAGTTCGTTATGGTATGCCCTGCTCTGTTATGGTATGTTGTGTTATGTCGTTTTATGTTATGTAAGTGTCTTCCCTAGTCTGTTAAGCGTTGTGATGGTATGCTGAATGCTGGCAATGGCATTGCTATGTTATGTTATGATATGTTCTGTCATGCTCATGTTCTGTTATGTCATGTTTTGATGTGCTCTGTCGTGTTGTTCGTCGCTCTGCTCTGCTCTGCTGTCGTGTGATCATATGTTCTGCTTAGCTGTGCCATGATATGATATGTTCTGCCCAGGTTCGTTATGATATGTTCGGCTCTGCTTTGTTATGTAGTGTTCTGTCGTTTTCTGTTCTGACATGTTTGCGCTGGTATGTTCCGTGATGTAATGTGTTGCTAGGCTTTGCATGACAGTGGTATGGTTTGTTTGGCCATTGTCTGTCATGCTCGCGTTATGTTCTGTCATGTCGTGTGGTGTCATGTTGTGATCTGTCGTGTTCGTCGTCGATCTGCTGTGTTGTCGTGTTTTCATATGAGTTGTGATGTTGTGCCATGAAATGAAATGGTTTGCAAAGGTGTATTCTGTTATGATTGGCTCTGTTATTATATGTTGTGTATTTGTCGTCGTCTGTTATGTCATGTTTGTCTGTACTATGTCATGTAATGTTATGGTATGCTTAAGTTTGGCCATGACGTTGTTATGTCCTGTTCTGTCATGTTCTGTCATGCTCGGGTTCTGCTCTGTCATGCTGTGGTGTGGTATGTTGTGTTCTGTCGTGTTCGTCGCCGCTCTGCTTTGCTGTCGTGTTACGCTATGTGATGTGAAGCTGTGCCATGATATGATATGGTATGTCAAGGTGTGTTGTGTTATGCTCGCGGCGGTTATCTTATGTCGTGTTCTGCCGCCTTTGGTATGTAATGTTCTGCTCTGGGATGTTATGTGATGTTATGTTGTGCTTTGATTTGTCATGATATTGTCACGTTATGTTCTGCCATGGTCTGTAATGCTCTTGTCATGTTATGCCATGTGATGCTGTGGCATATCTTTTTATGTCATGTTCGTCGTCGCTATGATAGGTTGGCATGTTGTTATATGATTTGTGATGCTGTGTCATGATGCGCGTTGTGATTTCAATGCGTGTTGTGCTATGCTCGGTTATGTGTTGCTATGTTATGTTATGCCATCGTCTGGTATGCCATGTTCTGGTATGCTATGTGATTTTATGATATGCCCTACTTTGTCATGATATTGGTATGTTCGGTTTCGTCATGTTCTGTGATGCTCTGTTCCGTTCTGTCATGTTCTATTACGTCATGTTGTGTTCTGTCGTGGTCATCGAGGGCGCGAGGTGGGACACTGGGGACTCTCGGGGATCATCGGGTCAATTTGGGGTCTGGCGGCTGCGGTATGCAGGCTGGGGTTGGCCGGGCGCGAGGCGGGACACCGGGGATTCTCGGTGATCATCGGGACAATGTTGGGTCTGGCGGCCGCGGTATGCAGGCTCGGGTTGGCCAGCGGGCCTGTTCTTGAAACCTAACGGCCCCAGTTTGTCGGACGGGGAAAAATCACGACCACAGCCCTGGTCCCCATCTTTCTGCGTCATTGTTCGAGCCCGATCGATCTGTGAGTGTCCGGGGGCACGAAATTGAGAGAAGACGCCCGGTGCGACAAAAATGCAACGCAAGGATCTCAGGGTCTTTCTATGCTCCCACCACCCCACGCCACGAAGCAAAAGCTGCCTGCCCGAGCTCTCGCCCAGGCGATGCTCGGGGATGTCCCGTGTTCGCCAGTCGGGGCCGCTCGGGAGACCTCGGGGGGCGAGGAACGTCTCAGATCGCACAGGCATCTGCAATGGCCCACCAGGAGCTTCAGACTCCTCCCAGACCTCCCCGCCCCCCTGGCGCGGGGAGGACCATGGAAGAGGTGGAGCAGGCAAGGGGCGGCGGAGGATGTGCGCCGAGGATCGAGGTGGGGTGAGCAGGGAAGACGAGGAGCAGCAGGAGGCGAGACAGAGGAGGAGGAGGAGGAGGAGGAGGAGGAGGAGGAGGAGGAGGAGGAGGAGGAGGAGGAGGAGGAGGAGAGGGAGGATAATGAAGGAGGAGGGAGGAGGAGGAGGATGAGGAGGGGGAGGAGGAGGAGAGAAAGAGAGGAGGGAGGAGGAGGAGGAGGAGGAGGAGGAGGAGGCCAGGGAAGGGCGAGGCCGGGGCTGCTCCCACCCTCGCCCTCGGACGACTGACGGCCCTGCCGCCCCCGCGGGCCTGGGGCCCCCCCGTGGGGGGCGGGCCCGGCGGACTGGGAGGCGTGGGAGCAGCTGGAGCGCCGCATCCAGGAGCAGGGGTGAGCGGCGCCGCTGCGAAAAAGCGCGGGCGAGGAGGAGGAGGAGGAGGAGGAGGAGGAGGAGGAGGAGGAGGAGGAGGAGGAAGGAGAGGAGTGGGAGGAGGAGGGGGGGGAGCAGGAGCAGGAGCAGGAGCAGGAGGAGAAAGGGGGGAAGGGAGGTCTGAGGTGGGAGGAGGCGGAGGAGGAGGAAAAAGGAGGAGGAGGAGGAGGAGGTGCCGATCTGGCCCACCCACCACGCCTCGGCACGGCACGCTAACCACGTCTCCATTCCCACGCGTCAGCATCATGAGTCTTTCGAAGCATCCCGCGGAGCGGAGCGACTCGCCATCGGCTCGCAGGGCCTAGGCTGCGTCTTGGCGCCCCCCGTGGGCAGAGCCGTGGCCGCTGCGACACCTCACTGGGGGTGCGTCGTCCTGGGGGACCGTTTGGCCCTTCCCAAATCGTCGCCACTGCCGCCGTCGCCGTCGATCGATCGATCCAGGGATCGACGTCTCTGGCCGTCTTCGGACACTCTGTGTTGCCTCTGGGGCGCGCCCTCGTGTCCACGGTGGGCCCCCGGACGGGTCTACCGTCGTTGCCCTTGCCGTCCCCGTCGACGCCGCCGCCATCGTCGTCGTCATCGTCGTCGTCGTTGTCGTCGTCTTTGTTTACGTCGTCGCCCCGGTCGTCGCGGTCGCGCCCCTTCTCGCCAGCGTGGTCGTTTCGTTGTCGCCGTCGCCGTCATCGCTACGGACGGCGTCGGACGACGACGATGAACACGACGGCGGCGGCGTAGGTGGCGGCAGAGGCGATAACGACAATTGCGGCGGAGGCGACGGCGGCGCCGACGGCGACGGCGACGGCGACGGCGACGGCGACGGCGACGGCGACGGCGACGACGACGACGACGACGACGGCGACGGCGACGGCGACGACGACGACGACGACGACGACGATGGTGTCGAGGACGAGCACGACGACGACGATGGCGTCGACGGCGACGACGACGACGACGATGACGACGACGACGATGACGACGACGACGGCAGCCACGACGAAGGGCCGCCAGAAGGGCCGCTGGACGGCCCCCAGAAGGACCGCCGCAGGGCCGCCGAAGGGCCGCCGGAAGGGCCCCCGAAGGGCCGCCAGAAAGGTCCCCTACCCAGATCCCCGACGCCATGAGTTTTTCAATACGTCGACCCCCGCAGTTCTCGGCCCACTCCCCGGAAGCGGTCTCTCCTCCCGGGCCGTTTTTGGACCGTCCCGAGGCCCGGTAAGGGCCCCCCGAGGCTGGAAATAGCGACAAAAACCTTCTGTCATGATTTTTGTTCACGACCCGAGGGGGTTTGGGTACGCCCTACTTGCGCGCCACTATGCCGCCGCCGCGCCGGCGGCGGCGGCTGCCCCGCAGGTGGTGCGGGGCGGCCGCGGGAGCGCCCTGCAGCAGGCGGGGGCTCTCTCCTCGGGGGAAGGGGGCGCCCTCAGCGAGGCGGGGCGTTGGCGTCGTCGGCGTTGACGTCGTCGTCGTCGTCGTCGCCGTCGCCGTCGCCATCGTCGTCGCCGTTGCCGTCGCCGCCGCCGTCGCCGTCACCGTCGCCGCAATTGTCGTCCTCCCAGACGCGCTCGCTTCGTAAGAAAGTCTGGTCGAAAGGCTGCTGGCCGTTTGCGGCCTCCTGGGGCCCTCGGTGGGCATCTGGGCCGTCGAAAAACGGCTCAGAATGAACAAAAAAACGGCCCCGGGGAAAGGGTCGTGACTTCTGCGGGACGCGCACTGAGAGATTCAGGACGTCGCATGTCTGGGCTGGATTCGGCGACCAGTTGCGCATTCTACCCCTGCGGGTCCACTCAACGCAGGGGTAACGGCGTATCTGGAAGCCCCGCTGGGTGGGGCTCGCTTGGCTGCAGACATCCGTCGGACTCTCAGCCCCAGCCAGCGTTTCAGAAAGCTGACCTGCAGGGGCAGGCTCACGTGTGGTTGCCTGTTGTTGCCGAGGCCACCGTCGTCGCCGTCACCGTCCAGGGGGGCCGCCACGTCGTCGGTATCACCGGCGTCGAAGGCGTCGTAGTCGCCGTCGACCCGGGCGTCGGTGTCATGCGCGTCGTCCGAGGAGGATGCGAGGAGAGGCGAGCCAGTGAGCTGCGGGGGCGAAGGTGGTGCGAAGGTTTTGGCCCACCCGACAGGTTAGGGGTGCTAGATTTGCGGCGAAGAGCTCCCGAGCCACCTCGCACACCCTGCATGCAGTGGCTCCGGGCCTCCTGGATGGGGTCTGAGTAGATGGGGTCTGCGCGAATCGCCGATGCATCGGCGATGCGGCTCGATGTGGAGCCAGTGTTTCCCCACGCCGACGTCGCCGATGCATCGCTGATGCATCGCCGATGCATCGCTGATGCATCGCTGATGCATCGCCGACATATCGGCGATGCATTGGCGATGCGGCGCGATCCTTCGACCCCATCTACTCGGACCCCATCGGGGAGGCCTCCAGTGGCCTCCGTGCCCTCATTGTGCCAGCGCTCCCGGGGTATCCCCCTCGTCTCGCTTCAGTGCCTCCCCCCCAGACCCCCGACGTCATGATTTTTTCATGACGTCGACCCCCAGAGGTCTGGACCCATTCCCCAGGACCGGTTTTTCGTCCCGAGTCGTTTCCTGACGGCCCCGAGGGCCGGCGAGGGCCCCCAGGGTCCAAACATAATGAAAAACCTCCCGTCATGATTTTTTCATTACTCGAGGGGCTCTGGGCCTGCTGCCCCCCCCCCCCCCCGGGCCGCGCACGTGCCTCGGGCCGTGACCTGCGAGCCCCCCTCGACCGAGGCCATGGAGGTCTCGGCCGGGTGAGGCCCGGCAGGGGCCGAGGTCGGCCAGGCCGAGGCTGGCTGCGCCGAGGGGCGGCCCTTGCCAAATGCACCCTTTCGCAACCCCCGAACTCCCCAGACCCCCTCGAGCAATGAAAAAATCACGACGGGAGGTTTTCCCTAATTTTCGGCCTTTGGAGGCCCTAGCCGGCCCTCGGGAGCGTCAAAAAACGATTCAGGATGAAAAACCGGTCCCGGGGAATGGGTCGAGATCTCTGGGGGTCGACGTCATGAAAAAATCATGACGTCGGGGGTCTGGGAACTTTGGCCAAGTTTCGCCTGGCTCGGGCCGGGCGAAAGGGGGGGATTGGGAAAGGCGGGGTTACGAAATTTGCCGCATGCAGCTGGTTTCGGCCCCACCGAGGGGCCCCTTCCTCGATACATGGCCGCCTCCGGCGCCGGGAGGCGCCGGGAAAATCAGCTACGCGAGCTGATTCTCAAACCCCCCCCCCCTTTGCTATCCCCCCCGTTCGCCCGACCCGAGAGCTCTGGCCAAGTTTCGCCTGGCCAAGCTCGGCCTGGCCGAGCTTGTTCTGGCCGGGCTTAGTCACTGCCCCCCTGAGGTCTGTTAGTTCTTAAAATAAGACCGTAGTTGCTCTAACATGCAAAATAACATGGTGTTCTTATTATAAGATCGTGTTACATGTTGTAACATATTTCTAGATTATAATATTGCAATGTATAATGTTTTGATGTCAAAATGTTGAAACTAGGAAATTAATCGATAAATTTCATATTTTCAGCATTTTCGATTAACTTATGCATGTGTGCGCGTGTTCTCGTTCGCACCGCATCGAAGAATGACAGCGCTGCCCTTGAGTTCCAGATTGACGAGAGAGGGAAAAGAGAGCAGAAAAGGATGAGGAGGAAGAGGGGGGAGGAGAGAGAGAAAGAGAGAGAGAGATAATTGAGAGAGAGAGAGAGGGAGAGAAAGAGAGAGAGAGAGAGAGCGAGAGAGAGGTGAAAGAGGAGAGAAGAGGAATACAAAGGAAAGAGGAGGGAGAGAGAGAGAGAGAGAGAGAGAGGGAGAGCGAGAGAGAGAGAGAGAGAGAAAGAGAGAGAGAGAGAGAAAGGGCTCTTCCGCCTCCTCGCCGCGGCCCGCGGCTGAGGGCTTTTTTTCTCCTCGAGGCCCCCGCCGAGGAGAGCCGCGGGCGCGGCGCGCGCATGGTCCATGGCCCAGCGTCGAGGAGACGAGGCTCCGCGCCAGGCCCACGGACATAATGAGCTGATTATGTTGAGATCTCAACATAATGAGCTCATTATGTTGAGCAAGGAACGATGAAAAGGAAGAGGAGGAGGAGGAGAGAGGAGGAGGGGGAGGAGAGAGGAGGAAGAGGTTGGAGGCTGGAGAACGAGGGGGAGGAGGAGGAGGAGGAGGAGGAGGAGGAGGAGAAGGAGAACGGGGAGGACCACCGCGACCGAAGCGATCCCGATCGCTTCGATGACGATCGAAGCGATCGCGATAGCAATGTTCGCCGAGGCGCTGAGGCGTTGGCCATTTTCACGAAAATGATCAAGAACCCGACAGATTTCGATTACTCCTGCGACATGGAGTCCCTGCCCAACTTCGACCAGCTAAAAAAAAAACACGGAGTTTCTGAACATGTTGAGGGTCGACGTGGAGGCCCATCAGGGCCCGCTGGTGCAGAAACCACTCCAGAACTTGTTCGAAGAATTCGCGAATTCAAAGGAGAGCTCTTGGAAGTTGGCGGACAAGAAAAAAGGTTGGGCTAAGTCAAAGGCCCAGATGGTGCGCGCCATGCTGAGGCACGTATCGCAAGCAATGTTGAAAGTGAAGGACCCTCGGAAAGCGCCAGAGTGGTTGGTCCCGTTCTTCGAGGCGGATGAACAGGCCACGCGGGGTTTAAATTTTCTGGGGCCGTAGTGCAGAACATGGGCAGGCAAGGGGGCAGCATTTGTTAGGACAGGGATGGGGGAGGGCCATTGGCAGCGCGGCCGAGCTCAGGAGTTCAGGTCTGTCGACCCCTGGGCGGGGGCGCGGCGCCATCTTCCATGCTGCAGCCTCCACTCCAGCCATCCCTTCTCTCTCACTCCTTTGTGCATTCCTTTCTTCCCTGTTTGATTCCTTGCGTTC
This sequence comes from Prorocentrum cordatum, assembly GCA_963575745.1. NCBI lineage: Eukaryota > Dinophyceae > Prorocentrales > Prorocentraceae > Prorocentrum > Prorocentrum cordatum. The sequence continues at coordinate 347,862 of CAUYUJ010009935.1, forward strand.
GCCCTTCCATCGCCCTGCCCACTTGGATTTCGACTGCTTTCTTTTTCTCTCTTCAGAGGGGGGAAGATGGTGATATACATGATTCAGAGCGCTGAATCATGCCTATCCTCCTTTCCTCACTCTCTGATTCCTCTCTCCCCCCCTTTCATTGTCCTGCCTCTCTCCCTGGCGGGCTCGGCGGCGACCTCTGAGGTCTGTTAGCAAGAGAGGGAAGCGGACGGGGAGGGCAGGGGTCGAAGGGAGAGAGGGATGGAGGAGGAGAAGGATGAGCAGGACAAGGCGAGAGGGAGGCGGGGGAGGAGGAGGAGGATGAGAGCGATGACGATGATGAGGAGGAGGATGGGGGAGGAAACAACCATCTGCCCGCGGCGGCCCACCGCGCCTCTCCTCCCTCGGCCGACCGCAGGCGAAGGAGAAGAAGGCCACCGACCCGAGCAAGTACGTGTACGCGTGGAGCGAGTCCATGAAGGCCGGCAGGAGAGGGGAAGCGGGGAGGGAGGAAACCGCGAGAGGAAACGATCGTTTCCTTTCGCTGTTTCCCCCCTCGAGGGAGAGCAGATTACACGGTACAGGGCAGGGGAAACGAGAAAGGGGTGAGTAGCAAGCCCACCGCAAATTCACTGGGAACTCACTGGGAACTCACTGGGGACTCACTGGGAACTCACTGGGAACTCACTGGGAACCCACCGCAAATTCACTGGAACTCACTGGGAACCCACCGCAAATTCACTGGAACTCACTGGGAACCCACCGCAAATTCATTGGAGAGATTCTATCTAGTTTAACGTTTTGGCGCGCCTCGCTCCCGAGAGCCGCCAGGACGTTGAACTGGAATCTAGTCTGCCCCAGGCCGCGTACAGGACGTACAAGAAGCGGGACCCTGAGTATTGCTTGCCGCTCGTCGCGCCGCCGGGCCATGACAAGAACGATCCCATCGTTGCGACGTTTCGGGATGGCTTCGAATACACCGTGGAAGGCGCGCTGGAAAGGGGGGGGGGAGGCAGGGGCGGGGAGGGGGGTGATAGGAGCGGCGAGGACGAGCGCTCTGCCGAAGTCTGCAGAGACAGGACAGCGAGAGAGAGGAGAGAGAGGAGAGAGAGAGAGAGAGAGAGAGAGAGAGAGAGAGAGAGAGAGAAAACGAGAGAGAGACAGAGAGAGAGGGAGAGAGAGAGAGAGGGAGAGTGAGAGAGAGAGGAGAGAGCAGAGAGAGAATAGAGAGAAGAGAGAGAGGAGAGAGAGAGAGAGATGCAGAGATAGAGGCAGAGAGAGAGAGGCACAGAGAGAGAGGCAGAGAGAGAGAGAGGCAGAGAGAGAGAGGATAAGAGAGAGAGAGAGAGAGCGGAGAGAGAGAAGAGAGAGAGAGGAGAGAGAGAGAGAGAGAGAGAGAGAGAGAGAGGGAAACACATCTATGTAGATACATCCTTTTGCTTGTGAGGAGGGGGAGGTTGAGGATGACGGAGCGTTCGCATTCGCATCTGAGGAGGAGGAGTGGAACGATGGGGGGAATGATTAGGGAGAGAAGAAGAATGAGGAGATGCGGAGGAGGAGAGGAGGAGGAGAGATATCAGGAGAAGGATTATCAGGACAAGGAGGAGGAGGAGGGAGTGCAGAGGGGGGGGAGGAGGAGGAGGAGGAGGAGGAGAAGGGAGAGGGCATGGATGGGGGGCATGGAGCGGGAATGGAAGAGGAAGGCGAGGGGCAGAAGGGGCAGCGCTGGGAACGACGAGCGAGCGAGTAGAGAGAGGAGAAAGGGGGAGGAGGATCATGGCTGAGTCGGCGCGCGCCTGGAGAGGCGTCACCTGGGGGGAGCTCGAGAAGCTGAGCCAGGACGGCCGCAAGGCCGGTTCGAAGAACAACTTCTTCAGGGGTGAGCTCGACGGCTACGGGGTCCACATCTTAGTTCGCGTTTGTCGCCGCCCCTGGAGAAAGAAGAGGTGGATGGGAGGAGGAGGAGGAGGAGGAGGAGGAGGAGGAGGAGGAGGGGGGAGAGGAGGGAGAGGGAAGGGAGGAGGAGGACAAGTAGGAGGAGGGAGATGAGGAAGACGAGGAGGAGGAGGAGAAGGAGGATGGGGGGGCAGGGAGAGGGGGAGGAGGAGGAGGAGGGGGAGGCGCTGTCGGCCGCCCCTGGTCGTCGACGGCATCGTTCTCGGCACTGAGCGCGAGGATCAGGATGAGGAGACGAAGGGGAGGTGCAGGGGTGGGGGGGCAGGGGCGCTGACGGGCAGCAGGATAATGATCATTCCCCCCCTCTCGAGAGGGAGGAGAATGGGGGCAGGATCTGATGAAGGGGGCCTGGATGAGGGATGGTAGTTGTCTAGACAGCTTGTCTTCAAGGCTGATTCTGAAGTTGAGACGTCAGAACCGACCATGAAGATCACTTCTCCACCAGGTGGTGCGAAGGCAGCGTAGCAACGCCAGGGCCCCTTGCATACTTAGGTGTACGCTACCCGCTACAACAGGAAGGAAAAGAAGTTCCTGGCGATCTTCCAGCATACTGCTGACACCTCTGGGAAGAATGGGATCATGATTTTGAACCTGCCGATTCTCATCTTTTCGGAAGAGGCCGCCGACGAGACCTGGGTCGCGGACATCGCCAAGAAATTCTGCAAGGGCAAGCTGGATCGCGACGGCATCCAACAGGCGAAACTGAAGTTCATGAAAGAGAAACGGGCGTCCTTGAAAAAAATGAAGGCCGATGAGGGCACCGCGATGAAGAGGCCAGCCGCGTCAGAGAAACGGGCGCCCTTGAAAAAAATGAAGGCCGATGATGACGATGGCTCGGACAAGAAAAGCGATTCTTCGGATGCCGCCGATGACATCATGAGCAGGGAGAAAGAGGATGACGACGACAGCGGCTCCAACTCATCATGCACGCCCGAGGAGGCGGAGAAGCCGCGCGAGGAGGAAGAGGACGAGGGGGCCGAGAAGCCGCGCGAGGAGGAAGACGAAGAGGAAGAGGACGAGGGGGCCGAGAAGCAGCGCGAGGAAGACGAGGAGCCAGCGCGGAAACGGCCTTCGGGTTGCCTGTCGGCGACGGAGAAGCCCGCCAAGGCGCTCTCGTCTTCGCCTGCCCAGCCCCTTTCTCCACCACCTTTCTTCCGTGCAATTGCCATCCATGCCCTTTTCAGGAGGGGCTGCGGAGGGGGGGGGAGGGGCTGCGGAGGGGAGAGGAGGAAGAGGAGGACGGGAGGGGTCGGAGGGCGAAGAGAGGAGAGGTGGAAGAGGAGGAGGGAGAGAAGGCAGTGGAGGAGGGAGAAGTGGAAGAGGAGGAGGGGTGGGGGAGTGACAGGAGGGGGGAGGAGCAGGGAGGGGAGGGAGGGGGTAGCAGGGAGAGGCGGTGGGAGGAAAAGAGGGGGCGCTCTCATCCTCATCGCCCTCCAAGGGGGATGATGAGGATGGGGGGGAGAGGAGAAGGAAGGGGGGCGCCTCCCATGCTGCCCCGACCGAGGCGCGCAAGAAGGGCAACGCCGACGCGATCGTCGACGAGGCTGAGCCCGACAAGAAGGCTCGGGACCTTTCGTGTCGGCTGGGATGGAGGAGCGAGGGGCGAGCGGGGGGGGGAGAGGTCGGCGCGGGCTGAAGATAGGGGCGGGAGGGGGCGGGGCGAGGGTGACCTACAGTTCCCGACAGGCGAGGGTGGCAAGAAGGGAGCCGAGGGAGGCAAGAAGGGGAATGAGTAGCACGATATGGATGTAGCCTAGGTCGGAGTACAAGATAAGGTGGATGAGCGAACGAAGAGGAGAAGGAGGAGGAGGAGGAGGAGGAGGAGGAGAAGGGGGACAGAAGGGGGCATGGTCAGGTGGGGCGAGGAGGATCAGGGGCAGGAGGAGGAGCATCAGGAGGAGGAGCAGGAGCAGGATGATGATGAGCAGCGGGTTGAGGAGGAGGAGGAAGAGGAGGATGAGGATGAGAGAGGGGGGGGGGGGGGTGGTGGGGTAGGAGGAGGAGGGCGAGGAGCAGACAGCAGACCTAGACTTATCTGCACCCATGGGACCTGCTGTCGATTATAAACAGGCAGCAGATCGCAGGGGCGCAGATATGTTGCCGCCAGGCGACGCCCAAGGGGAAGGCTTCGCCCAAGAAGACGGCCACGCTCAAGGCGAAGGCTTCGCCCAAGAAGAAGGCGACGCCCAAGGAGAACGCGACGCCCGAGAAGAAGGCCCATGCTATTCCCCCCACCTCACTCTGTGCCCAACCACCCCATACCATCTCCACCCGACCCTCCTCTGCGCCACGCCGCCTCTGCTTCCATCGTCTCAACCTCAGCCTGTGCCAGGCCGCACCTGCGCCCGCAGTCTCCCACCCCCCTCCCGCCCCCCCCCCCCCCTCCCCCCCCCCCCCCCCCTTCCTCGTCGCCCTCTTGCCCCCGTCCCTCGAGCGATGGTCAAGTGCATCAGTGAGGAAAACAAGGCGATCATCCAGCAGGAGGACAAGGCGATCATCCAGGATGACAGGGGCACGAACAGGGGGCAGAAGAGCACCAGGGAGGAGACGGCGGAGAAGAAATTCGAGCCTTCACCAGGCGCACCCTCGGGGAGATTGCGGAAGAGGCGAGGGGAGGAGAAGAGTGGAAGGGAGCTCTGGAGGGAGGAGGTGGGGAGGCCGGAGGAGAGGGCAGGAGTGGGAGGGGGAAGAGGGGGGGTGGGGGGGGGAGGTCGCGGCAGGAGGAGTTGACCAACGAAGCGAAGGAGTAGGGTGACGACGAAGACGAGTGCGCGGAGACTGACAGGAAGGGTCGAGGTGGGAGCGTAAGGGAACCGAGCAGGACCGACATTCGCGACGCGGGAGTGAGAACGGTTGAGAGAGAAGAGAGGCGAACAAGCGAGAGTGAGCTCATGGCGGCCCCCGCGCCTGCCTCAGGCGCGGCGAGCAGCTCGGACAGGGCGCCGAACTTCGGCGAGATCCCCAGCTTAGCCGACTGGCTCTGGTGAGCGGCCTGCTCGTTCGGAGGCAATGCGGAGAGAGGGAGGGATACGGCGCGCCTTCGACTGAAATGTCGCGACACTTCTGTCGAAGGGAAGAAGGATATAGGTAACGGAGAGGGGGGGGGGGAGAGAGGCAGGGGGGTAGGGGGAGGAGAGATCCCCCCCTCGGTGGATAATGAAATAGAGAGACATGGAGAGGTAGAGGGAGAGAAAGAAAAACAACAACACACACAATAAAGATATATAGCGAAAAATGTAGAGAGCAAGAGGGGGCGAGAGAGCGAGAGAAGGATAACGCGAGAGAGATCTCTCTCTCGTCATCCCTCTCTCGCGTGGCAAGCATACGAGGCACAGAGGATGAGTGTTTTATTTATAATCGATCGAGCGTTACTGCGCAAGTCGGGCCACTTCGATTCGGGGAAGTTTCGCGTGCACGAATTCGTTTTCAATTCAGGACTGTGTCGGCATTGTGGCTCGGGCCATGTCTGGTTTAGTCGGTAAAGGTGGCCGCGAGATTGCCGCGCGTTCAAGCTTCGGTAGCAGCTCGAAATCCCAGCCCGCACTATTCGGAATGGCTTTGCTTCGATCGACCTTCGACCGTCTGCAGACATCGAGCTTCGACTTCGAGGCCACCGAAGCGTTTCGCCCCGCCTCGCAGCACGCGAGCCCGCGGCGCGTCGATCAGCCAGGGAGCTGTCGCAGGAGTGCGCTCGCGTGCCTTTTCTGTCTGTGAAAAGAAGACATTCGGAAGAGCAGCTCGCAGACTTGGCATCGCAGGGTTAAAGGCTGCGCCCATGTTACGAGCCTCGCTCGTTCACCCGTTCTGATGCCCATAGTGATGTCGTTGTTGGTACAGAGGGGGCCCCTCTGTACCAGCACTCCTTGTCAGCGAGAGCTGCTACCAGGGTAGCACTGTTGCCCCAATGCCATCTGCGCCAGCACTCCTTGTCAGCGAGAGCCTTGTCTAGTCCCCAGCTCCCCCCCCCGCCCCCCCCACCCCCCCGCCCCCCCCTCCCCCTCACCCCCCCCTCCCCCGCGCGCGCGCACGCACACACACACACACACACACACACACACCCACACACACACACACACACACACACACCGCCACCACCACCACCACCATACTCTTGAGAGGCGGTAGACCCACGTTGTCACCGCCGACAGCAGACGCATTCGAGCGAACTAGTTCAAACGATACCGAAGGCCCGCCATAGGACAGCTGTTCGATGGCGGACCTTCGATCTCGTGTGAAACCAGCACGTCTTTTCTCACGCCCCAATCCCACCCGCAAGCAGTGCTGGCTCGAACCACCTCGCCTTCGAGCGGTCGTTCTCTCGGCACCTCGCATTCGAAAGTCCAGAGGGAACTGCGATGGCGGTGCGCTCGGTTGGTGTGCTCTTCTGCGAGGTGTGCGGCTCGGACCAGCACTACACTGGCGACCCGGAGTGCATCGTCGAGTCCGAGCGGAGGCCTTGTGGCAAGTGGGGGGGAGTCAAGCCTGATGGAACGAAAGTTGAGCATGTCGGAGTTTTGGGTGATGGTGAGGAGCCCGCTCAGACGTTCGAGCTCTCGCAGGACCTCGATCTCCCCCCAGGAGAAACGATGATGGTCACAGACGGCGAGGTCCAGGCCCAAAGGAAGAGGTGGTGTGAAGACAGAGAAGCAAGCCTACTCAGGCTCGAAGACAAGCATCGCAGGCTCATGCATCAGGCGCCGCCACCGCCGTCGGACGCAGCGGGCCTGCCCCCAGCCGACCCGCAGCTCCAGAAGTCGCAGCAGCAGGCGCCGCCACAGCAGTCGGACGCAGCGGGCTTGCCTCCACCGCCGCCGCCAGCAGCTCCAGAAGTCGCAGCAGCAGGTGCCGCCACCGCCGCCACCAGCACGGACGCCTCTGACGCCTCTGACGAGCAGCTCCAGAAGTCGCAGCAGCAGGCGCCGCCACCGCCGCCACCAGCCGATGCCAGCGGCGCGGGCGCCGCCGCCAGCACGGGCGCCGATGCCACCGCCGCCACCAGCACGGACGCCTCTGACATCATGAAGAACATGATGGCTATGTTCCCCTCTGTCAGCAGCGAGGCGCTCCTCCCGATGGTGCTGAAAGCCTTGGTCGACAAGCGCATGGGCAAGCTCGAGGAGGCCGCAGCGCCGCAGCCCGCGGAGAGCAGCGCCAGCGGAGCAGTCGCGAAGCCAGCGGAGCCCTCGCCCACGGAGTTCGACAGCGACGAGGCCCCTCTGTTGGCACCGAAGGGCGAGGGGCCAACCCATGCGCAGCTACCATCAGCGGAGCCCGCCCCTCAGCAGCCAGCGTCGGAGATGACAGCATCAGCTGAGCACTCTTCGCAGCAGACTCCTGCGGCGGAGCCCTCCTCAGAGCAGCCTCCAGCAGCGGCGCGCTCTGCTCCGCCCCCCGTGGCGGTCGCCCTGGCTGATCTGCCCCCGCAGCCGCCGCTGGCAGCGAGGCCCGCGTCCGGCGAGGATGCCGCAGAGCCCGCCGCGGCACAGGGCAAGTGGGGCAATGTGCCGCCACCGCCGCCGCCGCCGAAGCGGTGGAGGCAGTCGCCAGCCGATTCGAAGTGGACATATGACGGGGAATCCGATGGGTCACTGCCGCCTGCTGCCGGGCGCGGCCGCTCGCAGATGCCGTGGGGGCCGACGAGCGCCATGTTGTTCCCTCCTGCCAACCCCAGAGGGATGCGCAGAACTCCGAGCGAGGCCACCACCGTGGCATACACGGAGTGCGACAGCGACGACGACACCCGCTTGGTACCGAAGGACAAGGACAGCGGGGGCACGTTTGATCCAAAAGCTGGAAAATGAGGATGGGAAGGAGGAGGATAAGGATGAGGAGGATCAGGATGAATCGCAAGGATCCCTGCGATTCATCCCCTCGAGGGGGTGGAGGAGAAGATGGACGGAGGAGGATGAGGAGAACAAGAATGAGGTGGAGGCGATGATGAGGATGAGAAGGGCGATGGGTCGTTGAGCGACGAGGGCGGCGAGGGGGGGAAAGGTGATGGGGAGGGGGTGGGCAATCAGGAGGGGGAGGGGGGAGCCGCCCAGGGCGGCAAACTCGTGTGCAAGGCCGACGTTGGGATCCCGCCAGCCATCACGCCCAAGAAGGTAGAGGCGGCGTTGCAGCGGGACGAGAAGGTCGAGTTGGACCCCAACATGCCGTGCCCGAAGATCTACAAGCAGGACCGCGGAGCCAAGCGAAAATAACGCATACATGCGTTATCTGCATCCACCTCCTCAGGAGGAGGAAGTGGACGCATCCACCTCCTCAGGGGGAAGTGGATGCATCCACCTCCTCAGGAGGAGGAAGTGGATGCATCCACCCCCTCACCCATCTCCTCATGAGGAGGTGGACGAGGAAAAGGACGAGGAGGAGGAAGTGGACGCATCCACCCCCTCATCCATCTTCTCAGGAGGAGGATGTGGATGCACCCACCCCCTCACCCATCTCCTCATGAGGAGGGGGATCTACTGAGACGAAGCCGCGGGCACGGCAGGGAGAGGGAGAGAAAAGAGGGAGGGAGAGAGAGAGAGAGAGAGAGAGAGAGAGATAGCGAAAGAGAGAGAGAAAGAAAGAGAGAGAGAGAGGAGAGAGAGAGAAGAGAGAAGAGTGTGGAGAGAGAGATGAGTTGAGAGAGAGAGAGAGAGAGAGAGACGAGAGAGAGAAAAAAAAAGAGAGATTAGAGAGAGGGAGAGAGAGAGAGAGAGATGAGAGAGAGAGGAGAGAGGGATGGAGGGAGGGATGTGAGAGAGAGATGAGAGAGAGTACGAGAGGAGAGAGAGACGGAGGATGAGAGAGAGAGGGATAACAGAGAGATGAGAGAGACGAGAGAGAGAGAGAGAGAGAGAGAGAGAGAGAGAGAGAGAGAGAGAGAGGGGGGGGGGAAAGGGCCCGCTGTTGAGAAAAAACGCATTACAGGAGATGAAGCATCTCCTGCAGTGAGCCCCTCTCCATCAGCGGGCCTTCTCCTGGGCAGGTGTGAGTTTTTGTTTCTGCCATCTTTAGAGCGTCCTGGACGAGCTGGCCCGCGCGCAGAATAAGTTGCATATGGATTGCGAGAACAACGCCGACATGGACGATTTGTCCGAGAAGATTCGCAACTTCTATGGGCTGAGGTGCATCGAGCAGTTGCGGGGGATGCAGGCGCAGACCAGCGAGGGTGAGACGCCAGACGCCAAGAAGGATCCCCAGCAGCTCGAGCAGGACATGTGGGACGAGTTGAAGAAGGGAGGGTTTTTCTTTGCCACCAGGGGCGAGAAAATGTCAGGCAGGTGGGCTCGCGCATTGGAGAACGACGCGGAGCTGGCCACGCGATACAAGGCGCAGATCGGCATGGTCAACAAGTCTGCTTTCCGCGCAGACTGGGCTTCGAAACAGTACAAGAAGTTTACAGAGCACTGGTCTAAGAAGGTTTCAAACAAGAAGACCGAGAAGCTCGAGGGGAGGTACTTAAGCCTGGCCAGGATCGCCCACAAGGAAGGAGGAGGGGCAGACGGGTTGAAGGCGGCCACAACGTATTGCACGAACTGCGTGTTGTTCGGGAAGCATTGGTGCAAATTCGACAGGATGACGAACACGCTGAAGTTCTACTACGTGGAGCACTCCATGAGCGACGAGTACAGCACCGAGTGGGCACACTGGCAGAACTGGACGAACGAGGAGAGCTCAGGTTCAGGCGCTGGCTCAGGCTCAGGCGCTGGCTCGAGTTCAGGCGCTGGCCCAGTTGCAGACGGCGCTGGCTCAGGTTCAGGCGCTGGCCCAGTTGCGGACGGCGCTGGCTCAGTTGCAGGTTCAGGCGCTGGCTCAGTTGCAGGCGCAGGCGCTGGCTCAGACGCGGGCGCCAAGGGCAAGGGCGGCCAGAGCAAGGCCGGCAAGCGCAAGCAGGACGGTGATGGAGATGGAGAGGGCGGCCGTGCAGAGAAGAAGCCGAGGGTCAAGTCGCCGCTCGAGATTGCCATGCAGGCGTTCCGCAAGGAGAAGGTGCTCTACAGGGGGCTCAAGTCCCAGGCCGCCAGCCAGATCATCCTCATCGAGGCGGATCCCACCTGGAAGAACTTCAACAACGACCAGAACAAGGGGGAGATCGAGCGCTTGCTGAAAGAGGTTCCTTGAGCCGCAAACGGAGAGGAGGAGGGGGGGGGGAGGAGGAGGAAGGGGGGGGGGGGGGGGGAGGAGTAGGGGGAGGAGGAGGGAGGAGGAGGGAGGAGGTGGAGCGATGGAGAGGAGGAGGAGGAGGGGGCCCGAGCTCTCGGGGGAGAAGGGGGATGGGGGGAGGAGGATGGGCGGGAGACGAGGATGGGGGGGGGGGTGGGGAGGGACGAGGAGAACTATAGCCAGGGGTGTTCTGGCGGAAATTCCCAGCTCCTCCTTTCCTCATCCCACTCCTCATCTCCTCCTCCTCCTCCTCCTCCTCCTCCTCCTCCTCCTCCTCCTCCTCCTCCTCCTCTCCTCCTCCTCCTCCGCGTCCTCCTCCTCCTCCTCTTCCTCCTCCTCCTCGTCCTCTTTCTCCCCCCACTCCGCTTCCGCGTCTTCTCCTCCGCGCCAGGTGGTGTGGAGGCAGAAGGGGCAGAACCTCGATTGCCCTCCCTCATCCTATCTCACGCCGCGCCGCCCGCCCCCGAGATTGAAGACGTGGCGACGTCGACCGACCACCTGGGCGAGCTGCTGACTCTCGACGACGTGAGCTTGATCAAGAAGCGGGTCGGGGAGCAGAAGATGGAGGATGCCGTGCGCGACGGCAGCAAGGCTTTGAAGGAGCCTGGGGGGAGTTGGGCAGGGGGATTGGAGGAGGGATGAGGAGGGAAACAGGTTGGATCGGGGGCAAAATCAAAGGTGGATGAGGTTTGCGGGGGTGAGGTTTGGAGCATATGGACGAAGGAAGAGCACGGGGAGGAATGAGGGCCTTTCGCAAGGCAGATGCAAGATGTTGCGCATGTGCGAAGTGAGCGAACAAATGGTGCTGACCGTCTCTCCTCTCTTGCCCCTCATCTCAACCAGCGCTGCGAATCCCCCCCCCACCCGATCGCGACAGGAGCCTTTGTCGAAGTTGAAGGACCACATCGCGGGGATCCTGCGCATGTACGCCAGCAAGAACCAGCAGCCTGGCGCCAAGACGGCGAAAAAGTGATCATTGCAGCAGCAGGGCGAGGAGAGAGGCGGCAGGAGGTCGCCAGCATGTTACGGTTTCAAGGCCTCTCGAGTTTTTTCTGTGAGTGAAATGCTGCATGCAGCACATCACTGACAGAAGAAACTTAAGAGGCCTTGAAAGCGAAACATGCTTGACTGCAGTCAAGCATGTTAAGGTTTCGAGGTCTCTCGAGTCTCTGCAATGCAGCGTGAGCTTGACGCGAGTGACATTTGAACATTAGCCGACGCCTCGAACACCTCTAAACACGTTTCCACCAGGGCATAAACAAAATTATGCAGAATCGCTCAAGGAATTCACCGGTGAATCACCGGTGAATCACCGGTGAATTCCCTACCGGTGAATCTGTGATGAGGCATCGCCAACGCCTGATACATCCTCGCAAATCAACGCATGCCCCGGTGAATCCCCGGTGATTTTGCAGTGGTGAATCCCCAGTGAATCCCCAGTGAATCCCCAGTGAATCCCCAGTGAGCTTGATTTCTGCGTTGGTTGAGTTCGATTGTTGATGATTAATAACCAACAAACAAACTTGTGCCTCTCTGAAATGACCAGAACAGGAATATAATGCGTCGAAGCTATCGCTGCTACATGTTGACCCTGCAAGTAAGCGTAGTTCGAGCCAAGAGCGACCGCAGAGGTTTGTCGCTGGCGCCTGCTTAGCTGAAGCCCTGGCTGGGGTGCATTGCGAGGTCGGTGATGGGCATCGCCTGCTGAATGAATTTTCCAGGGCTTGCTGATTTAGCGTCGGGGCAGCCTCGCCCAGCAGGAGATGTATTTTTTGAGGCCGCGGCGTGCTCCAAAGTGGTAGAGGGGTCACGAATAGGCCGAAGGCACGCTTTCGCGCATATTTTCGACGGCATCGGGGCCGCAGGAACCCACTTTGGATCGATGCGAAGCCCTCTCATCCTGCCCCACCATCCTTTGGCTGGAGGAACCTACTTTGGAGCGCATGCGAAGCCCTCTCCCTCATCCTGCGCCACCATCCAGCGGAATGCTGGTCACCGCCAGGAAGCGATTGCAATCTCAGAGCCCTTGAAGTGCAAATGCAGTCTCAGAGTCTTTCAAATGCAGCCTCAGAGCCCTCCAAATGGTAACCTCAGAGCCCCTCGGAGCCCCAGAGCCCTCCAAATGGTAACCTCAGAGCCCCCCGGAGTGCCAGTAGCATCGGCCATGTATCCCTGGAGTAGATCTCGGCTCAAATTGTAGCAACGTGTGGCCTATACATTTACAATACATGCCCCCCAAGAAGAGAAGGCGCCGACGGCGTCAGTCTGATGGCCCAGATGACCCAAGCTCAGATGTAACTGCAAGGCAAGCAGGCGCCAAGATTTTTGAGATGCTTTTGGACATGTACTCGCAATGCTCACCTGTTTCTGCAAAGGATGTATGCACCATATGCCATTATTTGAATATCGCGGGCGTAGAAGGCGCCTATTTTGCAGATTTCGGCATGAAGCCTGGATTACAATCTGGGAAGTATAAGCAACATTTGAATCGCATGCTGCCGAGTACATGTCCCGCCACGAGAGTTGACATGCCTGTCTATGTCCGTGGTCAATCGCACAAAGCAACTAGACATGTACCTTTCACGTTGACGTATGCATCAGTGGCAAAAGAAATGCAGGCTTCAACCAGTTCCTTGTCTATCTTGGAAAATGGTGACCCCGATAACCCAGATTCCCCGTTGAATCTCCCATGCTACCTCGAGAATCCACTTACTCATAAATGTGTTGCGGAGACAGGAAAGTACCCATTGCCCTTGGCCGTCTACATGGACGGCGTGCGGTTTACAGCGCTTCAGGCTGGTCGAAGTGATTCCATATTAGTTGCTACGCTGGTGAATTTACTCACGCATAAACGCCATTTAATCGGCGTGATTCGGCAACTAGACATGTGCAGGTGCGGGTGCAATGGGTGGTGTACTGTGTTCGCGTACTTGTCATGCATCGCGTGGGTCATAGAATCACTCGTCCAAGGGAGAACACCAGACCGTAAATGTGACGGAAGTGAGTGGGGCAGTGGGGAAGAGCGGGGCATGCCTAACGACAGTGCAGACTTCGGTTTCCGATCGATGCTTTTATATGTGAAGGGTGATTGGAGCGAGTTCGCGAAAACATTTGGGTTTGGATCCTGGGGAAAAAGTCTGAATCCCTGCCCCCTCTGCTTCACCGACAAAGCATGCATGCACGATTCGTACGCTGAGATGGGGGAGCATGGCATTTTATTCGGCGACCGCTCGCTGGAAGATTATGAGTATGCTTGCCAGAAGTGCGAGCACAGGGTTGCAGTGAATTCAGAGGCAGTGCGCATTCGGATAGTGGGAGCTCTACACTATAACAAATCAAAGAAATGAAAAACAACCAGCGGGCGAGCCTTGAGGTTCGATCTTCCTGAACTGAATCTGCTGCAGGGCGATCGCCTTGAGCCTCACGAGGGGATGAACAATATCAGAAGCATCGATCGGGTTGGATTTACTGGGGTAGCTGTATTCTGGAGGGTCAATAAAGATTTCGGGGAGAAGGTCGTCGATTCTGTCTCTCACCGCTGCCCTCTTTTTAAGCAAGAATGGGCACTAGCCCAGCGACTTCAATGGCAGTGGACTCTCTGCACACGGTGTATTACGGCCCGATGTCTCGCCTCTCGAGCGCAGGACTTTGGAGGCTGGTGCAGCGCAATCCCTGGAACTATGTCGGGGATAAGGATGCTGTTTACACGCAAGCGGTGCAACGCATTGAAGCTGACATGTTTCAATTTTTCTCTGAGACGAGTGTTCCTCATGATCGCAGGCTGGGGGCCCTCACTGTGAAAATGCTCGGGCCCGATCGTGGAATGATGGACGACGGGGGGAAGTTGCATCCTGGCACCATGCTCAAAGCAAAGGCAGCAGAGACGCGCATCATGATGAATTTTACCAGATGGGAGCTCCGAGGTTGCGGCGCGGGCATGCCATTGAGAGAGCCCCTTCTGAAAGCAATGGATGGATTGAGTGACTGGCTGGATGTATGGGACAACGCAAGCACTGTGATCACGGGCCCCCAATATCAGAAAAACCTGGACGCTTGCAAGAAGGTGCTCATACATTCAGCGAACGCAAAGGTTTCATTCGTCCCGAAGTTCCACTTGTTTGCGCATTCGGCCATCAGGACCCCCAGGGACAAAAGCATGACATTAGAAGAGTGGTTTCGCATTGGGGGGGCTGGAGAGGAGGGGCGCGAGTGGGCGATGGGGCCCCAACTGAGACAACCCAGGCGACGAGGGGGTTTCGGATTGGAGGGGCTGGGGGGAAGTTGGCGTGGATGAGGGGGCCCCAACTGAGACAACCCAGGCGAATGAACGCGCCAGCTTTCATTCGCCCAGTGGAACTCGCACCCCGCCTCCCACTGCCCCCCGCGTGCCATTCTGTCTCCAGGAGCAAGCGCATGGGCAATGTGAAATTCTATTCTACGTTCACCGATGAATCGCTGAACTTGGTTCTCAGGAACTGCGCTCAGAAGGCCCACCGTTCGACGTTTGAGGAATCCATTTTTCAAGCCGTGCAGATCCAGGCCGTTCTGAATCCCAAGTTTGGTTTTTACGGGTCTGTCGAGTTTGCCGAGCGCCTCCCCGCGGACCCATGGAACCCGTGGGCTTGAACAACGGCGTCCCCGAGTGGATCGTTCAGATGTGTGCCAAGGCAGCAATTTGCATTTCTGCACTTGTGAAGGGAGAACGTTGCAACGATAGGGAACGCGATGGAAGAATGCGCGAGGAGAAGGCATGATGGGAGGGAGGGGTTAGGAGGGAGGGAGAGATGGCAAAGAAGCAAGAGGAGGAGCAATGGACATGTCAGACGATGTGGAAGAAAGCCAAACATAAAAAGCACACTAAAGGTCGCAGCAGTAGTAGTAGTAGTAGTCGTAGTAGTCGTAGTCGTAGTCGTAGTAGCAGTAGTAGTCGTAGTAGTGGTAGTAGTAGCAGAAGTAGTACTAGTAATAGTAATAGTAGTAGTAGTCGTAGTCGTAGTAGAAGTAGTAGTAGTAGTAGTAGTAGTAGTAGTAGTAGTAGCTACTAGTAGTACCAGTAGTAGTAGTAGTAGTAGTAGTAGTCGTAGTAGCAGTAGTAGTAGTAGTAAGCGTAGTAGTAGTACTAGTAGTAGTCGTAGTAGTAGCAGTAGTAGGCGTAGTTGCAGTTTTAGTAATAGTGGTAGTAGAAGAAGTCGACTAGTAGTAGTAGTAGTAGTAGTAGTAGTAGTAGTAGTACTCGTAGTAGTAGTATGCTTAGTAGTAGTACAAGTCGTAGTAGCAGTAGTAGTAGCACTGGTAGGGGTTGTGGTAGTAGTAAAAGTAGCAGCAGTAGTAGTAGTAGTAGTAGTAGTGCTAGTACTAGTACCTGTACTCGCATTAGTACTCGTACTAGCTTTAGCAGTAGTACTAGCAGCAGTGGCAGTAGTAATAGTCGCAGAACTTATAGCAGTAGTAGTAGTAGTAGTAGTAGCAACAGTAGTAGTAGCATTCGCAGGGTAGCGGTATACGCATCAGAAATAGCAAGCGCCAAAGTAGTACTATGAGCAGTGGTAGCGTTAGTAGTTGCAGCAGCAATACTAGGAATAGTAGTAGTAGTAGTACTACTACTACTAGTTGCAGTAGTCTTTGTGAAGATGTTGCTAATGCCAGTACTAGTAGTGGTAACACAAGCAGTAGTGGTGGCAATAGTCGCAGTAGCAGTAGTTATAGTACTAGTCGGGATAGTAGTAGTAGTAGCAGTAGTAGTAGTAGTCATAGTAGTCGTAGTAGTAGTCGTACCAGTAGTAGCAGTAGTTATAGTGACAATAGCAGTGAGAAAACTAGTAATAGTAGTAGTACAAATACTAGTAGCAGCATTCGTAGTAGCAGTTGGAGTAGCAGCATCAGTAGCAGTAGCAGTGCTAGTAGTAGTAGTAGTAGTAGTAGTAGTAGTAGTAGTAGTAGTAGTAGCAGTAGTAGTAGTAGCAGTAGAAGTAATATTAGTAAGTCGCCGTACTAGTAGTAATATTAGCAGCAGTCGTAGTAGCCGTAGTAGTAGTAGTAGTAGTAGTAATAATAGTAGTAGTAGACCATGTAGTAGTAGTAGTAGTAGTAGTAGTAGTAGTAGTAGTAGTAGTAGTCGTCGCAGTAGTAGTAGTAGTAGTAGCAGCAGTAGTAGTAGTAGTAGTAGTAGTAGCTGTAGTAGCTGTAGTGGTGGTAGTTGTAGTAGTAGGAGTAGTCGCCGTCGTGGTAGCAGTAGTAGTAGTGGAAGGGGAAGACGCAGTATAATCTCTATCGATGCTGACGGGGCGTCGCTGCCTCCCCCCCCCCCGCCGCCGCGCCTCAGCGCGCTGGCTTCGACGGCAGCAACTCGTCGATGCACTCGGCGAAATCGGCTTGGCTGATGGAGCAGTGCAGGGAGCAGGCGCAACACGCAAGGGGGAGGGGGGGCAGAGAGAAAGGATTGCGCCTCGCTTGCGCCTGCAAGAGCAGGAGGGAAAGAAGGAGGGGGCGACGCAAGAGCAGGATGGCAGCAGGATGATCTGACGGAGCAGGAGGAAAAGAGTGATCGGTAAGCCTGATGGGTTCTCGTTTGAAGGAGCGTCGGGGTTGACGCGGGCATGGGCTGGGCGGAAAGCAGGCAATGCGCCGACGAAGGGAATTACACGGATT
Organism: Prorocentrum cordatum; assembly: GCA_963575745.1. Lineage (NCBI taxonomy): Eukaryota > Dinophyceae > Prorocentrales > Prorocentraceae > Prorocentrum > Prorocentrum cordatum. Next base: position 364,605 of record CAUYUJ010009935.1, read on the forward strand.
GAAATTCCTGGATTGTCCTGGGGGGTGTCTCAGGATTGCCCCATGGGGGGTGCCTCAAGATTGCCCTCGGGGGGGGGGGGAGGGGGCCGCCGACGGCGCCATGAAATCCTGAAAACGTTTTCAGGATTTCATCGTACTTCTCGCCTCTGGTGGGTAAGGGGGGGGGGCCGATGAGCACGATGTGAATGGTATCTTTCCAAGCGATGCGATGACGTGGTCGCTTGACTGCAACAGTGCGCCACTGCGAACCCAAAACTTCGAATTGCATGGGTTGATGCATCGGCCGATGCATGTGCGTGCTGTTTTGCTGGTTTCTGCATGCTGCGATGCGCTGTCGGCCGACTGTGAAACGCTTCAAACTAATGCAAGGGCAGGGTCGATATGTGTGTAATTACACATATGCTTCAGCATGCGCTCTCCTGAATTCAAGCGCTGGTCAAACAAATAACTGCCCAAATCAAACATCCTCTTTCCCCCTTCAGTTCTGGTCCCATTAGCCTCCCCCCACACAACCTATCTGTTTACAGTTGCGCAGGCTTGCTGAGCATCTCAAGGGGCACAGCCCCTCTAGAGGGGCGGAAAAGTATAGCTGCCGCTGGATGTCGCTACGCTCGGGATCTGGCCTTCGGCAGCCTTCTTCATGGCTTCCGAGGCTGCTGCCATCTGAATGCCTAGACCTGATATCGGCACGTGCATCTGGTCAGGCGGCGCATGCACTGCGGGCTTCGCGACCAGTGGCGTCGCCACTAGTGGCGGCGGGCCCGTCGGGAGATCAGTGATGGGAGTACTGCCCCTCGGGCGCTTCCGCTCTGGATAGATAACATGCACTGTTTCAAACGGATTGTGAACTTGCGCGTGGCTTTTGTCGACCCTCGCAAACCCGAAAAGGTTGGGGTCCTGGGGGCGCTCAGGGCACTGCGTGCGATTCTGTACAGAACGAGCCATGTGCTCCCCGAGCGCTTTGGCCAGGGTTCCAGCACCTTCCGACTGCTGCTGCGACGAGGGCTGGCCAGGCTCACCAGGCTGACCTGAGGAGGGGCCCTGTGCAGCACCAGGGGGAGGGAACGGTGGCGGGCGCGGCCGGGGCGCTGCTTTCTGCTTAGGCGCTGCTTTCTCCTTAGGCGCCAGTGGCTGCGAAGCGCCAGCAGCAGCTGCTGTTGGCGACCCAGCGTCACTTGATGCCTTCGGTGGCGTGTATCCCCGAAGGCGGCTTCCAATCGTCTGACCGCCAGGCGAAGGCTTGTTCAGATCTGCGTACTTCATATTGGTAATGAGGCCAACAGGGAGCGGCTGGCGACGCTCCACTTGAGGTTTCGGAGGGCGCCTGGCTGCGGGAGGTGCGTCGGCGTCTGCTGCTGCGGGAGGTGCGTCGGCGTCTGCTGCTGCGGGAGGTGCGTCGGCGCCAGCTGCGGGAGGTGCCTCGGCGCCAGCTGCGGGAGGAGTCGGTGGCGGGTCGCCAGCTGCGGGAGGTGCGTCGGCGCCAGCTGCGGGAGGTGCGTCGGCGCCAGCTTCGGGAGGTGCGTCGGCATCTGCTGCGGGAGGTGCGTCGGCGTCTGCTGCTGGAGGAGTCTGGAAGCCTTGCAGCGCGAGAAACCCCGTAAGTTTATCTGAAACAGCTTTGGATACCTCCGAGCTAATTGAAGCCGCCGTCGGACCCGACGGCGCAGCCGATGCTGAATCCCCGCGAACCTCGATCGTGAATGGCAGCTTGAAGTGGAGGTCAGTATCGCAGCTCTGGGGGAGGCCGTTGATGAAGATCTTGAAAGCAATGGTCTCGAGCTCTCCCGCATCGATCTCATGAACGGAGCTGCTTTGCGCCATGGCGACTGCGGCGCGTGAAAAAGACAGGATTATGAAGAACGCGCAACCTAATGAGCCAAAACTGGCTACTGATGATGACTCTGGGATTGTGGCTCTGGCATGTTCCACTCAATGTTTTCGTTTGTTTACTTGTTTCTGCTGCTACAATGGCGGTGGCGGTGGCGTCTCCTCCTCTCGTGCATGAGCGATGGCATGCCATCGCTCATGCACGAGAGGAGGATTCCGCCACTGCGCAATGGCGGTGTCCGTGGCGTTTGCTCCGTTCGTGTTTCTGTTATCTATCGCATGCGTGTCTTTCGAGATAGCGATTGTCTGGTCGGGGTGGGGCGTCGGTCTACCGCGGAAGATCGACGCCCCAGCGTAACATATCACGCGTGATATGTAACGCTTTTCGTTTCAGTGTTTGCGTATTGTATTACTTGCGTGACCATTCCCAGTGAATGCATTGCCCCTGGCCCCTGGCTATTTCCCCCATACACACGCACACGCACACATGTGTCTGGTGCAACGGGAACAGTGAGCTCGTTCTCTTTGGTGAGCCGAACAGTCGGAACTTCGAACTCGAAATAAGCAAGCAAAATACTCGGCGCTGGCACAGGCGACTGCATCGCTCTACCCCTCTTCTCATCCTGCTCTCTTCCTCGACCTCATCTGTCTACCCCACCTCCTGACAGGAAAGGGGAGAGGGGCGGTCGTTGCTGACAGGCGAGATCGTGGCTCTCGGACCCGATCCCCAGGGACCTGGATGCCTTCGAGCTCTGCTGCGGCTTCGGGGGCATCACCAGGGAGATCAACGATCGCGGGGGGCGGGCTCTTGGCATGGACAGGACCCAGTCGCGGGTTGGAAAGGCAGAAGCACGCGAGACGGCTCTGCGAGCTGGCCTCGGCGGAGGCAAATATCAGCCTCCGCGGGGCTGGCGTCGAGGCCGATGTCGGCCTCGACTCCAGCCCGGCGAGATTGCTTCGAGGCGAACGCGAATCCGCGCCGAAGCATTCTCGCCAGCAAAGCCCGCTCGCAAAGCCGCCGCGCGCGCAGGCGCCTTTCCG